>VDFB02105785.1:273745866-273836458 GCA_007258455.2 Sequoia sempervirens | reverse complement strand
TGACAATGCAATACTATGTTTTTGGATTTTTTATAATAAGGGATGCAATATGACAATGTTGTCTAAAGGAAATGACTAATGCCAAAGGACAATGAAGAATAGGATGGCAAGTTAGGACACTAATTTTTTTGTATTTTTGGAGGATGTCAATGCAAGGTGATAAAAATTGTCAAGAAAGGATGCCAAATGCCAAGGTGACAATGAGGAATAATATGAAAATGTTGACTAAGGAAATGACCAATGCCAAGTCTAGATGCCAAATGAGGGCTATGATGAAAGTTATGACAATATTTTTGGATTTTTAAGGATAAGATATGCAAGGTGAGGACTGGAATGATTTGAATGTCTAAATTATGCCAATGCAAAGGTCTAAATGACTTGGAAGAAAGTTGTTGAACCACCCTATGCTTGATCTATGTCTCAATTTTAGAATATCAAAGGACTTGTTTGAAGGACTAAATGATGAGGAAAAAATGACAAGTGAGGTTTCCTAACTAGACGTTTGAGTTGGAAAGGTCTCACAAAAGGATAATGACTAAAGAAGATAATGATGACTAAGTCCAATGATAACCTACTTTTGAAAGTCAAGATTTTGCAAAGTATGGTAAGGTTGTCCTAATCCAAAATATGCAAGTGAAATGAGGACCTAGGTGTTGGTTTATGACTGAAAATGAAAATTGTGAGGCCTAATGAGGAGATAAAAATTTGCAAAGATGACCCTATGGTATGATGCAAGCTAAAGTGTGCAAGAAATGAGAAATTTGAGCAATTTTATGATCTAGTTTTGACAGAATGCTTCTGGAAAAAGATGTTTATGGACAGTTTGGACAAGTTTGACTTTTATTTCTAGTCTGTGACAGAGTCTTGTTTTTGTCAAGCGAATGTGTCATTTCAAGTCACAAATGTGTCGCAGTATAGTAGATGTGGCTTGGTTTTAGTGAATGCAATGTTACAAAAAGTGAATGTGGCTCAATATTACGAATGCAGCTTTCTAACAAGCAAATATGATGTGAAATAGGAAAATGTGGTGTTCTGCAAGGCGAATGCGGTACAACAGAGCGAATGTGGTGTTCTATAAGGAAAATGCGGTACAATAGAGCGAATGCGGTGCAAAAAGCAAAAAGTTTGATTTGTTTGCAATTTTGGTCAAAATTCTGAGTTGCTTGAGGTTGACTATTTGTTTCCAGATCTGAAATTGATGTCTTGTTTTATTTGAATGTTTGAAAACACTTGGAAAACACAATATTTTGTCTTTGATCAAACACAATAAAGACAAGCACAATCATAGGTTAGGCCAGGACAATATTCGCTAGATTCCATCTGGGTTTCCCTAGCCACATATTCTTAGCATGTGAATCCAGAAGCTTGGCCACACGGGCTCCCCCTTACATTACACTCACTTCTCAGGCCAACCAAGCTTCCAACCCCCATGAAACTCCCATGGCAAATTGATCACCTCTACTAAAAATTGCAAAGATGTGGATTCCTTCACAATGACCATTGTTGCGCTAGCAAATAGAAGGATTTTGGCTACTACACAAAGGTGTTTAGTTCAGGACCCCCATACGAGTAGCCATACATGGGAAAAAAGATTAAGCTTCATTTAGGAGGAACTCTAGCCTCAAGAGGTTACGCTCAACAGAATTTTGGGGAGTGCTACTTTGTCTGTATGACATATCCACACTCGTAATACTAGGCTTTCCCTTAGGATTCAAATTTATATACTGGTCGGGGGTAGCTTGACCAAAGAGCTCCATTGTTGATTTGAGTCACCTTGGGGTGAGTAATTTTTTCCATGAGTTGATTAAGCTTCTCCTAGGGAACCTAGTGCTTTGATACCAATTGTTGGAACACAATGATCTATTGAGAGGGGGTGAATCAATAGATACTAAAACTTTAGCCCTCAACACCTTTATGTAGATTACTTTCTTAGCTACAAATACTTTGTGTAGATTTCTTCTTACTCAAACTCTTGATGTGTAGATTGTAAACTAAAGATGCAAACAAAAACATGCAAAAATATAATCAACACAAATACCTACAATGCCAGATATACGTGGAAAACCCAAAATGGGAAAAACCACAGTGACCAAGGTTGCTTGAGTCTACTGCTCAAATCCAGAGTCACAAATAAAACCTCTATTACAATGTTTTAGGGATACAAGCCAAAGAAGCATCAAATACCTTATAACTAAGGGAATTTTCCTAGAGTTAGCAGATTAAAGCATTAACACAAAAACCCAAAGTGATAATGAAGTGCAAACGAAAAACATGAAAACAAATGAAAATATCTCACCAAAATGTCTTCATTCTCCATGGCTGACCTCCATTATACCTTCTCAACTTGCTGAAAATATGATATTGCCCTCAAATTTATGATGGGCAATCTAATGACAATGACAAGCCCTAAACAAATGTTGAAGGATTTGAGTGATTACATGTAATACTAAGCTATAATGCAACTAGTAAGCATCTAAACTATGTCTCAATTATGCCAAATGAAATGAAAATATGCCTATGACAAAATGACAAGAGTGCAAGAGCATGACAAGAGTGCCTAAGAAAAGACAATTGCATGAGAACTAGATAGCCTAAGGTGACAAAATGAGAGCAAAATTGCCATTTTATAGAAAATGCAATTTTGGATGAATGGCCAAGATTGAAGATTGACAAGTGCCCTAGAATCAATGGACAAGATTCAATTTGACAACCCACAATTAGGGTTAGGGAAACATTAGGTCAAATCAAATCAAGGGTTGACAATGCATGTGACAATAGATAAGATTGGCGTAGAAAAAGAGGTGGCTGGAAAATCAAATAATAAATGGAAATTATTTGATTTTTGAGGAAAAAGACTATGTTGAATTAAAAATTAATTTAATTCAAAAGGTGGGACCACATGACAGTAAATAATTATTTCAAATTATTTACTAAAAAGAGGCAAATGCCAAATTAAATAATTAAAGATAATTATTTAATTAGAGAAGGTGACCAATAATTAAATAAATTAAAGAATCTATTTAATTATAAGAAGACTTAAGAATTAGTGACATATTAAAGAAATAAACAAAATTTATTCATTTAATAATCAGGAAGACATAATGAATAAAGATAATTAATTAAATCAAGAAATTTATTTGATTATGAGAAGATATTAGACAATTAGTGACGTATTGAATAAATAAATAAAATTTATTTATTTAATAATCATGAAGAATAAAAAGACATGAATTAATTAAATAATTATGAATTAATTAAATAATTATGAATTATTTAATTAATAGACGAAGGTGGACCAAGGGCATAATTAAAATGTCTTAATTATGCTAGGAAGAAAAAAGTGAAAAATAAAGCTTGTAGGCCTAGGTCATTTTTATGTGTCTACATACCTAATTTAGGAGCTACAACCCCAAGGATGCAACAACTCCCTAATTTAGAAGTCACAACTTCAAGGAAGCAACAACTCCCTGATTTAGGAGCTACAACTCCAAGGATGTAGCAACACCCTAGTTTAGAAGCAACAACTTCAAGGAGACTATAATACCCTAAACTGAGCTACAACTTAGTACAATGAGGCTACAACCTCTTACAATGCTTAAATCTCAAACATGCATAAATTGTTTTTTCCTAACCTATAATGCATCATTACATTTAGTACATTATTGCACACACTACAACTTACACTCTATTGCTGAATTTGCACACTCAGCAACACAACCTTGCTCTGCACTCTCCTTTGCACATAGAACAATCAATGTTCTATCTTACTGCACTACACCTCCTTCCATTTTTGTATTGTCTCACACATATTCACTATACACACTCTTCTCTCTCTATATCTATTGCACACTCAGTAATACATAACTCTAATCAACACACTGTGCACTTGCATACTTCACACACACACAACAAATACAAAAAACTTGACAATTCTTAGATTGTCTTCTTTTTGCTTAACTCCACCAATTTGCAGTCTCAGCCTTGAGATACACACCACCATTCAGATCATCTCAAATCAATTGCTAGGGTTTCCTTTATTCGCTAACTTCTCCAGCAAGTTGCTAGATCACCTCGAGCCGCACACCATAGTCCAACTCATTTGATAAAGTTTATCAGATATCTACATTGTCATTCTTGCTCTGCATCGAGTCGCTTCCACATTAAATTTTTTTACAGATAATTTTCCTTTGTTCTTTTTGTCAAACCCTAAAATCTGATTATGCATTTAATTCGCTCTTTTTTTCATCCAATATGATTTTATCATCACCTATTAGGGTTTACCGCATACCTTTCTCTACACCATACCTATGCATCAAACCTCACAACATTAAATTTTGTCTCAAAATTTTTGCTAAGAATAACATCCTGCAAAACCCTAGGATTAGATCTGTGTTAAATGTGTTCTACTATCAATTTGATTTGATTTGATCTCAACCACATCTGCAATCTGTATTTCCACCTTGAAGATCAAATCTTCATTCAATTGGTTGCTTGGTGCAACTAGACCAATTAATTATATCTCCTATGTTGGTTACTAGTCAAGAACCCTTCTTCACACTTTCAATCCATTACAGATCTCTCTCTTTGAATTTTGGTCATCGATCTTTCCTTTTGTGCCCTGATCCTATGATCCTGGGGCCTGTTGTATCTTTAAACCCTGACCATTGGATAAGTGGTCATTTAAATCACCATTTTCGATCTTAGGGGTATTCATCATGTTGCCTTGACCAAGTGTTGTTTTACAACAAGGATGCAAAATAACAAATCATCGATTTCCAAATGTAATCATTCTATTCGCTTTCACTATGTACATCATCAATCAACGGTTTTGTCTCTTTCATTATTTCCACCATCGGGTTGTTGAGGAGACTTCCAGCCAAGTCCCACCGAAAGATATATGTCATGTCAATGAATCTTAACCAGCTTATCACTCTATTGAGGAGACATTTGAATAACTCCCACTAAAACCATCATGTCACTCTGATGAGTGAATGTTCCTCCTTATCATTGTGTTGAAGAGACATGCTTCAAAGTCTTGTCGAACTATCAATTTCTTACCAATTTAGAATCCTTTCACTAGCATCGTCTGATCTATCTTGTGCAATCTACACTATTCTCCGCTGACATCGCGAGTCTTGCTTGGGCCCCACCAACATCTCAACAAGGCTAGTGGGCTATTGTTGTGCATACACCTCTGATGTCACCATCCTATCAAATCCTACTTAGTATTTTGCCTTATCGCTTCTTCGAAGAGACATCCATCAATGTCTTGTCGATACACCAAAGTCACATCAATGAGATAACAATCGGGCTATCAAAGAGACATTCAATCCACTCTCATCGATATGGTATTGTCATGTTGATACCATTTGCTGCTACAAACAAGTGGTCCCCACACCATCATGTCACCACACGTCGTGCAATCCACTATCGCTTTCTGCCGCATTACCTTCTGTTAGTCGCTCTTTGACTATACCATCAATGCATGTCAATCTTACCCTGTCAGGTCCCACAGCCACCATCATACTCCTGTCACCCTGTCAAAGAGACCTTCAAGGTCCTGGAAATATGCCAATGTCTCACCAATGAGTAGATCATCAGGTTATTAAAGAGACAATCATGAAACTCCCTCTAATCTACATCTCTCTTTTCGATCAAGCACACATTAGAATATCGAAGAGACATCCAAAGAAGTCTCGTTGATGACCATCAGTCACACTGATGAGGGCCACTGATGATGTCACCTATCCACCTCATCACCATGTCATTGCATTGTAATCCACAACAAGGATGTGGATTACCGTTCACTCAATCTTGTCATGTCACGTGCCATCTTCATCATCACTATCACCCACGTCATCATGACTAGATCCCACTCGAGTACTATTGACACATCACCATGTCGAAGAGACATTGACAAAGGTCACGCCGACGCCATACAGTCTCATCGATAATGCTTCCACACTCCTTATCGCTTCATCACAAAGTTGACAAAAACTAAACTTTAGAACCTCATGTTGAGGGTTATGATATTGTGAAAACTTGTGACTTGTCGATAACAAGGAGAACCTTCTTCCGTCCTTCACTCCATTAGCTAAGTTGCTGAGTCGGGAGGTTTCAAAACTTGAGAACCCCATGAAATAGGTTAGAAAGACTTGAAGACCCGTGACATCACCAACAACACTAAGTCGCTAAGTTGGAAGGTTTCAAAACTTGAGAACCCCATGACATAGGTTAGGAAAACTTGGAACCCCGTGACTTCATTCACTTTCATCGAACAGATGGGAATGTATACCCTTAAAGCACTAGGTAGAGGGGGCAGTCACCTCCACAACTGTAGAGACATAAGTTGCACCTAATGCAACCAACAACTATCGATACTAGGTCAACATCAAAATAGAACATTTTTAGGATGCCATGACTGCAACTCTAGGGTTTAACCATTAAACCCTAATTTTTTCTAAGAGAAGACAAAATTCATTTATGGAAATTTTATACATCCTCTAGGCCTGCACAATACCTTCCTAGAAAGCTCTCAAAAAACACATCACAAATTTTCCACTCAATTCGCTATCAGATCCACTGCTCTGTCATCCATCTTTTGTCATCATGCCAACAAACTCCATTGCTTGATTTGCACTTTTGACATCAATGACAACTATATGTGCTTCTATACAGGATGAAAACACTTCTCCTCTGGTCCCCTTTTGACATCAATAAAAACATATTCCAACATGTCTTTGTGTCTGTGAGTTTTCTTTGGATGACCTTTGTTGCTTTGTTGGCACAAGGATGCAAAGGAAACAAACCTATTGTTATGCCTTGCATAACCACCTCATTTTATTTTGAAACAAAATGGGTCCCCCTTTTTGTTTTGTTTGTCTTTGGTTGTTTGGTTGGGTCTTAGGAGTTGTTTTTTTCTCTCCTAAGACACTCTTTTGCTCTGTCAGAGGCAGGTACGGAACCAAAACTGAACACAAAATTCCTTCAAAGTTCCTAGTTTGGATCTTGTTCTGACTCTGATTTCGTCTTCTCTATTGTTTGGCTTTCTTTGTCTGTTGGTTATTTTCAACAATTCCTGGGTTGGTTTATCCCTTGAATTGTTGGTCCTTTTTCTTGTGTTTTCTTTTTCCCTCACGGAACCAGAACCGAGATTGGAACTTAAGTTGGAATTTTTAGAGTTCAGGGTTGCGTATTCGTTCTTACTCTAACTCTGCTCTTTTGTGTGTTGTCATTCTTAGTTGTTTGGGCTAGGTCCGGTTTTCATTCTAGTCCCACTTCCCTTGTGCTTGTGTGTTTTGTTCTTTGCTTCTTAGGCAGAACTAGATTCAGACCCGAAATTTAACTTCGAACTTTGTAGATGTTCCATTTCGGTTTTGGCTCTGCCCCTATCCTCTTGTGTCTCACTTTGGTCGGTCTTCTTTCTCGGGACCGGATCCGGGGTTGCAAATTAAGTAAGGAAATTTGTGTAGGTTTCTTTATCTTGTCGTTGACCTGAATCCGCGTCCACCTTACCTTTTGATGTTCACTAGACTTGACTTAACTATTTGTTCTCATTGTTGGATCCGTCCCCAATCTACCGCATTTATGGCATTAAATGTAGCCTGTTCGCACACGCAAATTAATTTTTAAAGGTTTAATCATGTTTAAACTAGCTCATTATCATTATTATTTGAGGCGTTTAAGCAAACCACGACCAGGAAAGTCTTGAGAGGATTGAATTGATCACAGAGGCGAGTTGCGGAGCGAATCTTGGCTAAATTCTGGTCAGTCCTGAGGAGTGTTTTTAGGTAGGTTTCTTTTCTTTTATGTCTCTCATTTTTTCTTTCGAGTGTTTTTTTTTAGTGTATTCGTAGGAGGGTTTTTGGTCTGTGAATTTCTTCGCTCATTTGTGTTTTTCTTTTCTTGTTTTGTTTCTTTTGTCCTTTCTTTTTTGTCTTGTTCTATTTTTGGTTTGTTTTTGGTTTGTCATTTTGTTCTACTGTCGCTCTCGTGACAAGTCCATTTTGTCATGCCCTAGTTTTAACTAGGGTTTCAATTTTTGAAGGAGTTTCCTTGCTTAGGTGATGAAAATTTGTTTTGAAACTCTTTTTCTAGTCTTCCCGCGTCGATTATGTGTTGTCCGTGTGGGATTATCATTATGCCCTAGTTTTCAAAAATGGCGTGTTGAGCGAACTAGGGTGTTGCTCGACAACCTTTACAAAATCATCTTTTCTAGGGTTTAAATTTCCTTTTGTACGTTGGAGTTGTTGGGGGGGTCAAACTATGCTATTCCCGGTTTCCTTTGAAGCCCATGTTTAAAATGCCCTATGTTTTCTAAGACTCTTCCATTCCTGTTCCTTATGAAGTGTCTTTGTATTTGTTCTTTACGGGAACCAAATATGGGGTAGATCTTGAATTTGGGAACTAACAATTAAGTTTTGGTCCAGTTCCCGTTCTGGTCCCGATTCTGACCTCATTTTGGTTCTTGTCCAGTTCCGATCCTGGCCCCACCACATGATAAGAGATATATTTTATGCCCAATACTTCTACGGTTCCGCCTCCGATAAAGGCAGAGTTTGACTAAGTAAATATTATCTAAGGAGGGTAGAGAAGGGATTGTATGGTTGACTAACTTGGATGTTTTGTTCATCTAATACATAAATTTTGCTGCAGAAATCAAGAAATGTCAGGGGCATCAGATGAGGCTTCTCAGAGAAGCCAACCGGGTGAAACTTCATGGCAAGGAGTTAGACCGAAGAAGATCAAGGTGGAACAACTTTCGTATACTTTGAGATGTAAGCATAGGGAATTTTCTCTCACAGCTAGCAAAATTGATTCTGACTACGCTGATATTACTAACACCAATTTGGTCCCTTTTAACTATGAAGAATTACATGAGGAAACATTCACCGAGGACCAGGTCACAGGAAGGACGGAAAGGATTGTTCAATCCGGGCTGGCAAATGTTGCACTCTTCCCCTTATCTGTCCAATGTTCAGAGTTGATTCTTACAGCAACTGGTGCATATAATCCTGTTACTAGGCAGTGTGTGGATGTAAAGGGTAATGTCATTATTGACTTCATGCCTCAAATGATCAAATTCCTGTTTAATATGCCTAATCCAAGGAATCCTAGGAAATTGAATGAGGCAGAGGCTTTGAAGCTTTATAGTGATAATAAGGAGAAGAATAGATCTCACATGAATAAGACTTGGATGAGGGTGGAGAAGAAGTCTCTGACCAAGCTTCCAGACCAACCTAAGAGGGTAGACTTTAGTAAAGAGATTGTAGATATAATCATGTTCCTTTCTAGGGTGTTTGGAAAAAGGGATGCTTCACTATTTAAGGAATGGATGTTTCCTTTTATCCAAACTATTTTGGATGGGAGGCAACAATTTGACTGGTCAATGATAGTATCAGAAAACATTCACAATCAAATGATAAAAGTGAGAGAAACCAAGTGTTTCTTTATGACCTCCTATGTAGTTTATGCAGCTACCCGAATGGGGATTTTTCCTAGACTTCAAACAATGGGTATATTGGGTGAAGCCCAAGGATAGAAGAGAGTGTGGGAGTATTATAATCAGCTCACCTTGCATGCATCAAAGTAACATTATAGAAGGGTAAATGATGCCTTTCTTTATGTTATTATTAACAAGCTTAATGGTGATGTGGGATATAGGCTTAGCAAGGAAGCAATGGATTTTGTGAATGAGTGGGGGCATTGGTTTATCCAGTACCCCACATTCACCTATTTCAGGTTAGCAGGCTTTGATGGTCACCCCCATTTTCTACCTATATGTTGTGGTGATAAGATCATTCTAATGGAGTTTATTTATCAAGCCTTGGCTGTTAATTACAAGTTTGGAAACAAACACAAGACTGGTTGCCATAAGTTTCCAATGGGGTTGGGAGTCTTTAGCTATCCACACATTCAGGTAGCTAAGTCCATTTGTGATGAATTAGTTTATTTCAAGATGGGCTTGTACACTGCAAGGAAGCACTATGACCCCAAGCACAAGTTGAGGGCTTTGCTTCCCAGTGTCTTTGATAAGCACTTCAATCTATTGGAGGACTTTTGGGAGGACTTGCAGGATGAATATGACCTTAGGAAAAGGAATTATGAAAGGATACCTATCCCACTTATGGTTGAGTTTGGGATAAAGGAAGACATTCCATAAATGTTTTCTGATGATGGGATAGTTTTGGATCTCGGGTATAATGCAGACAAGATTGGTACTAAAGATCTTGATCCAGTAGACTGGAATGTTGAGGAGGCAATTGACATAAAGCATATTGCAAGACCAGTGTTGGATAGGAGTATTCACTGGGTGAGTTTGAGGGATAATCAAACCGAGGCTCAATCATCTAAGAAGAGGAAAGCTGTCGGTACCACCCAAGGATATAAGAGGGAAAAGAGAAAGGTGGCACCTAAGGAACCCTTAGAGTTTATTCCTTCTAATATACAAGAGGACGTGGTCCCTTGAGACCTTCCAGAGGTGTAGGAAGATTAAACAATTGCGAAGGTGGGGGCTTCTACATCTACTGCAAGGGAGGTATCTACTCAGCCCTCTAATACACAACAACTAGGTCAAGAATCACCAAAGGGAGCCCTCCATGATGAAGCAAAGGTCTTAAAGAAAATTGAGGATGAAACTGAGATACATAATGTAGAAATAGATTCAGAAAAGACTCCATCCGATAAAGGGCATCATGTATTAACATCTCTTGATATGACAAATGATGCAAGGGCCGAACACATATTAACTGAGGAAGATTAGTGGAAACTCTTTGAAGATGCAAAAAGAGAAGTTGGTGCCAAAGCATAGGCTGAGACATTAGCTAAGCAATAAGAGGAGAAAGCCAAGGAACAATCTGAATTGGTGGTCAAGCAAAAGGAGTTGGAGGATAACGTCAAGGCTGATGAATTAGCTCAACAACAACAACAAAAGGAGTAGGAGCTCAAGATATAGGAAGAGAGAGATAAGTTGATGATGCAGCTGAAGATTCACAACCTTGAAGAGGAAAAGGCCCAATAGAGAAGAGATAAATAAGCTCTTGAGGCTAAGCTCAAGGCACAAGAAGAGGCTTATAGGAAGAGGGAAGAACAAGAACATTTGAAAAGGGAAAAAGAGGCTGTTGAGATTGTTGAATATGAAAAGAAGTCCAAAGAGGCATGGGACTATGTTGAAGAGCTGAAGAAGCAGTGAGATAAAATGTTGGAGAAAAAGAAAGTGGAAGAGGAATGTTTAAAGCAGGAGTTGGAGGCTAAAAGGCTAAAATAGCAGAAGGATAAGGAGGAGGCAGAAAAGTTAGCACAGGAGAAGGCACAAAGTGATTAGCAAAATGTGTAGGATGTTGATTCTCAATCGGGGCTTACATTGTTACAACCTTTGTCTTCCACTACTGTTGCTTCTTCTTCAGCTCAGGTAGCCACTACTCCTGTTGCTCCTACTTGGTTAAAGCTAGACTTGGAAAGAAAAAAAGTTGTTCAACCATAACCATTGAACTAGGACAAGATGATGAAACAAATCGAAAAGGAAAAACCTAAAAAGAAGGCTCGGGTTCTTCACTCTACCAAGCTCATTGATGTTGGAGAGATTGTTGTTGAATGTGCCATACCTGTAATGGAGAAGAGCCATGATGATATACAAATCACTGATTATCAGGTGGGGGCGATAAATTTGGGAAGGCCTACAGGGAACCAGCAAATGAATTTGATTGATATTGTGGCCTCTTCAACTAAATCCTAGATGATCAAAGATAAACAAAGGAAGGATGAGCTTAAGGCTCAATTGGATCAGCTCCATAGGTTTTTGAAAGATGTTTCAAGTCCCATTTCCCAACAAGCTGCTCTTCCTGAATCCCCAATTTTGTTAACAAAGAAGGAAGCAGATGATTTGGTTCAAATGAAAAGCAAGGTAGGAATGATGGATAAATGGTTGGACAAGCTCAACTAGGAAGTTGATGATATTCTCGTTGAAGGTTTTAAAATTCATAAGGTTGCTCTTGAATTAGCAAAGGATCTAGATAAGTAGGATGATGAATACAAAGAATGTGTTAAGAAGCTTGAAGATATTGGTAAAGTGCCTAAGTCCACCTTGCTTGAATATTCAATTCTTGAGCATGATAATGCAAATTTTGTGGGAAAAATTGTGAGCATAATAAGGTATAAGTCTAAGACTATTCATGGGCATCAAGAAGTTTGAGAAATGATCAAAGATTTCAATCAACAGATGGTTGAATTGGAGGAAATTGTGGCCATTTTAATTAACCTAGATTCCTCGAGAAAAGAAGGCATGTCTTTAGATAAGCTAAGGGAGAGATGGAGGGGTAGGTTTGAGGAACTTATGCAAAAGGGAGACAATGGGGAGAATCTATTACTAGATCTTTTTATGGATATTGGGGAGACAAGATCTGCTAGAAAGGAATTAATCAAGTTAAAGGAGATACAAAGGTTAGTTTCTACAGAATTTGAAATGATTAGATTTGAAGATGATTGGTTGGATGGACCTGATTCAGGTACTCTTCAATAAGTACTCTCCAATTATCATGAGTACATCATTGAGCATTCAGTGTAGGAGTGAACTGACTCTTTCCATCACATGCCATATCTTCGTTTCTCCTCTTTTTGTGGGTTTTGACATAAGCTCAACTCTGAGTTTGATCCTTTGGTTTCACTTTCTTCTTAGAATATTGGATTTCTTTTGGTGCAACAGAATAATCAGCCTTGGAACAAGGGTTCATCAGTCCACTTTTGTGTTCAGTTTCAACTCCATTAATTATGGATCTACATTGATAATTGAGAAACTTGTGCATGTGGCACCCTATATGTATTATTAGGTTCTACTTTGTAAAGGTCAGGTAATTGAAGAAAGATCAACCACCTGATGATAGAGAAAAAAATAGAGATTAGATCTAGGATTTTTATGTTTTAGGAGAGATACTCTAAAATTTTAGTAAAACTTGGTTATTTAACAGTTTTCTATACATTTTCATGTTATTGTTTTAAAGTTTTGGATCTATTTTGATAAGGTTAATGGTACATAATCAATCCATACGCTAATGATTTTATTGTGCTTAAGTGTTTCTTATTTGATGAAAGTCAATAGAAAGGAACTGGATTCAAGATTATATCATTGGGTTATCTGTGGATGAAGTTGTTATCATATTCATTTGATCTGTGTTTTAGATGACGAGTGAGTGATTTGTTTGAAGCAATTTTAGTGAATGTTGATGGTATTTGAATTAGCATTATGGATGTATGCAGTAGCATAGTTTATTCTATGGATTACATCTTGTTGTAGTTGTGGTTAGGTGGAATAAACACTCATTATTGATATGTATGTCTGGATATGTAAGAATTTTACTCATGTTTCTTTGATTTGAAGCTCTAATTCATCTTTTTTCTTTTATTTAAACCCCCCCCAACGTAGACTAATTGATGCTATGCAGTCATGTTCCTTGTCACTAGCAAAGGCCCCTTGAACATTATATTTATATCGACCACTGAGTGATATTAGCATAATTGAGAACCAATTACCAGGACCTTGGGAGTTAGGTCACCATGTGTTATCTTCCTCTTTCAGGATAAATAGAATAGTAATATTCTATTTAATGTTGTCATGCTACTTTGAACCTCAACACCTGTCATGACATTTATTCTATTTTTATCTTCATTCTTCTATATGTCATCAACTTTGTCTTTTAATTTTGTCTTGTATTTTCCTTTTGGGGATGATGCAAGGAGTTGAGGCATTTAGGTCTCCTCCATGTTGACCCAAAATTTTGTTGTCTTCTCTCTATGTGTCATTCCTCCATTGTGTTCATTGTTCCACGAGTATTTGGGGAATGATGACAGTTTTGAGCTCTATTATATTACTATAGCAAATACGTATACTGACCCATGATCCATGGATCCCTCCAGTGTTCATATTCTAAGATTATATTACATTTGTGGGCAACCCATTCACATGATGCAGCTTTATTTATAAACATATCATTGGCATAGGACTTTCCAAATAAGCTCTTGTGACTTCTTATTGCATGACATTTATCATTTTCTACTTTAAAGTAATTACACACAACATGGTGTTTTGCAATTTCTTTAAAGTGGTGGCATACATCGGTATTATGTTTCTTCACTTTGTTCACAGGCATTGGACTTAGTGGTGCATTTATATTTGAATTATTTTTCTTCACTTTGTTCACAGGCATTGGAATTAGTGGTGTGTTTACATTAGCATTATTTTTCTTCACTTTATTCATAGGCATTAGACTTAGTGGTGAGTTGACATTTCCATTTCTTTGCTTCACTTTGTTCACAAGTATTGAACTTAGTGTTGCATTAGCATAACATTTTGATCAATTTGGGTTACCTTATCAGATTTTTCAACTAGTATAACTATTGGTTTGGTTATAGGTACACACCTATTGAAAATCATTCCTTACTAGACCTAGTGTGTTTCTCATTTTGCTACCTTGTCTTGAGGGCTCACCTAGTCAATATCAGACTTCACTAGCTTGTGTGCCTTCCTATTTATGATTCACCTAGAAAATACTAGACTTTTCTATTGTGTGAGTCATGAATTCCTTTGGTTTGGATCCTAGCATAACATAACTTGTTATTCCATACCCTCTTTTTGCATTTTATTTTCACATTGTATGTTTATGGATGTTGTCTTGTTGCATATCATACATGTGTGTTCCTTTATGCTCATGTTGGTTTTCCATGGGATCTTGAATCCTGGGAGCTTGATGACCTCCCTTGATCTTTAGTCATCCTATCTCTTCAACATTTGTACATTCATACCCCTCTTGATTTTTATTTCTCTACTTTTGTGTGATTATGAGTGTAAGTTCATACTCTCACTAAAGTAGGGGCTAAATGTAGCATACTAAATTGTCACCCTTCATAAATTTACATTATGTTTTTCTCCCCTTTAAGTTATTGGACCTAATTAAGCACTTAATTTCCAAAATTATGTATTCCACAACTTATTTTAAATATTTTCCTATAATTTACAAGCATAAAAAAATGCTCTCATTTAATACTTTGTCCCTAATACTTTAAACTTTCAAAAATAGTGTTGGGACACTAGCACCTAGAGCACCTATGTCCCCCTATTTTGGTTCCAAATTCAAATATGTTGATGTCGATATTTATTATTTAAAATTTAAATATCTAAAGTCAGTTGTTGGGAATTATTTTTTGGGAAATTGAATAAATGCCTATAAATACCTAGTTATTGCATCATCTCAAATCTAACAAGAGCAATCTAGAAAACTACTGGAAAACTTATGATGAAGGGCATTCAATAAAAGTATTTTCATAGACTTATTGTAACAATTCAATATCCAACATCATGTCAAATTTTATGAGAGTTCATGTGTGTTCATGTTATCATTGTTTTGTGAAGGCTAATCCTAATTGTAGGTCTCCAAATCATTCAAGCCAATCAAGCAAGAAAGATCAAGACCTTGAGGTGATGTGAATTACTTCATTCCTTCAAGGAAGCCATTGAAGGGTGGTGAGTTGCAACACTTTGTGATTTCATCATTCTTTCATTTTATTTAGCCATTTATCATTGGCATTGCCATTGTGGAAGTGGAAACACTTACATAGGGTTTTACTGAGTCAAGCCCCTAAAATGGCACAAAATTTCCTCTCTTTGTGAATGTGCGAATCTCAGGTATTTTGAAGATTGAAGGAATTTTGAAGGAAAATTATTCATTGTTGCATTCGAAACCCTAGGTCTTGACAACTCATGAAAACTCAATTACAAAAATATCCAACAGTGATCTGACAAGTTTGCAAACGAGAAATGGAAGTGTAGATATGACATTAAAGGACTACAATAATAGATCTAAAAATACCTCCTAGGATAGTGGTGCCCCCAAAGGAAGCGTCCTTGAAAATCAAGCTAAAATTTATACCACAGGTGCACAATGTCCTCCCCTTTTTGTTTTTGTTTTTGTTGTCTCATTTTCTCTATGACTTCTCATATTTTTCATATTTACATCAGAACACCAATTTTCATCATTAGGACAATTAGATCATTACATTTCATCATTAGGAAATTTCTAGATTTGGTTAAGGGTTGGTTGACTCACCTATCAAGTTGTAAGTCAATCACATACCTTATCCAAATCCATCAAACCCCCATTCCATCTTTGCATTTACATTCCATCCTCTCACACACATAAAACCCCCTCATGAAATTAGGGGAAAGGTGTCAAATCCTAAGGTGAGAACTCAAAGGTTTCCCTTTCCCTCCATTTCACTGATATAATCATGAAATTAAATTTTTAAATCTAAACTCTAGGAAGTATGCATAAATGACCATCTAATCATGTGAATCTACTAGCACATTTTATTCAATGGGTGGTATAACTATCAATTGTGAACCAAGTGTATGAGTTGCTAATGCCTAGATATTCAAATAAAGCAAACAATAGGTTAGAAAATATTAGTGATAAAAATGATTTCAATCATATATATATATATATATAATACCTAGAAATTGTATAGGAAATTTAGTAAATTTTAGGACCTAAAATGACATGGATGACATGAAAATGATCCTAATCAGTATCCTGGCTAGCACCTATTAGGATACTGCTATAATCCTACAAATACATATATCAAACAGATATATTTATATTTAAATATAAATTTAATTTAATTTAATTTTAAAAAAATTAAAATAATAGTGCATCTAGTGAATTTTTAAAGTACATGTAAATTCCAAACTTAAATAACTTTTGAAAACACACCACAAAGATGGCCCATGCATAACAATTGATGATGGCTAGGAGCACTCGCCACACCTTGTGGTTGGTCGATCATGGATACTGCATGACCTCCCTACATAGATAAAATATTGTTTCACACATGTGTACAATTAAATTAAATTATATGTTTGTAAATTAAAATATATAAATAAGAAATTAAATAATGCAACTTTAAATTATAATTAGATCTATACATATGCAATTTTCTAAGGTCAATATATATTTGTTTTCTTGAGTGTAAAGTGTTCCCACTTGTACAATTGTTGTAATAAAACAAATATGATCAAATCAAGATGATGTCCTAAAGTCAAGCCTCTACACCAAACACTTCAAATTAATATTATATATATAATTTAATATTATTAAACATGAATTTTGATACATGTAAATGTTACACATTTCAAACAAATTAAAATGTGACTTGATGTACATACCTATCTAGGATGATCATCGAATATAGTAAATCCACAAATGATTCCACCTCTAATGTAGGTGCATCTGAAGTGGATACCTGAGCAAAGTCATAACATGGATGAAAAATTTGAAAAAAATGTGGCATGTCACATGGGAGCTTCTAGGACCATCTCCTCCATGCTCTCTACCACTGACATCAACTACCATGTGGGTAGCCAAGTGATTAGTGAGATCTCCTGAGAATGAACCCAATGCTCCTAATGTCAAAATTGTTGTCTGGTGTTGAAATGGTCCCAACATACTAGGAGATGGAGGAGCAACAATGGGTGGAAGTGTAGCACATTGATTTGGATCAATAGGTGCTCCTATTCTTTGTTGGGGCATGCCATGCCCAACTCCCTAAAATGACCTCATATCAAAATAATTGGCTTTTAAAACCATCTCAAACTATGCCCATAATTTTCTCAAAAAATAAAGAAGCACCTCACAATTAGTGTGTGGTGGATGATCAAAGACCATCCACCATTGCACCCAAAGATATGTGGCTATCTGAGGGTGCCTACACCATCTAATTGAAATTCATTTTTTATTTGGAGGAATGGGTCAAGATTGGTATGAGGGTCAATGAAATATGGGGAAATGGTTTGTTTGGTAATATGGAGATCTAGGATCTCTCTATATGATAGCCCATCTGCATAAAATTGTCTCCTCTCCTCTATCCATTGGTAGAAACTATCTAAATTTGCATCATTGGATTGAACATAGTCAACAATAGTTTGCATCGAATATTTGCAAATAATGATGATGGGGGCATATTAGGCTCATTTTTTATCAAAATATTATTTTCTTGAATAATCTTTATGTTTGCATTGATGTTGGCTCGCCATTGAGCCTCATCAAATGGAGGGTGGTTTTTAGGTGGGGGCTTGAGGTGGAGAGTGTGGAGGTGAGGGATTTTGAGGCTGAGGGTTATCAAAAGATCCTCTATCAAAATCTCATCAATAGATGGTATTTGATCCATCAAGGGCCACTACATGTTAAACAACTAGAAGAAAAATATCAACAAACTAATTACATAACATGAAGCATTGAATGTACTAATTTTTTACATAAAATGTTTAAAATAAATTGATACTTGTTTCAAAGAGATCATTGAATAATGTACAATTTGAAATAAAAATCACATTCAACACACATTCAAAATACATCATTTAGACACATTCAAATTTAACGTAATTGTACAACATGAATTTGGACTAATTTATAATTTTTTCGTACGTTGAAATTAAACATATAAAATTAGACCACATGTGACATCAAGTGAACATGGCCATAATTTCTTTGAGATTTTGATATTTACATCTCTTATATCAAAGAAAAATAAAATAATGTTCCTAATGAGTTAAGAAAATGATAGCATATGCCTAAAATAACTAGTGTACTATAGAATAATGTACTCTTTTCCATTTTCACACTTTTTTTGGGCCCCTCAATTAAATTGGACTTAATTATGCCTTAATAATCCCTATTTTACATCTAAAAGCCTAATAAATTACATTTTTTGAAGGGGAAACCCGACAATAATTAATGCCAACACATAATACTTTACCTTGAGCAATGTGTGTTCCAGGAATAGGTGTCTCAGACCCATTCGCCCATGGGTGAATGGGTCCTCCCTAGGCCTTTAAACCTTTTATTTAAAATATGTTTTTGGTGGTATTTTATTTTCCCTAAATTTAAATTTCAATGTTGTCTTGTAATGTTTAATTTTTGGGAAATTAAGGATACATACCTATAAATAAAAGGTTATTTTATCAAATCAACTAGAAATTTTGAAAAGAAATTTCAAAATAGCAAAGTTTATGATCAAGGGAATTCAAGAGAAGATTTATCAATGATTTATTGCAGCAAGAAAGATCTCAAGCATTATGACAAATTCTTTTGTAATTGTGCATGTCTTTGGAGCTAATAATGTGATGTGGGTTTCAAAGATTCAAGTCAAGCATTCAAGCATCAAGATCCACATCCATTGATATTTCATGCAAAATCAACATCAATATTTTAAATTTCCTAAGGTTTATTCAAGGGTTGGTGAGTTGCAACATAGCACTGTTCATTCATCATTCCTTTCATGTTTCATTACTTCAATTCAAGGTTTTATTAGCCAAACAGGGTTTGCCCAAGGAAAACCCCCATTCACCAAAAACAAATAATTTTTTCTTCTTTGTGGATGTGCAGGTTTATAGGTTAAAGAAAAGTTGAAGACCTCAAAAGTGTAAAATTGTAAAAGTTGCAAAAGTTGTCAAAGTTGCAAGAAAATTTGTCAAGATGCCAGAAACTAAGATCTCAAATTTATTTTATGTCATTTTCGAGTGAAACCAGTGGGAAATTACATCTCAGATCTATCTCTAGAGGCTCCCAAAAATTTAGTTCAAAAAGTTGTCTCAGGACCCATTCGCCATTTCTGGACACTTAGCAACCGATTTTTGAGGCAAATTTGAAGTATCTTACACTCATCCAATTTGCACAAAATTGACTGTTTCTATTAGAGCTATGCTTCATCTACATGAATCAGGTCTTAGTTTATAGATTTGAGGTCATTTCCTATTTTATTTTCATCTCCCAAAAGTGTTGTTTGAACTTTACCCCTTATCCACACACAAAGGAAATTGCTAGATCTTCCATAGAATTAACTCACCTAAGGGCTAAAAGTTAATTACATCTTGGAGGATCTCATTTCCTAAATGAAATAGAAAATAAGTAGGTTCATTACTCCCAATTTTTCCCTTTCTATTTATAGTAAGTTTGGTGAAACATTCCAAATTTAGTATAAAACCATATGTTTTGGTGAACCTACGCTCTTTTCTATGTTTCATTATGGTGAACCCAACATTTTGAACATTCTAATTTTTGATTTGGAGATCATTCAAACCCTAGATCTAGTATTTTCATAATTTTGCATTTCATTGCATTACTTTGCATCTCATTTAGGGTTGTTAAACTTGCATTAGTTTGCATCTCATTTAGAGTTTTAGGTTTGCATTTTTCATCCTTTAAATTTTGAAAAGCTCAAAAAATTACATGCATATTACATTAATTTTCACAATACTTTCCTATTAGTGTAATTTTCATCATTCACACTCAAAAATTGACCCAAAATTGCATTTTAAAAAATGTCATATTGTTCATCATTTGTATTCATTTCACTTGCATTTAGACATCAAATTTTGGAAAAAAATTTCACAAAAGTTACAGTCTGAAACCTGGAACAGAGAACACATACAACAACTCAGAAAGTGCATTTTTCATTTTTTCAAACCCTGCACAAAGACCCATTCACTCATGGGTGAATGATTCCTTGAGGACCTCTCAAAATCACCTTTTCTGAGCATTTTTGTGGTCTTCTGCACTTCCCATATCTGTTGTTAAACAATTGTTTCAATCTGGAAATTTTTAGGATTTTTTGTTTTATGCATTAGGTCTAATCATCCTTTTAGTTTAGGCATTGCAAATTGGGAAAGCTTTTGCATATTTTTGTTCTGGATAGTTTCAGATCTGTGTACATTTGTTTTATTTTTTTACATCATTTCTTATTTTGGCTAGATTAATTTGCATTTTACAATCATTTCAAAATAAATAAAAAGTAAAACTAAATGGTAAACCTTGGAGAAAGCATATCCTTCAAACCCTTAAGTTGTGATGACTTTGACATGTTAGATGAATCCCTTGAGGACTTCATCTCACCTAGATCATCCACTAAATCTTTAGTGCAAGAGGATGCAATCATAGATGATCATGGCAATCCTAGTTCTTCTCCTGATACCTCTCCTACTTGTGACGAAGGTATCTTGGTGTTAGAAGATCTAATTATTGAGTGTCATGATAATCTTTTTTGTCCCTCTTCCAATGCTACATTTCTCTCAACAAACACTAAGATGGATGGCATAGATGTAGATGTTAAGTTCACATTATATGCACCCTCACTAGAAGGTCATCTAGGTAACTCAGTTGAGGTTATGAATGCACAAATTGGATATCCTTTAATTAGTGAGCCTCCTAAATCACCTCCCATCTTAGGATCTTGTAAATTATCCCCAAGAGATATCTTGAGTTTTACAAGGAAACTTGATAGTAACAATGTTTCATAGCAACCGAGTTACAATACCATTGCTCACACATACATGTAGTGGCATGAATTTGAACCCCTTGCAAATTCCCCATTTACACACCCCTTACCTTAGAAAATGTGATCTTGATGATGTATTTTCCACATTTGCTTCCATCTTCCATCCACTTTTTGGCTCATTTGTGTGTCGATGGGGGAATTTTTGTCGGGGATGCTAGTGCGGCACATGGGCGTCCACATGGAACACTTCCATCCTGACAGGATTCCTTCCTCTAGAATCCACAGAGGTGTTACACTCCTCCATTGGATGTGAAGTCTAACATTTGTTGCTCTTTGGACTGACTTCAAATAGGATTTTTTCCTCCTCCTTTCATTCAAATGGCCTATTATTTTATTCATTCCATTTTCTTCACACTTCTTCAATTATGGATACACTTCTTGATAGCTTCTTGAAAAGACACACTCACTTTCAGCTCCTTCATGTTGCACCACCACCACCATTGTAGCTGCAAGTTATTTCTTTGTTGGCTCCTCCTCTTTGTTGTTGTGGTAGTGTTGGATTTGGAGAGCTTGCAAGCTCACATCTTCCTCCATTTTCCTTGAGAGAACATGGTTGAGAAGGTGATATCCATCCATTTCCATCTACTTATGCATCATCTACTTGCATAGTAGCATATTGTTGTTTGAGTATTGCTTGGTATTTCCCTTTCTCCGTACTTCTTTATCATCTTTCTACAATCATTGCTATCTAGTTGTTCATTGAGGTGGAAACACCAAAGCAGGGGACTAACTGAGGCAATCCTCTAAACACAACCCCAACATTTTCTCGTTCTAGTGTGTGCAAGTTGTTCATCAAGTGAAGCTCTTAAAGGCCTCAACCCATGGGTTTGAAGGTTTGTTTCTACCACCTTTCTCTTGTTAAATTCTATCTTAGTATTGTTAAAATATTCTTCTTGTTATTCCTATTATTTCTGTAATTTTTATCTTTGTTGTAGCATAAAACTCTATTAATTAGGTAGTTAGTAGGTTCTTTGGTGTTTTGTACTGTACTTTACACTTTCTATTTGTATGGACTCCAATGTATCCCTGAGACCCCAATGCACCACACTAGAATCTGTGTCCCGCACTATAGTCCCCTGGAAGTAAGGTGTCTGAGTTACAGTCTGAACCTTCAAAACTAGCTCTGTTGATCCCTTGAAACATTTGGGTTAGCAGAAGGAAAGTGACAAACCAGTTGTCCTTCCTTTTTAGCCCTTGAAACCCTAAGCCTTTCTAATTCATTCATCTAGCTTGAGGTAGATCAAGGTAGCCTGTTGTTCTAGACTCTCCCATGACCTAGAGTCCTTGAGTAGTCGGCCCCCCTCTACATTTTGGTGAACCTGACATGAACATCATAGCATTTATTTCTTTGTGTTAAAATTCTTCCTCTCGCACCTCGCATAGGTTGTAGACTTGTACATCATGAAGCTTTATGAGCTTTATGACCCAATCTACAACCTCTAGGTACATTGTTAGGAGAAGTATATGGCATAGAGAGAAGAATTTCTTGAAGGTCACTACTAGTTTCACTATTGGTCTCACT
The DNA here is from genome assembly GCA_007258455.2 of Sequoia sempervirens. Classification (NCBI taxonomy): domain Eukaryota; kingdom Viridiplantae; phylum Streptophyta; class Pinopsida; order Cupressales; family Cupressaceae; genus Sequoia; species Sequoia sempervirens. Next base: position 273,813,561 of record VDFB02105785.1, on the reverse strand, counting down.
TCTCAAGAAATGGTTTTAGAGACGAAGGAGAGCTTCCTCAGGGAGGTCACTCATGCTCCTACTCCTCCCATTTCTCTTATGGACCCACCTCTGAATGAGGACGTTGCTCTCACTATTCATGTAGAGCATCTCATCACTCTAGATAGGAGGTTGTTGGATCTTGTAAATCATTTGGGAAAAGAAAAAAACATGAATAGGGTTGCTAGGCTTGTCAACGAAATGAAATATATGCTAGACAAAGATCGAGTGGGCCTGGAGCTTCTTTAAGGCATCACTAACCTAGTTAAAGCATATGTCCCTTCATACAACTCTGGATTGAGTGTTACCCAAGGTTCTGGGCCTAAAACCTCTAGAAGGAAAATAGGAGTTTCAATGCCCATGACGTCGATGTACATGGCTGAATCAGGCCCTTCCGTCATTACCACCCCCGTGCCCAAGGCACCTCTGACCATCAAAGTGAACAAAATCCCTCTGGGTTTCAGTGCTAATCCTTCCAATTCTGGAGATGGTAACTCTAGGGGCCATGTTGGATCTAGTAGTAGAATCCTTGGAGGAATGGGGGACGGTGGCTCTGGTGGCTTCGGCGGTGGTCCTAGCAGCAATTCCACTAGTCTTATTTCATCATTTGACCCAGTTTTGAATGATTTGCTAAATAATATGGGCCAGATGTAGAATCAGCTGGCTAACCTATCCCAAGCCACCTCCCAGCCAATTTTCTAGCCTTTCTTTTGTTATAGTCCTTTATCCATAGCAATTCTGAACACTCTTATCCCCCAAGGGATGGAGGTTCCAAAGTTTAAGAAGTATGGTGGTAAGGGAGATCCACAAACACATGTGTCCACATTTAATGCCATGTGTACAGATTTCTTCCATCATGGTGCCTTAATGGATAAATTTTTCCCAAGATATCTCAAGGATACAAACCTAGAATGGTAATATTCATTTCTTGATAATTCCACATTTTTCGTTTGATCAACTTGTGAATCAGTTTCTCTGATAATTCTAGGAGAACAATAGGCTAAAGATGGCCTTTTCAAACCTCATCCAGTGTAAGTGAGGAGAGCATGAGAAGATAGCCAATTTCATTGCTTGATATCCAGTGTTATTTTCACAAATATCTTAGCCTTTTACTGACTCAAATGTGCAGAAGGTTTTCATCGGCAACCTACAGAGCTCCTGGCAGAATAAGTTTTCTTTGATGAAATACCCCTCTTTTGCACATCTTTGTGTTGCATTGCGAGAGTACCAGCAGATGATTCCCCAATTTGGGGGATCCTCCTCGTGCTCCAATATTCAGGGTAGTTCCATTGTGTTGATCTCTAGTACAAGTAAATATGTTGCAAATGTAGTTGTTGTGTCTAGTGACAAAGGCCTCAAACACAATAGATAGTTCATTAAATTATTAGAATCATACACTTCTATCCTAAAGAAGTTACAGAAAGACAAAGTGATAACCTTGCTAGATCCTCGGCCCTTAATTGAACGTTACCCCAACTGGTACGAAGAGAACACACTCTTCTAGTACCATCAAATGCTCAGACATGATACTGAAAGATGCATGCACCTGCATCATGAGATACAGGATAACATCGATGACGGTACTATCTGCCTCAATGGGATAAAGAAAAATGGGAATAATTCTATGGAAAAGGATAATAGCTAATTGTAGATCTATACGAATCCTTTTCTGTCTCACTCTATGAACCTAATTGTTGAAACTCCTAATTTTTATTCCCCTAAGCTCTTGAAGTATGTAAATGTGGTTTCATTTATGCTTATTCCTCCCGTGCAACCTACGAACGAAACATCAACTATAACTTTCACATCATAGGACTTGATTATGAACATGAACAAGCATTTGTCTCCTCTATATATCCCCACTCGCATCAACAGAAACATCATGAATAGTGTTCTAGTTGGCCCCATGAGTCGTGTGAACGTGGTAACAGAGGAGACTCTTCTATTAAATTTTATACATAGGGAGGAAAACAAAAATTAAAAAACCACAATATGTACACACGACAGACTCTCAGTCACTCCACTTGGTTCCATCACCCTCTCAGTCTTGGTAGGACCCAAGATTGTAAATGTTCCCTTTGATATCATCTCAAAGTCAGACTTGTTTAGAGTGAAACTAAGCATCCCATGGATAGTTTCCATGAACGTAGTCACTTCATTAGTTCATAAATATTTGAAGTTTTCTCATGAGGGCTCCATGCACATTGTGCACGACACTGGATATAAACCTCTAGTTTTGCCTGGGGGCTACTCGTTAGATCACTTTTGGCCTGCACTTGTTGGTCTTCTTCCTCCAGGGACAAACCTGTTGTATCACACCTATGTTAAATATAAGAATGGGGGCATAGCATCGAAGGTGACCTACCTTGTCTCCCCTTATGCCATTTCTGTTAATAGCTCTATAATTGTGTAGCAGCAGTCTGCCTCCTCCTCCTCTCAAAAGGGGAATGGGAAGTCTGCTCATGCTTAATAGCCTTCCTCTTCTTCTATTATTTCATTTGCTTCTACCTCCCACCTTGTTGTGGTACCTTCGGCTTTTGCTCCCGTGCTTCGCATTAGGAGTCTGATGGTTGCCACTTGGAAAAAGGCCAAGTGTCAAGTATTTGAACTTCTTTCCTTACCCATGGTGTTGAGGCTTGTTGTCTATGGTAAAGGGAAGGGTCCTCGTGGAGCGGCCCTTGCATCTCGGCCTCTACAGCCTCCTACTCCTGCCCCTTGGGTAGTGAATGGGAAGAGACCTACCACTGAGGTGCTTGAGTCTACTTCTCCACCTGTTTCAATCTCCGCTCCTACCCTTCCTGCTCCTTTCATCCAAGAGGTTTCCCTTCCACCGACAATGGTTGTGAGCACGTTTATGGTGGAATAGGAACCTCTTGTCCCTTCCCAAGCAGCGATTTCTAGCTCCTAGAGTTGATGAAACTAGCGTGTGCATGAGTGTAAGCACCAAAGGAAGGCTCTAGTTGTTGAGCAAGCTGCCTCACAAAAAGAAAAAGAGGAGCTTGCAACTCCTATTTTGGCATCTCCTACTATTCCTCCCTCTTCTATTCCTTCTACTTTAGTTTCCATCGCCTTGATCTTGCTTTCATCTCCCCCTGCAAATGTTGATGACCCTCACCCCAAAAGGGTGCAGGTGTTCATCACTCCTTCAGTGGAGCCTCCTCTTCTAATTTCCCTTCCAAACATCCCTTTGTTTTCCTGACCTATAGACATGTCAAACACCACAATGGTGTCCACTACCTTGTCCTCTTCCTCCTCACCTTCCACTTCCTCTGTGTGGATTCCACATCCTTCGATAAAGTGTAAGTTGGAGGACGACCTCACTTACAATGGAGGTCAAAAGAAGGGATCACCTTCGAGAGAGAGGGTTCTGCTTTGGCTTGCATCATTTTGGTGACAGAGGCAGCCTCGACATCTCCCAAGTTTCTCAATGTCCCTTTTGACGAGATTGATGGTGGATCTTGGGCACCTCCTTCACCTCTCACTCAGTTAACACATGTCACTCTTGTCAAGTGCATGTTTAACTCGGTAGATGATGTCCCAACTCTATCAGTGATCTTTGCAATATCAGTGGTGTTTACCTCACAAGAGTTGAGTGAAGAAGATCTTGAGGGGCCTTCTTCCTTAGCTCTTAGCACAGGAGAGTCAAAGCATGATCCCCTTGCTCTCCTTCCCTTGCAGGCTCATCCAACCTCCCCATATAATGATCTAGATTGGGAGAACGACGACCTCCTGGTTGATGATGACTAGGAGAGCACCTCTTCTTTATCTGTAGATTAGAATTGTGTGTGTGTTGTGTTTCCCTCGTGCTTGCTTTTTATTTGTTCCTAAAGGACCCTTGTCACTGTCATAGGTGCTTGGATACAGAAGTGAAATTGTGTCATAAACTTTCTCTATTTGTTGCATAATTCTTGTATATATTGTATCTTAATTTTTGATAATTGGGGATGATGCAAACTGTTGGGGGAATTTAGGCCTCCCTTCCATGTTGACCCAATTTTTTATTTTTATTTTGTTTTCATGTGCTATTCTTTAGATCTTGGAATTCCTAGGATTGATGATCTTTCACTCCACTATGTGTTACCTATCTTGATGAGTTGATCTGACCCCGAATTCCCAGATCCCCTTGTCTCTTGATTTCTTCATCTTTTCTTATCTTTCTTTTTATCTCTCTCTTATTTGCTTGCTTCTTGATGTTGTGGTGCCTATGTGTTGTCCCTTATGTGTGCGACAACATTTCCACGTCTACATCTCATCACGTATCATGGTCCATGACATATTTGCATGTTCTTCCTTTTCCTTAGGATGCCATGTGCTCCTTCAGTTTGCACACACCATCCTAAGGGGGGCTCCTACCTCTCCAATTTTCCATAAGGTGTATTCAGTGGCCAACTAATCCCTTGCTGGAAATATTTACATTTTTCAAAAATCACATCCTTCAATAAGGATCCCCTTAGCAAGATTTTCTTTTGAAATCAAATTCACAACAAAAATAATTGAGAATTCACCTTCAAAGAGGCCATTTTTATTTCTCAGATACCTTAATGAAAGAGAATCTTTCAAAATTATTCCTTGATTACAGTATTGTTTAAAAAAATGTCATCGCTTTTCAAATAGAGTATCCCTTGAGCATACCCCTATTTCTTTTAGGGGTTCCCAAGGGAACCCTTTGAAATATTCTCCTTCAATTGCTTGTTTTGAGATATGATTGTCTCTTTGTCTGCATGAATTTTGCTTGCCTAACATGTTTTGTCTGCAGATTAACATGTTGCTTTGCAAGTCTGAGCACATGTAAGGGTCAATCAAACTCTGTGGAGCCTTTCACATATGACCTCCCTCAGGAATGAGCACTTGTGGTGCATCCTTTGTAGGATCGAGCATCTATGAAGCATTTTCACTGTCTAGGACCGAGCACCTATGGAACCCTTTGTTCATCTTTTATGGGACCAAGCACCCGTGGAACCAATTTTTTAGGACCAAGCACCTATAGAGCCTTTTGTTCACCTTCCATAGGACCAAGCACCTATGATGCTTTTGTTCAAATCTCCATAAGACCAAGTACTTGTGGAGCTATCTCTCTCTCTTGTGCTTGAGTTTTCCAAATTATGGTATGTTTCCTCGACAGTTTAGGTATATTCTCTTCAACTTCTTACACTCTACTTTACCGTGCAATCGCTAACACTTATGCTCGATAAGTGGGGGGAAATGTAATGGCACAAATTTGCACCCCTTACAAATTCCCCATTTACACACCCCTTACCTTAGAAAACATGATCTTGATGATGTATTTTCCACATACGCTTCCATCTTCCATCCACTTGGCAGCTCATTTGTGTGTCAGTGGGGGAATTTCTGTCAGAGACACTAGTAAGGAAAGTGGACGTCCACGTGGCGTGCTTCCATCCTAACAGGATTCTTGTCTTTGGAATTTGCAGAGGTGTTACACTCCTCCATTAGATGTGAAGTGTAATGTTTGATGCTCTTTGGACCGACTTTAAACAAAAAAAATTCCTCCTTTCATTCAAATGGAATATTCTTTCATTCATTCCATCTTCTTCACACTTCTTCAATCTTGGACACACTTCTTGACAGCTTCTTGATAAGACACACTCACTTTCATCTCCTTCACGTTGCACCACCACCACCATTATAGCTGCAAGTTGCTGCTTTGTTGGCTCCTCTTCATTGTTGTAGCAACATTGGCTTTGGAGAGGTTACGAGCTCACATATTCCTCCTTGAGAGCACATGGTTGAGAAGGTTATATCCTTCCATTTCCATCTACTTGTGCATCATCTACTTGCGTAGTAGCATATTGTTGTTTGAGTATTTCTTGTTATTTCCATTTCTATGTACTTCTTTATCACATTTCTGCAATATTTGCTACCTAATTTTTTGTGGAGGTGGAAACACCAAAGCAAGGGACCGACTAAGGAAGTCCTCTAAACATAGCCCCAAAATTTTCTTGTTCTTGTGTGTGCAGGTTGTTTGTCAAGTGAAGCTCTTGAAGGTCTCAACCTGCGGGTTTGAAGGTTCATTTCTACCACCTTTCTCTTGTCAAATTCTAGCTTAGTATTATTAAAGTATTCTTCTTGTTATTCCTATTATTTTTGTATTTTCTATATCTGTTGTAGCATAAAACTCTATTAATCAAGCAGTTAGTAGGTTCCTTGGTGTTTTGTATTCTACTTTACACTTTATGTCCGTACGGACTCCAGCACGTCCCTGAGAACCCAATGTGTCAAGCTGGAGTCTGTGTCTTGTGTTGTAGTCCCCTGGCAGTAAGTTATCTAAGTTATAGTCTGAACCCTAAAAAGTAGCTCTCTTGATCCCTTGAAACATTCGGGTTAGCAAAAGGAAAGTGATAGACTAGTTGTCCTTCCTTTTTAGCCCTTCAAACCCTAAACCTTTCTAATTCATTCATCTAGCTTGAGGTAGATAAGGGAAGCCTATTGTTCTAGACTCTTTTGTGACCTGGAGTCCATGAGAAGCCAGTCCCCCTCCTCTACAATACAATACAAGGAACAATAGGCAACCATAAACCATTCACGCTTCATTACCATTGCCTCAACCTATTTTTCTTAGTAATCCTCATTTTCCTTTACATAGTGTAAAGGAGTATGACCTTGTTGAACAACTTAAAAATACTCCCGCTAAGATATCCTTATGGGATCTTATTCAAACATCACCCACATACAATAGGATGCTCCAAGAAATTTTGCAGAAGAATGATATCCAATCTTCTATTAAATTGAATGATGTAGCAACCTCATTTGATTGTATACAAGTGACAAATTCAGATATCACATTCCCTCAACATGAATTACCCTCGCTTGAGATCCAAAATAAACATGAGGCCTTAATGATAAAGGTGACCAGTAATGAAACTACAATCAGGCACACCCTCATAGACAATGGAGTAGGTCTTAATATTTGTAGCATTGATCTCCTAGATAAAATTGGTGTGGACAAAAAGCTTATTCAAATCAATTCAATGTTAATATTTGGGGCTTTGACAATGTTAATAGGCAACCATTAGGAATGATCACATTACCTATTGAGGTCGAACCTGTAGTTTTTCCTACCCCTATCCATATAATGCCAAGAACTTTATCATACAACCTTCTCCTAGGGAGATCATGGATTCATGTTATGAAAGGAGTCCCATCTACTCTTCACCATGAGATAAAATTTGAATACAACAACAAGATATACATGGTTGAAACAGATGACCAAAGCTATAATTCACAAGTTCAACATGATCATAACACTTCCAACTCCCCTAATACTTTGATTCCAACCTCAAAGGTAGAGCCTATACAAGTTGATGGTAATCCTAATTTTATTTCACCTACAACAAAAATCTTAGGTGAAAATTAGGGGTCGTTAGATTTTACACCTTGTTTCAAAGAAGAGTCCAAAATCTCACCCTCAAAATCCAAAGAGTCATATGCAAATGATTCATCTTCAAACACATGTTCTAGGGACGATTGGGATCCATTAGATTTCACAACCTTTGGGGTTCATTATATTTCACACCCTCCTTTATGGGAGAGTAGAAAATCTGACAATCTAAACCAAAACAACCTTGTGTTTCATTTGCTCAACTTGGTTCTACAACAACAACTCACACCATGGTGGTGATGGGGGCTCTTCAACTCCCATCCCTCATGAGAGGAAGATACATAACTTTATAAAGCTTAACAAGGATTTGTGTTCTCGTGAAGAAGCCAACCCTTCTCAGAGGCATATAATCTCTTCATCTAAGTTGGAAGCATGTTATTGTCTTGGATACAAACTCCTTTCTAAACACGCATATAATGCAAACATGGAGCAAAATAATAGAAATCTAGAGAAGTTTATACCATACTTGAAAGGTCTAGATTTCCATCCTTTATCTTCATCCTCATTTAATGCCTTGTCATCTACTGTGTGTATGACATCCTATGCTAAGAAAGAAATATCCCCTACTATTGATCAAGATACTATCTTGTTGAGGCTTCTCAAAGGCCACTTGATTACTCCTCCTCCAAAAACACGAAATAAATTTTACAACAAAAGTTCATTTTGTGCATATCATAGAGTTAATGGTCATTCTACTAATGAATGTAAGGCTTTAAATAATTAAATTCAACATCTTAAGGATTGTGGTACTCTTCCTTGTGTTGATGCACCTATTTCCTCTAATTGATAATGATCTTCATCCTATCATGTTGCTCATCACTGTGTGGCAAATTGGTAGCTTTATGCGTCTTTCTCATTACCATTCATGGTGGTACAATATTAGGTGCAACCATATCTCTCTTAGCAGCAACATGATATTTCTTAGTGGTTGTCTTTATCTCTATGATTGGGGGGCAAGGATAGCTAGTTTTTCAAGGTGTGCATTCTTTTCAAGGATCACCTCATCCTCTATTTCTGCTTAAAGGGCAGGTGCATGAAGTTGGGTACCAATTTTTAGGCCACTTTTGAAAAAAGTTTTAAAAAACGTGCTCGCGTTATAACGTGCTCGTGTTATTTCGCGTTAAAAACAAAGAAAAAAGTGAAAGTATTTTCCTTGGAATACCAACCCAAAGGCTTGGAGGGCATTCCAAACAAGGCCAGAGACGTGTTTTTGCAAATTCTAGAATTTTTCACATAATCGGGTTCATTCTCACCATCAAGATTGCATCTAGTTCAATATCGACAAAATAAAAAACATGGGCAATGTTAGGTTCTCTCTTAGCTATCCAAAAATGTAATTTTTTTCACTTTTTGACAATGTTAAGGCTTTCATCCATAATTTCTTTTGTTTGTATGTTTGTTTTTTTCCAAAAAGTAGTGTTTGGTGTTTTTTTGTTTTAAATTAACCATTCATCAAAATTTCAAATAAATTACATTTTTAGAAACTAGATTCCATTCTACAAATTTTTAAAAAATAAAAAGAAAAAAAAATCAATTATTTTCCAAAATTTGTAGGCGGAGCACGACCAAAATTCTGCTTTTCAGGAAGTGCCCACTTAGAAAATTAATAAAAAATCAAATATTCATTAAAAAATTATCAAAAAAAATTTGCATCAACTAGATGTTGTTAGATAACTTCTAACCATAGTGATTTTAAAAATACTACAAAAAATTTCACCGTGCTCAGGTCGTACAAGAGTTGCTATGTCATGTTTTTCTGACAAAAACAACACCAATTTGTGTACATCCCTCTTTTGAACCCCTTAATCTCAACCATTTTCAAAATAAATTAGTAGTTTAGAAAGTAGACTCGGAGCAATTCGATCCTTGTTTTTGTTCCATCCCAAAATTTTGAGTGTAACTATCCTCAATTTCACGTCCAAGGTTGGAATTTCTTGATTTCAGAAAAAAAGTGGCCACTTAAGCCCCCTTTTTGGGAACCATCTTGGTGTACTTAACCTAAAATACCAACATAGTAAGTATGTTTCCATTTTAAGTGTGGGGAATATGGTCTTCCATTCGTTGTTTGCATGTTCCCTTCTTAGTGATGATAGCATACATCTCCTAGGAAGTGTGACCATTACATTAGCATTGGAATTATCTTATTTTGGAATTAACATTTTGACATTTCTTATTGAATTCAGTGTAGCTTTAACAGAGCATGTTTATCATGTTGTGTGGTGCCTTATCAAAATTATTAGGAGGTATAACTTTTGGTATGGTTGTATGTATGGGAGCCTTTAGACCTGGCATGACTTTCCCATCAGCCACCTTTTTGGGGACTCACCTAGTGGATAATGGATTTCACCAGCCCATGTGAGCGCATAAGTTGTTTGCATAATGGACAACAGGTTTCACTTGTAAACCCTTTTGGAAAAAAATCTAATGCTTGATCCACATCGAGTTGGACAAATAGTCGACGCTTGATCAACCCCTTTTTTTCTTTTTCTTTTTCTTTCCTTTTAGTCTTTGATATTGTATGATTGAGTATCTTGTCATTGTTGTTGCATATTTAACAAAGGTATGTGTCTCTTTGTGCCTTTGTTGGTCTTTCATGAGATCTTAGATCTTGGGGCCTTGATCATCCTCCTTGACCTTTGTCATCTTATCTTTCCAACAATTGTACAATTAGACCTCTCTTGGTTGTCTCTTTAGTGTGAGTTTGATGCAAGTTCATCCTCTCACTAAAGTGGAGGCTAAATGTAGTGTAGAAAAATGTACTCCTTTACATTTTCACACTTGATTTGGGTCCCTCAATTAAATTGGACTTAATTATGCCTTAATAAGCCCTATTTTACATCTACAAGCCTAATAAATTACATTTTTTGAAGGGGAAACCTAACAATAATTAATGCCAACACATAATACTTTACCTTGAGCAATGTGTGTTCCACGAATAGGTGTCTGGGACCCATTCATCCATGGGTGAATGGGTCCTCCCTAGGCCTTTGAACCTTAATTTAAAATATGTTTTTGGTGATATTTTATTGTCCCTAAATTCAAATTTCAATGTTATCTTGTAATGTTTAATTTTTAGGAAATTAAGGATACATACCTATAAATACAAGGTTATTTTATCAAATTAACTAGAAGTTTTAAAAAGAAATTTCACAATAGCTATGCTTCATCTACCTAAATGAAGTCTTAGGTTACAAATTTGAGGTCATTTGCTATTTATCTTCATCTCCCAAAAAGTGTATTTTGAACTTCCCCCTCCTTTGTCCACACACACAAACTAAATTGTTAGATCTTCCATAGAATTGACTCACCTAAGGGCTAAAAGTTAATTCCATCTTGGAAGATCTCATTTCCTGAATGAAATAGAAAATAGGTAGGTTCATTACACCCCATTTTTCCCTTTCTATTTCTAGTAAGATTGGTGAAACATTCCAAATTTAGTATAAAACCATATATTTTGGTGATCCTAGCCCCTTTGCTATGTTTCAACTAGTCTACAATTTGAATTGAGAAATAAGATTGTTGAATAGTATAAATTTGATTGATTTTATTAGGAAATTAGTACTTTATCTAAATTTGAAAGAGAAAAAAGAGGATATTATTTTGATGTAACTAGATTATCAAGATATTAGGGATGCATTTATGTCATAGAAAATAAAAAATTAAGGCATACAATCATGTGTGAGGCACATAAAACACCATCTCATACTCATCTTGGAGTAGAAAGTATTGCACAATTTGAAAGAATACTTTTTTGGCCCAAAATGTAACTTACTTCATGGTTAGATATTTAGAGTTTCAAAAGGTGAAGGTAGAAAATGCACACCCTAGTGGTATATTATAATCACATGAAATTTTAGGCCATTAGTGGTTGATAATTAGTATTCAAATTTCATTTCAATTTTGTACAAAAATTGATATTAATTTATCCTAACATCATAAATTAATCATTAATTTCATCCTAATAAACAATTGCTTTGGGAGGGATATATACGTGATGATCATCATTAGGTGCATACTTATTATCCCTATTTCCTAAATGTGATGATGATACATTTACTAATTAAAAAAAGGGAAAGTCACTTATATGATGATGTCTAGAGATAAGGTGGATGTTCCTCAATATAGTAGGTTGAAAAAGTACTCAATTAACATCTTTTCTAGATATTTTAAAGATATCTTGGAGTTAATGTGTACATTGTTTGGTCACAAGTATTACACCCATTTATAACTCTTAATAAATAATTTGTAAAGGATTAAAAAAGGAGGGGATTTTTATATGGAATCATATCTCATTGATGAAACCAATGCTTTCATCAAATTCTCACCTCCCCTAAAAACTAAAGGCTAGGAACCAAGGTTCTAGTGCATGTTATTTAAAACTTCTTAATGATAATAGATATGAGAGTGAGATAATAATGATAAGTAATTAAATTTATCACATATTGCAAGAGAAGGTGAATAAGGAGATCATGGTGAAGATGAATGCAATACTAAAAAAATAAACTCAAATAAAGTAAGTTATTGGTTTGATAGATCTACCTGATACACATGTACTCATCATGGTTGAAGGTACTCTCATTGGTCGTCATATCCTACCAATCTATGTGCTCCCTAGGATTGCCAAATATGAAATATATTTTCAATTTTTTGATTCAATTGATTTTATTTTGTGTCAAAGAAAGATATGAAGATCCCTACCACTCCATCCAAATTCATGGGATAAACTTATAACTCTATGTAAATTTTAAATATTGGATATATAATTAGATCTTTTTGTTTTGATAAATTACCACAAATATATTACAACCAATAGGGTAGAATTAGAATTTTAATCCTACAAAAAAAAATTAAGAACCCTTGATATAAACATGGTGAAAAACCATATAGTGACAATTATAATATATACATGGGTTGTATTCAATAAGAATCCATGAGTAAAATTAGATCTAATTGACTATTGAATATGGAAAAGGAATATGATGCTATTATTCCATTGACATGAACATTCATTTGGATGAATTGAATGATAAAAATCCACTTAGATATAATAAAATGTATACCAAGGAGTGGCTGAAATATAAGGAAAAATCTACTTTATAATTTAACTAGAAAACACATTCAAATGAAGAATAAGAAGATGATGAGTGTTACATGATATTTTCCTAAACAAATGGGAAAATAAAGATACAAAGGTATATTCACTTGGTCTACTTCACCTACAATGACTTTTGTAAGTATTACCTCATAATATACACTTGAAGTTTCTCATTATCAAATAATAAACATCTAGATGAAGGTTTGATAATTGATATGACCTGTGAGTATTATATAATGGAATGATGTAAGTGAATAGTTTCTAACCCTTTTTTTAAAGGGTAATCTTTAAAATGTATGTGTTAGTGTCCCAAATACTTTAAATGTGGTTAGTGCTATTAATTTGATTAATCAAGCTAGTGAAGTCATTTCATTTCATAATTTTGAATCCCCTATTGCTAATATGAGAGGTGACACTATTACAAATAAAAAATGTTAAATATATAGCAAAAAAAAACACAAATACTAACCTAGAGGTAACTAAATTGGGTACATGGAAGGGAGGAGGTGGTAGGCACAATTCGATGGCGTAGATGGCTTGCAAAATAGGTACCCATTTTCCTCTAATTGCTCTCTCAATCTGTAGATTTTGCAAGAAAAATTGAATCAATGGTCAATTTTTTTAAAAATTAAATGTACCTATTTCGAAATGACTACCTATTTTGTAACAGGTGCCCAAAGTGAAATAGGTACCCATTTCAGGTTTAGGCTCGGGATCCCGTTCTTTTCAACATTTTTTTTGGCTGAAACTTCCCCTCTTCATGCACCCAACTTCTTACACTTACCCAATTAACTTATAAATTATAGCTTAACAATTTTAATGCTTAGAATGTATCTTAAAAAATATAAAATTTATTCTCTTAATTTTAAATCTTCCTTCAATTTGTAGTGAACTCTTTTTATTTGAAAATGCCTTTGAAATGTCTTAGAGTCTGTCTAAATCAAGAATTTTTTTCCATTAACTCAACAATGAGAATTAAGGGATTTTTTCCTTTAATTTCAAATATTGAGGAGTTTCATCCTGAAGTTGTTGAATCGTGGTTCACGTTCATCAAGGAATAATAATATAAAATATCTTCACAAAAATGATGGCTCCTTCTTCTTGATTGGTCTTCCTTATATACTTTTTTTTCTTTAATAGACATAACTCTTCACATGCCTTCTAAATTTTATCAAGACTAAACTTCATTTTTAATAATCCTTCCTTAAGGAAATTGTAGGCATCCTTAAACTTCATTGTTGCATGCTAAGTAAATTCAAATTATTATAGAAGGATTGTCATCACCCAACATCACCAAATAACTTGTTTATTTAATTTTAAGGATGTGGAATTACAATCCACCCTTCCTAATATTGCTTTTCCTCAAGAAATCATAAATTAGGATGTTGAAGGATTTCCTCACTCTCTCATGTTGCATCTTCTTTTGGAAGATCTTTCCATCGAATTAGATATTTTGTCATTAAATTATATTTCCCTCACATGCAAAATGACAAGATCTTAGGTATCACAACTATCCAATTCCATCATCTTTTCCTACATGGCTTGCACTCAAGGCTCACTATCCTTCGAAGAGAGAGCCCCTCAAAGCTGCAATTTGGGGGCTATACCTTTCAACTAGATTTTGTTATCTTATGGACATCCTCAAGGTAGGAGTAGTGGGTTCTACTTGTTCTTCTATGTGTTCATCATGTACATAATCAACTTAAAATCTTTAACCCTCTTCTTATTCTCCTTCCTTTTACTCGTCTAGTTCTTCCACATGTGCATCTTCTTAAAAAAAAAATCAAAGTGCATTAATTTCTTTTTATTTTTCTTTTGGTTGTTCTTCACTTAAATAAGGCTTGAGCTCTCTAAAAATCACATCTTTCAAAAAAAATTGGGTTAGAGGATTCCAAAGCTTATATCCTTCAACATTCTCACCATAACCAATGAAGATGCATTTCTAAGCTTTTGGATCTAGTTTTGATCATTTTTCTTGAGGCACAAAAATAATTATCATAACCAAATATTTTTAAATGTGAAAATAGAATATTTTTACCTATTTGCACTTCATAAGGAATTTTATCAACAAAAGCTAAACAATGAGATCAATTAAGCAAATAACAAACACTACTTACAATGTTTGTCCAAAAGCACCAATTTAGTTGTGCACCACTTAGCATACTTCTAGTTCTTTCAATTAATGTTTGGTTCATCCTTTATAACACCCCATTTTGTTGGGGAGTATAAGGTGTATTCTTCTATCAAACAATACCTACATACCTATAGAATTCATCAAATTCCACGGAACAATATCCCCCACCACTGTTAAGTCTCAACGCCCTTATTTTATAATTTGTTTGATTCTCAGCTAAAGCTTTCAATTCTTATAAATTTATAAAAGAAAATTAGATTAAGAATGTGTAAAATAAATTCAAGTGTATCTAGAGACATCTTGAATAAATGTAACATAATAATAAGATTTACCCATAGAACTAACATCAATTGGATCAAATACATCTAAACAAATAATTTCTATTAATCTCTTAATTATATTGTTTCCAATAGATATTAAGGATCTATTCTATTTTTAAACACACAATACTTGCATAAATTAAATTTAAATTTTATAAACATAATAGGCTACATATAGTGCGAGATTTGAGCCTCAAACAAGTCTCACGCCTGTAAACCACTCTTGAGTCATCAGAAAACAACTTTCATCTGTCGTTTAAAAATGGTAAATAGTTGGCTTCATCTACCATTAAATGGTAAATAGTTGGCTTCATCTGTCATTAAATGGTAAAAGATAAATATATATTCATTTTCCAATTGGATGGAAACTTTCTTTTTCCACTTGCATTGCTTTAAGTTTTAAATCTTAATTCAAATATTTTAAAATTGGATAATATATTTAAATTTTAATTCAAATATTTTAAAATTAGCTAATATGTTTTAAGTCTTAACTTGATGACAGCTTTCTTTTTCCACTTGCATTGCTTTAAGTTTTAAATCTTAATTCAAATATTTTAAAATTAGATAATATGTTTAAATCTTAATTAAAATATTTAAAAATATGGTAATATGTTTTAAATCTTAACTTGATGGCAACTTCCTTTTCCATTTGCATTGCTTTATGTTTTAAATCTTCATGAAACTATTTCAAAAATCAAATAATTTTCTATAAATATAGTTGAATTGAAGAATAAATATACTTGCATTCAATAATTACCCTAAAAAAAACTCTTGGACACCACAAAATTCATCTTGTACAATCTGGTATTTCTTTTCACAAAGTAAATTTAATTGCTAATATTCTTTGGTATTAAATTTTTTTACTACAATTCTTGCATAATAATATCAATTATTTTCACAAAGTAGATCTAATTGCTAATATTCTTTGGTAATAAATTTATTTACTACAATTTTTTCAAAATAAATAATTAGTAATATCAAAATTTCTTTTAAATATTCTTTTTTGCAAAGTAATATCAAATTTTCAACCTATTCTATTTTTTTATATTATGTGTTGTAGGAATCATGGTGGTTTTATATTAATAATATATCTTCATTAGAATAAACAATAATGAAATATGGTACAAATTGTAGGGCCAAGTAGCACACTACGAAGAGCTTGCAACAAACAACATATTGAAGAAGAAGAAGACGAATATCAATCTATGTTGTAACTAAGGCAAAAAGTTAGATTAGCATGAAATCAAATGCATAAAAAAAACCCTAGCTAAACAATGAAGTACAAAGGAATAAATTATCATAAAACAAAGAAAAAGTTTCACCAAACATTCTTCATGCCCTCCATGATTGACCTTCATTGTTGTTCTCCATTTGCTGCAAAATAGTGTGTGCCCTTAGATTTTCATGAGCAACTATGACTTATGACTAAGACCTAAACAAATATTGAAGGATCTTAAGATTGGTGCAAGTGCAAGTATGCAAGTATGTAGAAAATGTGAAGTTATGCTAGCATGAAGTCAAGAGTATGAAGTGTGAAGTATGAAGTCATAAGATGTCCAAATGAGCTAAAAGATGTGAATTAATTAAATAATTGAGAATTATTTAATTAATAGTAGAATTTGGACCATATGGCATAATTAAATATTCAAATTATGTTAAGAAGAAATATGGAAAAAATAAAGTTCGCAGGCCAATTTTATGTGTCTACATTTTGCCCCTCTTTGTGATAATGCAGTTTATCACATTGTGACAAAAAAAATGAAGATGAGAAATGCCCTAAGATCAAAGGTTGAAATTAAATGTGACAACCAACAATTAGGGTTAGGGAAACATTAGGGTAAAATTTGAAATGAAGGGTTGAGATTTGATTTTAGAAAAATTAAATCAAAGGTCAAGAATGCATGTGACAAGAGGATATTGGACACGGAAAAAGAGGTTGTTGGAGAATCAAATAATAATTTAAAATTATTTGATTTAAAGGCTGAGTTGACCTTTTGAATTAAAAATTAATTTAATTCAAAAGTGGTGGGGGTCATATGACAGTAAATAATGTTTTTAAATTATTTACTTGGTTGGAGAGTGGGAAAAAAGAAAGTGGACAATTTTAAATAAATGATTTTATTTAAAATTAGAAAAAGCCAAGGTGGATAATAATTAAATAAATTATAGGAATTTATTTAATTATAAGAAGACATCAGGAATTAATGACATATTTAAATAAATAAATAAAATTTATTTATGTAAATAATCAGGAGGAAATAGTGGATAGATAATAATCAAATAAATTTAGGAAATTTATTTAATTATAGAGGAGCATAGAAAATTAGTGACGTATTTAAATAAAATAAATATAATTTATTTATTTAAATATCCAAGAGGAATAAAATATGTGAATTAATTAAATAATTGAGAATTATTTAATTAATAATTGAATTTGGACCATAGGACATAATTAAATATTTTAATTATGTTAAGAAGAAATATGGAAAAAATAAAGTCCGCAAGCCTAAGTCAATTTTATGTGTCTACATTGAGCCCCTCTTTGTCATAATGTAGTTTATCGCATTGTGACAAAGAAAATTCAATTCAAGATATGCCCCAGCGAAAAATAGGATGAGGAAGAATAACGAGGAGGTAGTGGTATGCCCCCTCGAGAGGACAAGCGGGCGCAAGGAATACGAGTGTGCTCTCAAAATGATGGAGATAGAAGAAGAGAAATGACCAGACAAAAGAGGATGAATGTACTTGTTGATGTGTTTTTTATGCACTTATCAACACAGGCAGTGCGTAGGTGCACTACCTCTCTTGAAAGACAATCTTCCACAATCAAATTGTAAAACACTATCCCAAGGTCTCTAATGTCAGGTCTTGACAGTGCTTGGAATATCTCAGTTGTTTGATGTGATTTGTTGGAATCACAAGGCGGACTTATGGATGAGTTACAAAGCATGAGAAGTTGGGTTTGTAAATGCAGTTTCAAAGTGCTGGAAGTGAATGAACAGTGGCTGTCCACTCAAAACAGCAAGCTGAAACTCATCAAGTTCATCTGATTTGGCTTCATGGTGATGCTTTGGATCCTACTCTAACCAAGGATTAAAAGAAACAACAAAAGGAGAAGGGTTAAGAAAGCTATTCTAATCCTAAGCTACGAATGAACAGTAACAATGGTGGCTGCTAAAGTAGACAGGCTTCCTAAACTGGGTTTTGTTTGGCCAAGAGAAACCTACAATTGCACAAAACTAATGCAATCTTCTAAGGACTACTGATTTTCAAATTGCACATGGACATCATGAACATGCAATCGAACTAAGTTGTAGCAATGGAATAAAGAAGCTCAGGCTAACTTTACACAGCAGTTTGTCATCAACAAGTGCTAAAAGTATGGGCTAAAAGTTCATCAAATACCATAACAACAATTTCCATTATCACTTCCATTCAATAAACTAACACTAAAACTAACATGGAAGGTGAGCCATGCATACATAAAGAGCAAACTCAAAAGGAACACCCATAAATCATGCAATGTTGCTTTCTATTGTTGCAGAATGTCTTTACATCAATTCTCCAAACCTTACAAATGAGGGGCAAGCCCCTATTTATAGTTTTCCAAAGCCCAAATGAATGGCTAGGATTGAATTACATCGAATGGCCCAGATTTGATTACATTAAGGTTTCACCTACCCCACAATATTCAGCAATTTAAAAAACATCTTTGTCTTTTCTATGTTTTGTCATCTAGTACCCAGGTGTTGTAGTAGTTTCGTCATTTAGCTGATTGCCCTTTTACTGTAGCTAGAATTGCTTGAAAGTTGCCCTCTTACTTGATGTGTTTGCAGTGCTCTTCCTTGGATCAAACGAGCCCATCAACAATTGGCATCAATGGATTGGTTTCCCCTGATTCGGGCGGACAACTCCCTTATGCTTTCTTCAAGGCCACCCCTTGCATTTTTGTCCTTGACTTTCTTGGCACAAACCTTCTTTTAATGCTAGCTCTATTGATGGGTGCTACGAGGAAAGGTGGGCATGAAATGAATGGTGACAGGAGCTATGTGCATTACTTGCTCAGCTTTCTCGATGGGTCTCCTGACGGACCTGCAGTAGGCTCCTTAAATCTTGCATACATGAAGTGTCGTAAGTGCTTTCATACACAAATTAAAGAAAACGTTAGTCAAATCTTACAAAATCTTTGTTAGATCCATCCATGCATCATCAAAAGATCATAATATTCATATTTGGGGCTCATTTGGATCGAAAACATCAATGCAGGCCCAAGGGGGCGGGTAGCGAACAAGGGACAGCAAACCAGAAGGGAAATTCCCAGACCTCACAAAACATAGCAAAACTAAGATTTTTCAATTATAGCACATGGGAAAAGGGGAAGGAAGAGTGCCCAGAAAACTTCCTTAAAATTGGACTCATTTTACAAAAATTGGAAGCACAAAACGGCCACGGAGGGGCCGGGCTCCGAAGGCCGGGTCGCTGGGGGCCAATGGATGTTCAAAACGTCCACGAAGGGACGGAGTCCCGGAAACGGCCACAGAGAGACAGAATCCCAGAAACGGCCACAGAGGGGCCGAGCTCCGAAGGCCAGGCCGCCAAGGCTCCACGGATGTTCAAGATAGCCAAAGGGGGATGAAGCTCTGGAATCACCGAAACTTAACCGAATGTTGATGAAACATTGGCAGTTCATTTAAGCACCTCAAACACATCCCATATCCAAAAAAGGTTGCCCCCAAAGTCAAAAATGTGGAAATCGGAGTGACGGGGGTCCACAGATGTTTCCAAAACGGCCACAGAGGGACGAAGTCCCAGAAACGGCCACAAAGGGTCTGGGCTCCGGATGCCAGGCCACCGGGGCTCCACGGATGTTCAAAACGGCCAAAGAGGGATGGAGTCCCAAAAACGGCCATAGAGGGGCCGAGCTCCAGAGGCGTGGCTCCAGGATGTTCCAAAAGCCAAGGGGACGAAGCTCCGAACCACCAAAACTTAACCGAATGTTGACGAAACCTTGCGGTTCATTTAAGCACATCAAACACATCCCAGATCCAAAAAAGGTTGCCCCAAAGTAAAAATGTGGAAACCGGAGTGACGGGGGTCCACGGATGTTTCCAAAGCGGCAGAGAGGGAGTCCCAAACGCCATGGAGGGCCAAAGAGGCAGGCACGGGCTCCATGAATGTTCAAACGCCAAAGAGAGGGAGTCCCGGAACGGCCACAGAGGGCCGGCCCGGCTCCACGGATGTTCCAAAACAAAAAGGGGGATGAAGCTCAAACCACTGAAACTTAACTGAATGTTGACGAAACCTTGGCAGTTCATTTAAGACATCACATCCCAGATCCAAAAAAGGTTGCCCCCAAAGTCAAAAATGTGGAAACCGAAGCGACAGGGGTCCACGGATGTTTCCAAACAGCCAAAGAGAAAGGGAATTCCATAGGGAAAGCTCTAAAACCATTGAAACTTTATGAAACATTAACGAAACTTTGACAGTTCACTTAGGGACCCCAAACACATTCCAAATCCACCAAAAAGTTAGCTTCAAAGTCAAAAATGTGGAAACCGGACCGATGGGGGTCCACGGATGTTTCCAAAACAGTCAAAGAGGGATGAAGCTTTGGAACCACCGAAACCTAACGGAACATTGATGAAACTTTGGAAGTTCACTTAGGGACCCCAAACACATCCCAAATCCACCCAAAAGTTGGCCCCAAAGTCAAAAATGTGGAAATCGGACCGGCAGGGGTCCATAGATGTTTCCAAAACAGCCAAAGAGGGACGAAGCTCCGGAACCACTGAAACTTAACGGAACGTTGACGAAACTTTGGCAGTTCACTTAGGGACCCCAAACACATCCCAAATCCACCAAAAAGTTGGCCCCAAAGTGAAAAATGTGGAAACTGGACTGACGGGGGTCCACGGATGTTTCCAAAACAACCAAAGAGGGACGAAGCTCCGGAACCACCGAAACTTAACCGAATGTTGATGAAACCTTGGCAGTTCACTTAGGGACCCTAAACACATCCCAAATCCACCAAAAATTTAGCCCCAAAGTCAAAGATGTGGAAACCGGACCGACAGGGGTCCACGGATGTTTCCAAAACAGCAGGAACAAGACAAAAGGCAGAAAGGGGACGGACGACTTTATTACTCCGCAGATTTGAATACTCTAAGTAGGTGAATTTGGTAAGGGGAATTTGATCGTTTGATGGCACATGACCAATTTGGGCTTGGAAAATGGGGCACGCAAAACAAGACAAGAGCAAAGCATCCTGTCGGGAGCAAAAAAAAAGGGGGTCCCTGCCTACGGCGGGGCGTGTGCAAAACATGCACAACAGTACTTAGTGCGGAGAAAGAATCCTTCAATATTTTTTCAAAGTACTAATAGGTGTTGCATTAATCATCATTGGGCGTTAAAATGACACAAATGGACAACAAACACCATGGTATTACATAGACCAAGGTGTGCAAGGTCATCCACTTGCAAAACAGATAATTGCGGATAAGGAATGTCCTAACTCATACTAAGGGCCAAGTTGCCCCAGTATTTTTGTCAAGACACACCAAAGACAACAATCAAGAGAAAACAAAATAGGTCATGAGACGTCATCATACCTCTAATTCCTTCATGGGACATCCTCGAGGTAGCTAGTAATAGGACCAAGAGACAAAACAATAAAAGATAAGACAAAATAGTCCAACAAAATGAATAGCCATTAAATGTGTGCCAATATTTGTTTGTCAAAGGTGGATTGCTTGACAGTTGGACAGTTGGGCAGTGCCTATGGTAAGGAAGGACACATCCTGAAAAGGAAAATGACATTTTGATGAGGTCCAAGTCCAAGAAGCACACATCTTGGAGGGGACCATAAAGTGACGAAATTCACATTGTTTTGACAATTTAACTGATTTTGACTTGATGACCGATTGGACTATGTTTTCTCTTGGTTCACAATTTAAATGTTGACGTTTCAAATGATTGTCTTGTGTCCGCATGTGACCATGTCTAACTTAGTTGACTGATGTGACGAATGCTTACTCTATTTTGGGATTTGAGACTTATTTGGATGTTTTTGTGTTTTTTGTGTTTTTTGACATCTTTTGATTTATTTGTCTTTTTGGTGTAAATTATGATTTTTTTTGGGGGGTTTTTGACATGTGATTTTTTTGGATTTTGGACATTTTATGATTTTTTTTCCTTTTGAAATGTTTTGATTTTTTTTTTCTTTTCTAAATGTTTTGACTTTTTTTGTCTTTTTGAAGTGTTTTGAGAGGATCGAGACAAATGCATGTGAATGATACCTACGGACAAGAATCTAAGGACAAATGTGATTGTGCCCCTAGTCAAGCTAAATACCAATTGACAGGCAATGATGATGATGACGCTGTTTGACAATATTGTTTGACGTGGGAAGGACACATCGCAAAACAATGTGAGGATGGCAATAATGTGACTTAAGGGTCAAGGTTTGCAGCAGGGCTAGGAACAAATCCAAGGAACATTTTGGATGATGCGATAGGATGCATAGAAAGATTGTTTGGAATGATGTCTTTTTAGGATTGAATGGGATGATGGAATATCCTTAAATAGTTGACAAGGGAAAACCAAGATATGCAATAGGTATGAAAGGACAATAGGTGGCCTTGGTAAAAGATTGGAGACATGAGACTTGAGGAATTGTCATATGATCTTCAATGACTATGTCACATAGGAATAATTAGTTTTATCGAATATATGGGTCTAGATAATGCGATGAAGGAAATGACATGATGTTTCATGAATAGTATGTAAGCAAAGGATAGACATGTCAAGAGTCTTCCCAAAGATTGTATCCCAATCCCTATCAAGATCAAGGTAGGTGGGAAAATGGATGGGAATGATATGAATTTAATGGATGGATGGAAATGTCATGGGGAAGGCATGGGAGATGAGACGACTTGCCCCCAAGTGTAAAATTCCACATAGATTATTGCTCTTACACATGATGCCTGTTTGCCAAGTTTTCATCATGGTACATATCCAAAGCGCCATAAGAATGGTTTTCACTATTGGACAAAAAAATTCTCTTTACTATTTTTTTCAATATTTTTTTTTTTTGGTATTTTTACATGGACGGGATGCCTTGGATGCTCACTGATTGTTCTGAAACTATTGACGGTGCTGATGTAGAGACTAGTGCCATGATATGCCAATAATGACCTTTCTAAAGTAGTTGACTTGTCAGGATCATAGCGCTTGCATACAATTGATTGATGTCGTCGTGATCCTTGTTGATACTAGAGTTGGCCTTATCAGAATACACACATCGCGATAGAGTGTCATGAGAGTTCTGATAATAAAGAGTTGTTGTCAAGATACGATAGATTTGTGAGGTATGTGTTTTAGACTTTAGGTGAGATGTAGGATTACGATAGATGATGGTAGATGTGGAAGGGTTGTTTGGATGTTTGAATGAATCAATTTTTATTTTCCAAGCTTGGGATGTTGGATGGTGGAGTTTGGAGTTTTGATTGGGATAGCTTTTGGAACCAACACTTTTATATGCCTTGCTTGATGACCATTTTGAAGGAGGTGGACATTTATTATATGGGGGAGTCCTCTTTTCTTGTGGCTCCACATTTTGATTGACTTTTGGATTTGGCATATTTTCTTTACTTGATCCATTTTTCTTTGGGATCCATTTTAACTTCATTTGTCCACTAGGATTTTTGTTTGATTCAATGGCCTTTGACATTTGATTTTGAACTTTGGATTTGTAAGACTTTTGTTTTTTTTTATTCCAAATGGAAGGTTATTGATGTTGGATTGACGGTTTATGGTATGGATGAAAGGAGTGTTGGCAACAACCTTATGACAAGGATTACTCATGGCCCCCATCTTAATGTTTGTATCAGATAAAGTTGGCCCCAATAATGAGGAGGTACCACTAACATCATTAGATTCTCCAACTGAGGAATAACCAAGACCTTGATGTCTAGGATTTTCATTAAATTGTATTGGTTCTTGAATTCCTTGCTCATGTATGCCTAGTCCTCTTCCTTGATACTACATGCTTTGACATATTCTCTTTGCAATGGGATATTTGTCATTTTGGAAGCAAGATGCAAACTCGTCATCGTGTATGTGGACACTATTACTTGGAATATTCTCATCTACAAGAAAGCCTGCTCTGACAAAGACAGATGATCTTAGTTGATAAGATGTTGTCGCTTTGTTGGCATGTTGGATATATTCTTGATTAATATATTTTATCTAATTTTGTGACATATCAAATTCAAATGATTCTATTGGTTCTTCCAAGTCAATGTCGAAACTGTCTTTATGGTCATTGGCATATAGTCCAGTGAATTCAACTATAGCCTGATCATTTGCAAATATGTCCATAGTAGAAGACTCTTGTTCTAAAGGAAGCTCATCTATGTGTCCAAAGGAGGCAAGTGTTGATATTTGGAGCTTGGATAGGGTCGCCATCAAGTGTTTGATCATGAATGGCATAAAGGTCAAGGAGTGGATCATTTTGGACTTCTTGATCAATGGTAGTGTCTTGGTCAAAGAAGGGATTATCTTGGATGATGTGATTGGGAATGGAATCTTTGTCAAGGATAGGTGTATTTTGGATGCTATGATTATGTAGGACTTCTTGAATGGATTTAAGGATGGGGTCATGGGATGGAATACTTTGATCTTGACATGAAGGTGAAGTTATGGTGTCATGCCTTAGGTTTTCATTTTGACATATATCCTCAAATTTAGGCAATGGGATGTGACTTTGGACAAGGATAAAATTTGCATGACTAAACGTATGTTGGGACAAAGTGGTTTGGAAAGGATTAGTGTATGAAGTACTAGGATAGGACGTGGAGAATTGGAAGGGGTTAGTGGATGAAGGATTAGGATAGGACATGGAGACTTGGAAGGGATTAGTGAAAAGTTCATTTCCCTTGTCATGGTTAGGATAAGGGTGATAAATGGATGTTTGTTGTGTATAAATGGTATGGCTTGTGTTAAGTGAGTCTTGATAGTGAGGGCAGATAGTTGAATGACTAGGAATTATGGATTGTTGGTAGGAAGGGCATTGGTATTTAGATTGGATGAATTTTCTTTTGAAGTCTACGGCTTGTTGGTATTGATGATTATGGAGTAACCGGTATTCAACTTGACTAGCAAGCATATCAAGGCGAATTGAAGACATGATAGTGAAGTCTAGAGAATGACAATGCAAAGGTGTGACTATTGTTAAGGCCAAATGACAAACCTAAAGGTGCAATGATTGATTGTCTACATAGATCTTTCTAGTTTTGAAAAGAGACCAGTAAGGAAAGACGTTTAGAAATAGGTTGAAAGTGTTTGGTCTCAGATTGGACAGTGACAGTGATTTTTCCAACTGATAGGAAAATGTGTCGCTTCAGGTAGCAAATGCATTGCAAGGTACAAATGCATTGTTCAGGCTGTCAGATGCATTGCAACAGATCAAATGCATTGTTAGGGCTGTCAAATGTGTTGCAACAGATCAAATTGCTTTGTTTCAGATGGCGACTATGTTGCAAGATTATCAAATGTGTTGTTTAAGATGGCGACTGTGTTGCAAGATTATCAAATGCATTGTTTAAGATGGCGACTGCGGTTCAGTATGTAAAGGTGTTGTTCTGGACAACACATACGTTTCAGGACAGTCAGATGCATTGTTCAGGATAGCAAATGCGGTGCAGCATGTCAAATGTGTTGTTTTGAATAGCAAATGCGGTGCACCACAGTCATATGCATTGTTTTGGATAGTAAATGTGGTGCAACATAGTCATATGTGTTGCATAGAGTCTCAGATGCATTACAGTTTGGATAAAGTCTGGTTTCCTTGCAATTTTGGCAGATTTTTGAGATTGTTTCAATTTGACTGTGTTTTCTTATATTTGTGAAGGATGTTTATGTGATCATTAATTCATAAAACACTTGGAAAACACATGATTTTGTCTTTGAATGTTTGAAAACAATCACAATAAAGACAAGAACAACCCTATGGATGGCAAGGACTATATCCACTGGATTCCCACTTGGATTTCTCCAGCTACACTTATTCTTAGTGGGTGACTTAGAAGCTTGGCCACATTGGCTCCCCTCCACAACACTCACTTCTCCGGGTCAACCAAGCTTCGAGCCCTCATGAATCTCCCATGACAGACTCTTCACCTCTACTAAGAACTACGAGAACGTGGGATGGCTTGGAAATGACTGTGCTACACCAGCGAATAGAAAGGGTTTTTGGAAACTACACAAAAGGTTTTTAATTCAGGCACCCATTCAGGTGGCTATGTGTGAGGCAAGATAAACTTTTCTGCATAACAAATCTGCACCTGTAATCCTAAGTTTCCCATTAGGATTCACATTTGTATACTAGTCGGGAGTAGTTTGGCTAAAAAGTTTCGTTGTCTGTTTGAGCCGCCTTGGGGTGAGTACTTTTTCCCACCAAGGAAGGCCCAATTCCTAGAGTCAATAACAATTTCTCTTACACCCAAGATTGCACAAGTGCACAAGGGGAGAGGATACTTTTATTATTTAATTGGGGTTACACAAATTGAAAACACTTGTTCATTTTAATGCCAACCTTCTAAGTGTTTTTGTTTCTCAAGATCGCAAAAAGGTGCAAGAGAATTGCATGCACACTTAAAAAGCTATCACTAGACCACAAAACACACCAAACAGTTGTTCATTTTAAACCAATTTAGTGTGAGACAACCAATGTTCATTTTAAGCCAATGCTATGAAAATGCATGCAAATTTTAGCCTTGATGAGTTTCAATGCAAGTTGTGTTCATTTTAAACCCATGAGTGAATGCATGTTCATTTTAAGCCATGAAATGGGTAAAAGCACAAACATGTGTCACACTTTATAAAGGAATCGACCAACAGCAAAAAAAATTCTAAACTTCGACCACATAAAAGTGGTCTTTATGTTTTGAATTTCAAAATGGTGTAAACTAATAAAATGTAGAACTTTTGGTGTAGTTTATTCCTGTAATTTTTAAAATTTAAAAAAAAAAAAAAAATTTACTATGTTTTTATCAATTTAAGGACAAATTTTGGAATGCTGAAAATTTCATAAAAGAGTGACTTCACGGCCGTCAAGAAATAAAATGAAAAAAACTTCATTTCTCCTTTTTTTTTTTTTCCAAATAGGTAATTTCAATATCCTGTGCATGGAAAAAAAAATCACATTTTGATGTATATTTTTCCCGTAATAACGTTCTAAAGTCAAACATGTCAGAATTTGACAGTTTTGACGGACCGTCAACTAATTTCAATTTTTTCAATCATTTAAAAAAAAAAAAATATACCCTTTTGAAGTAGACTCTCTCCTCTTATGCCTCATATAATATTTAAAATATTTTAATAAATTTTACTATCATTTTTTTAATATCAAATCAGCCTCTTTTTTAATTTTTAAAACCTACTTGCATTATTTTAATAATAAAAGATATCAAAACTAATCAAAATATTATAAAAATTCTATATTTGGATTCTACACTTCAAGCTCTACAAAAGGGTATTTTTATTTTTTGCAAAAACATCAATCTGACTAGAGAAATACTCTGCCAAAAATGAATGTTTCAGAAAATTTTGAAAAATGATGAGTAAGCTGCCATGTAGGATGCCAACTAGATATTTTCGGCCGACCCGTTTTCGGCCGACTAGGTTTCGGCCGAAACCCTATCGGCCGGTAACGAATCGGCCGAAAAGTAATCGCTCGAAAAGTTATCGGTCGATAACTACTCGGCCGAAAATTAATGATATAAAACAAAGTTATTTTTTTCCCAATTTATCAAATTAAAAAAATTAGAAAATAACAAATATTTCAAAAAAATTTCAACTATTTTCAATTAAAAAAGCTTTATTTCAACATTTTGGAAGGCAATTTACAAGACGTATTTCGACGAAAAAAAAGGCATTTGGAGAAGAGGAGAAATATTTTTAAGGTGTATTGATCTTTAATTTATTTAATTGATTATGTTTTTTTATTGAAAATGCATTTGAAGTTTGTTTTCACTTTTTCTTTATTAAAATATTAACATCAAATAAATATATGTAGAAATATATTCATTATTCAATTAAAAATATTTTATGTTTTGCATGTTTATGTTTATTAAAAACTTTTGTTTAAATATTTTATGTTTATGTTTTGCATCTAGTTACAAATTTTTTAAAATATTTATGCTATATTACATGTACATGTTTCATGGAAAGCTTATGTGTGTACAAATTTCTATGTAGGCAATCATTCAAATTTGAGTGTAATTTGTGATGGCAAATCGAAGGACTAGATCGAGGAAGTATGAACGAACACGAGTAAGACAAAGAAAGAGAAAAGCGGATGAAGGAACATCTACTGAACAACAACCCATGGAAAATATTGATGATCAAGGTGACGTACAGGTACAAGAACAAACTGAACCTAATACTAATATAAATGTTTTGGACTATGGTATGGAAAATTTGATGGAGATGGATGAAGATTCTCTTTTCAATAATATTTCATCTGAAGATATGTTATCTGAAAGCACATTAAAATTACACTCTAAAAAAATATGGGATGAATTTTTTGAAGAGAAATCTTTAATTGGAAGAGCACAGTTAATTGCAAAGTTATTTAGACGAAAAGAAATGACCCCTGTTTTGGAGTTGTTAGGGGTTGATAATAGGAAAAAGTCATCAGATTTAAAACAAACAATTGTTGAAAACCTGCAAGAAGCATTAAAATGTATTGAAAAGAAGAGTCGGTCTAGTGATTTAAGTGTGCACGTAGAGCGTTGATGACTGTAATTTCTAGTAAGAAATTATCATATAGAAGACAAGTTCAAGCAATTTCTGAATTACTAAATGTTTCTAGGAGAACTGTTCAAAGATATATTGAAAAGAGAGATGAAATAGATGGAAAAATTGAGAAAATTTGGGTAAATATTTGTAGGGTTCCTCGAAAAGATAGAATTTCAGAAGATGTAAAGAAACAAGTTGTTGAATATTGGACCACCCACTCTCGTGTTTCTTCCAATAGAAGGGATACTATACAAATAATAGGTGATGATGGTACAAAAATTTCTCATCCAAAACATTTTATAGATACAACACAAAGTGAACTTTTTGAAGCATTTAAACAAGAATTTTTAAATGTGAAGATTTGTCAAAGGATGTTTGAAACACTACGACCATCATTTGTACGTATAAATAAATTACGTGAAACTTGTTGTCGAAATCATGTTGATTTTGATCTACACCTACCATCATATAGAAAAGTTATGGCAACAATTGATCGAAATTTAGCCATCCCTAGAAGCACAACACAATTTGTGAAGTCTCTTCTATGTGAAAAATCAGAAAATTCAGATGAATTCAACGTTCAGTGTATAAAAAATGTATGTAATGATTGTGGAGATTTGAAGAATCTTTTACATGTTGACAATAATGAAATGCAAGTTACTTGGAAGATATTTGAATATGAGACATACTTAACGAAGTCAGGAGTTGAGGCCAAAAAAATTGTTGTCAAAGAGAGTGGATTTCCTTACAATGAATTCATGAGTAAATTTCGCAATATCATATATCCACATATCCAACATTTTCATGGTGCAAGATGGCAATCTAAGCAATTTCGTTATTCAAAGAATTGTTTTCCACCAGGTTGTATTCTCTCTATTGTAGATTTCTCTGAGAACTATACATTTAGTCCTCAAACTGAGATTCAAAGTCAATATTATCATTCAGAGCAAGTTGCAATCTTCGTGCAAGTTTGCTACAGGCATGTAGAGTTAGCGGTCAATGGAATACAAAGTAGCAAAGATGATAGAATTATCATCAAAGAGGTTCACTTTTATATCAGTGATGATACGAATCATGATAGAAGCTATGTAGCTCACTGTTTCAAAATGTTTTTTGAAGACCTAAGACGACGTGGCATAAATCAAGAACAACATTGGATATGGTCTGATGGATGTGCCGGTAAGTACATTGGTTTTTAAATTATTTTTAATTAATTTATATTTACTTTTAAAACTTTGAGACTTAAATTGTTTTTTGAAGATAATTCAAGGTTTTCAAGTGTTTAATTATTTGTAACTTCACAGGACAATTTAAGTCTGCAAAAGCCTTTGTTTGGTTATGTAGTCAACATGCTAGACGCAACACCAAATTTTTGTGGAATTTTTATGAGAGTGGACATGGAAAAGGAGAGCACGATGGAGCAGGAGCATGTGTGAAGCGTGCACTTCGTCAACATGAACTTGCTGGTATGTCCAATTTAGCTTCATACTTTTTAAAAGATTAGATATGTATATATATATTTAATTTAACTAAATTAAATTTTCTTTTAAGTTCTTTGAAAGTAATAGGTGACAAATTGTGCCAACTTGTCTGTAACTTGTAGGTAATGCCATACGGAATGCAAACGAAATTGTTGAATGGTGCAAAAGTCATTTTTCTGCTCGCGACTCAACATACAACACACGGTATTTTTGGGAAGTTACAGGTATGTATGTCTAGTCAAAATTTGTTTTAAAAATTTGAATTTCAAAGTTCAAGTACATACATGATTTCAAATTGAATTTTCAAGTTTGAATTTAAACAGATATTGATCGATCAAATCCTTATAATTGTCAAGCAATTCATGGTATTAGAAATCTACATCAAATCATGACAACGGGGAGTAGTAGGCCTTATGCAATGAATGTGAGAGAAAAATCATGTTTTTGTATTGATTGCATTGAGGACAATGCAAATATTGATCAATGTGAGAATATTAGAGATGGGTATGTTTCACAATGGGAAATGAAACAATTAATATCAATACCTCCTTTTGTTGAAGATGACAATGTTGATGTCTATGATCCACTATATTCAGCTGATTACGAACGTGTATCTGATTTAGTTGTTATAGGTATGTCCAAATTGATTAATTTAGTTTAAATCAAGATTTAAATTATATATATATATATATTCTATGTTTAAGTAAGTTTCAAATATAAAATATAATTTTTTACAACTTTTAAATGTATAATTTACTTAAATATGTAAATATGTGGTGTGTGTACAGGAGATATTTTCGCTATAGTTGCATACCCTAAAAATGCGGAAGGTGTAGATTACTATCTACTAAGATGTACACAACCAAAAAGAAAATTGTTCGAATCAATGACAGATGGTGATGGACAAGAGTATCCCATTGGACCAGTCATTATTGAAGGCACATATTATCAGCAAATAAAGATAGATAAAAATGGTATTATATTTGTTGATTATAGGCCAGGACAAAAGGTTCTACATTACAGTCACTTAGTTTTGGCAACAAAAATAAATTTAGAAACTTTACCTAAAAGAGGACGTGCCAAACAAAAGTGGAGGTTGCCTATTGAAGATCATGAGAAGATTTTAGAGATAATTAAAGATAGAGAGGATCCAGATTTTATGTACCAGGAGCTTTAAGTTGTTTTTTGGATACATGTGTACACATTTATGACTCCAAATCTAGATAATTTATATATTTGTATTGATTGGACATGTGACATGATTTAGAATGGTTTTTTTTTTAGAATGTGACATGTATGTTAGATCATATATATGCTTGATCTACAAAACCCAGTGACTTTAAAAATGTTTTAATTTACATTTTGCCTAAATTCCTTTAAATCATCTAAATTTCCAATTGCATTTTTACATGTTGTACATGGTTCATTCTTTTAAACCTTCACTCTTGAGAATCTCTCTAGAAATTCCTTTATATCATCTCTCTAGATTCCTTGATTGTAAATTTTTATGTTTGACACATGGAATTGTTAAACTTTCACTTTCAAATCTTTGAATTTAAATATTTGTTCAACTCCACCTATATACATGTTCCAATTTTGCATTTAAATTTATTTATGTTCCATGGAATTCTTAAGTTCACATTCAAATCTTTCATTTCATTTGAACATTCAACTCCACAAACTTGTATAAAATTATCTAGTTGATTTGGTGTTTTCAAGTGGTGAAGAATCTAGACATAAATGTTGTCTCTAGTTTTCTTTATTTTTTATACATTACTAATGCACGACATTCAATAATTTTACATGATCATTTGGATTTTCATGTATCCATCTCAACCATACATCCAAATTTACTTAAGAATATTAGCTCCTATCTTTTAAGTATAGAACTAAATTATTTATCCATTTTGTTAATGTTAGATTGTATCCAGGTTCTCTTGGTTTGTCCTTTCTTGTTCACCTTAAGGTGCATTGGAATATATGAACATTGTAGTGAATCATAGTGATGGTGTTTGGGGTGCTTGAGATAGCTAAATTTTGGCATCAATTTAGCTTTTTTTACCATGTATAGCTTGAGACCATGAGCTACCTACATCTTCCAAGTCATATCTAATTCCCAAATGTAGAAATTCCATATCCTATTATCATCAACAACAAGTTCTAATTGTTTACCATATCTATTATTATCTTCCAAGTCATATCTAATTCCCAAATGTAGAAATTCCATATCCTATTGGCATCAATTTAGCTTTGTTTACCATGTATAGCTTGAGACCATGAGCTACCTACATCTTCCAAGTCATATCTAATTCCCAAATGTAGAAATTCCATATCCTATTATCATCAACAACAAGTTCTAATTGTTTACCATATCCTATTATTATCTTCCAAGTCATATCTAATTCCCAAATATAGAAATTCCATATCCTATTGGCATCAATTTAGCTTTGTTTACCATGTATAGCTTGAGACCATGAGCTACCTACATCTTCCAAGTCATATCTAATTCCCAAATGTAGAAATTCCATATCCTATTATCATCAACAACAAGTTCTAATTGTTTACCATATCCTATTATTATCTTCCAAGTCATATCTAATTCCCAAATATAGAAATTCCATATCCTATTGGCATCAATTTAGCTTTGTTTACCATGTATAGCTTGAGACCATGAGCTACCTACATCTTCCAAGTCATATCTAATTCCCAAATGTAGAAATTCCATATCCTATTATCATCAACAACAAGTTCTAATTGTTTACCATATCCTATTATTATCTTCCAAGTCATATCTAATTCCCAAATATAGAAATTCCATATCCTATTGGCATCAATTTAGCTTTGTTTACCATGTATAGCTTGAGACCATGAGCTACCTACATCTTCCAAGTCATATCTAATTCCCAAATGTAGAAATTCCATATCCTATTATCATCAACAACAAGTTCTAATTGTTTACCATATCCTATTATTATCTTCCAAGTCATATCTAATTCCCAAATGTAGAAATTCCATATCCTATTGGCATCAATTTAGCTTTGTTTACCATGTATAGCTTGAGACCATGAGCTACCTACATCTTCCAAGTCATATCTAATTCCCAAATGTAGAAATTCCATATCCTATTATCATCAACAACAAGTTCTAATTGTTTTAGAGGTGGATCTAGAAGAAGTTTATCTCTCTAGGAGACATGCCACCATCTATAACACCAAAAATACTATTTGAAGCTTCATTATATATTATAGCTTATTTATTTATTTTTAAAATATTTCAATCAATCACTAGAAAATTATAAATTTATTAATATGAGTAACCTTGTGTTGTCATTTATTGATTAAAAGATGAATCTTTGTTTTGTTCTAATATACATGAACTTTTCTTTCTTTGATAAAATAGATTTTATTTAGTAAATATTTTTATAAAATCCTTTTATCCCAACACAATACACTCATTTAAATATTTATTTTTAATTCAAAACTCATATATGAGAGATTATATATATTTCCTTCTCCAAGACCAAGATGCTAATACACTAGTAACATCTACAAAAATATAAGGTTTCTATATTAGAACCCAATTTGAATTATCAAGCTATTTATAGCTTTTTTTTGTGATTTCATAGTCCAACCTTAAAAAATAAGGATGTAATCTCTATTCCTCTCATCTTTAGTACTTTATTTATATATAAAATATTTTTATGCCTATAAAATGTAACTTTTAGTATATTTCTCTAGGAATGAACATAACTTCATTAGTCTTGTAATTTGGTCCATCTTTCCAGTACAATTAAATATGAATTGATCAATTTTTAATTTATATATAGAATTGTCATCCAAGAGATCTACTTGATCAATTTTTAATTTATATAGAATTGTCATCAATTTTTAATTTAATAATAAATGTGCATGTCTTTCAAGATTTAAATATATATATCAATTTCTAATTACATATATATAAATGTTCCACATGGAATTCTTAAACTTTCAAAACTAGAAATTTGATTTCATTTACATTCAACTCCACTAATAGCTTGCATGCTTTATTTGAATTATATGGTTCATTCTTAAGTATAGCTCATCATCTAGTTCAAGAATTCTTTGCATGCACATTCAAATGAACATGTGTATTAGATTATATGGAATTAGAAATTAGGTTAATGTAGAGCGTGATATATGCACAATTTAAATGTATAAATAACTTTTACTGACTTTAAAAATGAACATTTAGAGCTTTAAAGAATTCAATCTAACTATCATCTATTTCCGATTGCATTTTTATGTTCTACTTTAAAACATGTATAGCATTAATCTCAAGCATATATGCATTCAATTTTTTCTATTTCTTGACCTATTTATTAAAGAAAAATTCATTTGAACTATTTATTTAAATTAATTACATGTACATGTCCATCTTTTTAAATTTACAAATAGCAACCATTAGATAGTGGAGTGGACAACATTTTGATTTCACAATGTATTTAGTTATCTATATATGTACAAGAAGTGCATTTGAACAAGTTACCATAATTTAAATTTAAATAAAGGTACTTATAGATGTAATGTAAGTGAGTTCATCAAACCATAATAATGCACGTATATAACAAACCTCTAAGATTCAAACCATAAAACATAATTGTATGAATGTGACATGTAAATTATAACAAGTATATATATGTGTACCATAAAACATAAGTATGTAACACGTCCAAATGTTCAATACATAAATCATAAAAAGTGTCCCCAACATATAATAAAATGATCTCAGACATGTAATACTATAAAACAAATCTCAAAGAGAGGGATGTCTGGTATGAATAGAATCATCAGATCTATGGCTCGATCTCTCCCTCGACCTCTCCCTCGATGCATGGCTCGATCTCTCCCTCGACCTCTCCCTCGATCCATGGACCGATCGCTCTGCTGATCCAAGATGTGTGGATCCATGTCCCGATCCAATATCTCCCGATCTGTGTCCTGAGCCTCGTCCCAACCCCTGCATGTGTTCAAGTACACATATATGTAAAATTATCTAAAAATTTTACAATGTACTTGAGTTCAATGTGTTCAAACTTAAAACATCAAGTAATTAGTTTTTTAAAATTAAATTTAAATGTACCTCATCTGCATACTGCATGGGATCGCCATCATGCTCCAAATTTCCAAAGTCTGGGAATTCACCATACTGCTTAAAATTTTCAAGTACACAATTTCAATCAGGAGTTAAACCCCTAGAAGTTTTTAAAATGCATTACATAAATTTTTAGAACACAATTTTAAAAATATATACATGTATTTAAATTATAAATTGAAAGTACCTGTTGTGCCTGCTTGAAAGCTCTACCAATGTCACTAAGATCACGAGAATGTAAAGACATCGTAGGGGGCCCTGTAGCATGTACAGTATCAGTAGCAAAAAGAAGTCGACTATATGTCCCATGGACAGGATCAGGTGTCGCAGTAGCCTCAACGTGACCTGTAACATCCTGATGACCACCTGGGCAAGCTAAAGGATCAACAGAAACATGATGTGCACGGGATTCTGTAGGCTGATGTGGAATATCCTGAGCTGCATTTGCCACATTGTGGCTCATATCTGTATGAGGATATCGTTGTCTAATAAATTCTGGTACCCTGTCAAGAGCAATCCCATGGTCCTCACTGATAACCTGATATGCTGCTAGTAAATCCAAAATTGAGAGTCTACATGTATTACGTAGAGTCGTGTGGGTCATATGCTCGACATCTGCAAGAGTAGGTAGATCGGCACTAATAAATGGATCATACGATGCAGATGTAGCCTCAGTGGGAGGAAGGTTGATCCGTGGGCATAATAAATATCTACCAACTCGATCAGATGAAATCTGATCAATCTGCGTCATAATAGAGGCAATGTTTTCAAAAATCTGACTCTGAGTGGACCCTGTTGCTACCTCCCCTGCTGCTGCCAATTCCAAACGTTTTGGTAAAACCAAAAGGTTTGGGCCAACTAATGCCCTCTTGTCCACAGGCGGTGGCAAATTTGAAGGTCTAAACTGTGGTTTGTCATAAAAACGGCCTTTACCTTGGCCAGCATGCTCAGGATAAGATGTGTAGTCCACCTCTATATGTAAATGAAATTCTGCATATAACTGTTTGACAAAATACAATGGCAGCTCATCATTGTGAGGCCATCTATGATGTGCTGCCAACCATCTAGGGTATATGAATGGCGCAACAAGAGGATCTTCACACCTCGTAACCACATATCCTCTAATTTTATTTTTTCCTCTATAAAATGGGAACATGGATAACACATTTTCACCTGAAACTAATTTGGCAACTTCTCTATGTTTCACTGTGCCAGTAACACTCCTAGCAAGAGAAAAATAAAACTATTCAATGCTGATTTCATCATAAGGATTGTATGATCGAATTGTCTCAATCATCTTCATAATCTCTTGTCTAATAGTGACTAATCTATCTCGATTAGCCAAATTGGGGGAGTTGTGAATTGTTTGCTCTAAACATTTTAGAGCATTGTCCAATCTAACAATACTATCCTGAAATATATTTGATCTAGTTTGAGCTTCTCGCTCAGAACGAGGGGAATGATGAGATCCCTCATCGGCCATGATATATATAAATAGATAGAGATCTGCATATCATTAAAACAAAATTACATAATGAACTACACAAATTTAAATTGAAATTTTTTCAAAACTAAAAAAAAATATATATTTAAATTAAAGGTAAAATTTTCAAGTTTCAAAACTAGAAAACAATTTTGAATTTAAATGTATCTAATGAGATCTAGTTCAAACTTTATATCTATCGAGCTATGTGAACCTATTAAATCATAGGCATGCATGTAATATTCAACCAAGAGTAAATATGTAAAAAAAATATTTATCCTTTCAACCACTCTATACTAAAATTTTGATCAAAATAAAAAAATACTCTTCATTACAATTGGTCATATATGATCTAGCCTTTCTTTGTAATCAATTATTTTTTAAATCAAACACTAGAAATTATAAAAAGGTTAACATTTCCTTAATTTTTCGATCTAACTTAAAACATATTAAAGTAATAAAGTTAAAATTTAATTTAATAGTGTATGTGTGTATGTATGTATATGTATGTGTGTATGTATGTATGTATATCTAACTTAATTTAATAGTGTATGTGTGTATGTATGTATATGTATGTGTGTATGTATGTATGTATGTATATACATATATATATGTATGTACATGCACATGATATATGTGTATGTGTGTATGTATGTACATGTATTATATATGTATGTGTATGTGTGCATGTACATGCATATATATGTGTATGTGTGTATGTACACATGTATATACTCAAGTACATACATACATACATACACACATACACATATATATGCATATACATACATACATACATACACATATGTATATATATAATGCATGTACATGCATACGCACATACACATATGTACATATATATAATACATGTACATACATACACACATACACATATATGTGCATGTACATATGTATATGCATATACATATATACATGCATATACATACATACATACATACATACATACATACATACATACACACATGTACACACATGCATACATACATGTACACACATATACACACATACACACATACACATATATACATGCATGTACATACATATGTATACATACACACATGTACACATACACACATACACATATATACATGCATGTACATACATATGTATACATACACACATGTACACATGTATATATAATACATCTACATGCATACGCACATACACATATATGTACATGCATAATATATGTGTATGTGCATATGCATGTAGATCTATATTATATATACATATGTATACATACACACATGTACACATATGTATATATAATACATCTACATGCATACGCACATACACATATATGTGCATGTACATAACTTATCAAAGGCGCTTTATTTGGGAGATAAGTTTAGCATTTTATTTAAGAGATTAGTTCATATGGAATGTAGATTTAAAATTCATTTACAAGTATAGGAGGTATTGGAAAGCAACATATCTAAGGTGTACAACCCATGGACCAAAGGAAGTCAATTGAATCAAAGTGGTTTGAGACTGAAATGCTTTAAGAAACACTGAACCTTATCCATGGAACAAAAGTCCTTCTAAATTGTTCTCCCTTATTTAAGTGTTCCTCTCAATTTTGAAGGATTTGAGTGATCAAAAGAACTCACTAATATTTCCCTTCTTCTTAAAAATGTTAGACAATCTCCACAACTCATTTCTGAGATCAAGACAGAAGAATCTTAAATTTCACCCAAACACATACTTTTCTTACATTATACCCTCTATAATCCTCCTTAATGTTACTTTAGGATGTTACATTGGAGATAAAAGGTATCTTCTTTTGCCTTTTAAATCCCTTGTTTAGTGTTTATAAAATTTGTCTTGCTGCAATTATAGGAAGGTCTACTTTTAAAGCTTTTAGCAAATGAATTATGGAGATCATGCATTCCAGCTGGCTTTTGCCTGAGAAAGATATTTGTGCAGATTATGGGCTCTTTGAAATTAGACATGCACTTCTTTTCCTTAGATACTAGTTCATGTAATCATTAGATTGTAAACTTACAAAAACTAGCTGTTTATATGGTTCCAAATGATTACATTGCTACATGTTGTGGATTGAAATCTAATTTTCTTGTATTTTTCAAGATGAATAACAAAGTCAGATTCATATACTAAGTTTGCAGTTTCCCTCATCGTCATTGTTATGGATGGTAAAGGGAATATAAAGTAGTCACAGTTGCTGCAATTTACTTGTGGATGATTGAGATCCTTCAAATGACAATACATGTTCTGTACTCAGCATTTTTCGTAGTGTCCCCCAAAACTATAAGTAAAACTTCTGAAAGGAGGAACTATAAGTAAAACTTCTGCAATGAAGTTTTCTGAAAGGAGGAACTATACAGTTTTTAGTTCTTAAAACCCTAAAGCTAGGCATAAAATGCTAAGAGCCCACGACAATAGGATAGCCATAAAGAAATATGTGTGCATAGGTCTAAAAGCTAACCTCTCAAAGGAAATCAAATGAGTCGACCAGCCATGTAATGAGTGTGTTCTTAGTAAGAAAACAAAAACAAGGCATAAAAACTTTATGTGATTCCTGAATCAAAGTCTCCTAAATATTTTCCATCATATCAGGTTATGCATAGGAAGACTCTTCCCTACATTTTCCTTTTGCTCAACCCACAAGGGACATAATGCACATTATGTTTGAAGTTTAAATAAAAAAGGAAGAAAACTCCTATATTCAGGAGATCATGCGTGGGTAGTAATATTTTTAAAAGAATACAATGACTATAACAAGATACCTAGGTGGACAAAACCGTTGGTAGGTCAAATAAGACAAAAACAAAAACACTTACACATTTGTTTTGCTTTAGAGTGTTTGCCATCGCCACAAAAAGAAAACAATAGATAGATGCTTGACCTGGATATTTTAAAGCAATTTATGTTCAAATGATCATACTAGGCCCAACAAATGTGTGGCAATGCTTATCTATTCAATTTATTTCCAAAAGAAATAAGCAAGAATGAAGCCGAGGCATTCATCCAGGCGGACTTTGGCAGGTCCATTGGAATCGTTAGACCAATTGGAGAATCAGGGGCCGTTGGTTTTTCTTCTTTAGGAGGACCCTATCTAGAGGCTTTTAACTGAAACCCTAATGGTTTGCCGTGTTTAAGAAAAATGCAGATTGAATTTCTAATATAGTAAATGCCAGCCACTCCATATTTTCCAGTTTCTAGGGATGAGTTTAAGTTACAAAATATGGTTGAATAGGTTGTGGTGTAATGTTAAAGCTGGTGGTTCAAGTTCAAATCTCCACATCTGGGCAAGTCAAGACGCATTTGGACATAGTAATACATACAGGATTGGCACCTGCTTATACCTAGAACCTGGTCTGGGACTGGTGATCTTCTTAATTATTCTAAACACTTAAAAGTATGAAGGAAACCCCTACAGGAGAGAAGAGACATGATATACAAAGGACATAAGTATGTCCTATCAACATGTAAATGAAACAAATGAAACATAGGAGTAATTGAATGCATAACACTATCGATGGAAAAGAAATGATTTCTATAAGCAAATATATATATTGTATTTTGATGAAAAATCCATTACCACAAGTGAGTCTAAAAGGAATGCATTGTGAATCTAAAGCATGCCCAACCATCTTTCTTTGCATAAGGTCTCTTCCATTTGTTTTCCAATACCTCCTAAATAAAATGCTAAACTTATCTCAAAAGCATGCCCAATCACAAATTAAAGCTTGTAAAGAAGGGTATGTTAAGTTTCACTGCCTAGAGGAAGAAATTTCATTGAGCATCAAGGCCATAGCTGTCTCAACCATCATGGCCATGACCTGATTTTTCCATTTCAATCAAACACTAACAAATGATATATCCCAAATTTCTCACAATAGACAAAAACGAGACGAGAAATCAAACATTCATGTCAATGCCACGAATGGAACCTGTTAAAATGTCATCCCTGTTGCTAGCGATCGGTCGACAAGCTCTCGCCCTCAACACTTTCGCCCGAGTGTTGCAATAGTGGGCCTAGTTTTTTTTTTCGAGATTTTATTAGGGATTTTCGGTCGATAAAGTTTCGATCGATAATGTTTCGGCCAAAACATACTCGACCGATCAGGTCTCTCCAGATGTGCACCGTGTCGAATCTTTTCGGCCGATAGTGTTTCGGCCGAAAGTGACTCGACTGATAACTTGAAGCCACGTAGGCACCATGTGGCTACCCCGTTGATTCGGCCGAAACCTTATCGGCCAAAAATTGGTCGGCCGAACTTAAGTCGCCCGAAATTATTTAGTTGGCCAAAACTATGACACAAGTTTGTGCTTTCACCCAAATGTGAATGCAAGTTGTTTGTAATTGTTTGTTTGCTTGCTTTTAGGATTATAAAAGATTTATAAAAATCAACAAACAAAGGTTAGCAACTCCATTCTAGCTTGCCACATGTGGCAAACAACATATTAGTAACCCAAAAATCCCTAATCTACTAAACAGAAAAGAGAAATCTAAAAAATTATGTCAAAAATTGAAAGCAAAAATTTACCAGGTAGATGCGTCATTCTGCAGAGCGAATGCATTGCAATAGTGGATGCGTCGCTCGGGTTCGCAGATGCGTTGCAACAAAGTGAATGTGTCATTTTGTCTGTCAAATGTGGCTCAGGATTGCGAATGCATCGTTCCCAAAAGTAAATGTGTTGTGATGCATCAAATGTGGCTCAAAAAGTTGTTGTTGTGGCGCTTCGTACCTGTACCTACAAAAAAGATGAAAAATCATACAAAAATATGCAAAAAAGGGTGGTTTGGCATCGAGTTCACCAATGTAACTAAGGCAAAAAGTTAGAGGGTAAACCCACAAAAGTAGTTTACAATTCGAATGAGGGAGGAAAACTTGTAAAAAATGACCCCATGGCAAAATTTTTTATTTTGGGGGTTCGAACGAACCAAAAAAGGGTTCGCTCGAACCAAGTTCGAGCGAACCCAATTAATGCATGCACAGACCAAAAAAAAATGAAAACCCTTTTGGGAAGGGGTTCGAGCCCCTTTGCCCTCATTCTCCCCCTTAGGCACTTTGAAAGTCTAGATTTTTACGCTTCAAAGCTCGGGTTGAGGATGAAAATGGAGGAGATTTCACAAACCCAACTAGAATTAGGTAGTCCTCGGAATGAGCTATCCAACGACTATAATTTTAATATGTTTTGGTTTTATTATGTTTTTTAGTTTTATTAAACATAGGTTTTTCACCGAAAATCAAGCTCTTTGTTCTGCACATATGGAAAAATAGCAGATTATCAAAAAAAAAAATTGAAAAATATGAGTGCACCAGATATTGAAGTCCTTGATCCAACAAAAAAAAAATTGAATTTCGATACATGTACAAAAAAAGTTACGCATTAATACGGTCGCGCTATGTCTGAATTATAATTGATTTGACTTCAAAACTTGATTAAAAAAAAAATATTCAATAAAAAACCATCTAACCAAGTGGAAGCACTAGATATCGGAGTTACAAATCTAAATTCAAAAGAATTAGAATTGTATCCTTCATGGAAAAAAAGTTGTGCATTATACGGTGAGCGTCACTTGAGGGAGATGGAAAAAGAAGTGTAATCTAATTCCAAATTTTTTGAAAAAAATACATTTAGAATCTAAAGACAAAATGTCACGAAACTCTAGTTTGCATCATCTTCAAATTTCTCATGGTTTAGCCACTATAGGTGCCCAAAAGTGAAGATTTAGTTAAAAATAATAATTTCACTGTCCAGTTTGATCAAAAATTGTAAACCACTATTGTGGGATCACCCTAGGTTAGCATGAAATCAAATGTATAAACAAAACCCTAGCTAAACAATGAAGTACAAAGGAGTGAATTAGCATAAAACAAAGAAAAGTTTCACCAAACATTCTCCATGCCCTCCATGATTGACCTTCATTGCTCTTCTCCATTTGCTGCAAAATAGTGTTTTCCCTCAAATTTTGAACAACTATGACTTATGACTAAGACCTAAGCAAACATTGAAGGATTTTAAGATTGTTGCAAGTGCAAGCATGCAAGTATGCAAAAAATGTGAAGTTATGCCAGCATGAAGTCAAGAGTATGAAATGTGAAGTATGAAATCATAAGATGTCCAAATGAGGTAAAATTGTCTTTTTATAGAAAAGTCAATTTTAAATGAATGGCCAAAATTAGAAGTTGAGAAACGCCCTAAGATCAAAGGTTGAAATTAAATGTGACAACCAACAATTAGGGTTAGGGCAACATTAGTGTAAAATTTGAAATGAAGGGCTGAGATTTGATTTTAGAAAAATCATATCAAAGGTCAAGAATGCATGTGACAACAGGATATTGGGCATGGAAAAAGAGGTTGCTGGAGAATCAAATAATAATTTAAAATTATTTGATTTAAAGGTTCTTTTGAATTAAAAATTAATTTAATTCAAAAGTAAATATTTTTTTAAATTATTTACTTGGTTGGAGAGTGGGAAAGAGGAAAGTGGACAATTTTAAATAAATAATTTTATTTAAAATTAGAAAAAAACAAGGTGGATAATAATTAAATAAATTATGGGAATTTATTTAATTATAAGAAGACATTAGGAATTAATGACGTATTTAAATAAATAAATAAAGTTTATTTATTTAAATAATGAGAGGAAATAGTGGACAATAATAATTAAATAAATTTAGGAAAATTATTTAATTATAGAGGAACATAGAAAATTAGTGACGTATTTAAATAATTTATTTATTTAAATACTCATGAGAAATAAAAGATGTGAATTAATTAAATAATTGAGAATTATTTAATTAATAGTTGAATTTGGACCATAGGACATAATTAAATATTTTAATTATTTTAATTATGTTAAAAAGAAATATGGAAAAAATAAATTTTGCACTGCCTAGGTCAATTTTATGTGTCTATCTGATTATTTTAAAGGATTCCGATGAATCTATCTTCTACCAATGTTATTTTTTATATATATCTTTCTTCTATTCCTAGCACAAGAGTTGTACAAAATTTCAGTTTCTATCTACACCACAATTAGTTTATAAATGAATTTCAAGTTTTGAGAACAAGAAGTAAGTCTTTTCTTATGTGAGTTGATAGGGATAATTTTTATAAAATAAAAATTATGTTATGACCAACCTATAGTGCTCAATTCTAGGATTTTACTCTCTGTAATTGTAAATGGGGGATTTTAAGATAGAGCCTCATCCTGTGAACAGATTCACCCTTGATCTAATGAGCCTTTTCTTTATGCAATTTTTTAGGTTTTTTCTTCAAGTTGTAGATTATTGAACTACATGTTATAATTTTTCAAACCACTCTTGAGTCGTAAAAAAAAATAGTAAAAAATAAATAAATATTCATTTTCCAATTGGATGGAAATTTTCTTTTTCCACTTGCATTTCTTTAAGTTTTAAATCTTAATTGGAATATTTTAAAATTAACTAATATGTTTTAAATCTTAACTTGATGACAACTTTCTTTTTCAACTTGAATTTCTTAAAGTTTTAAATCTTAATTCAAATATTTTAAAATGAGATAATATGTTTAAATCTTAATTAAAATATTTTAAAATTTGATAATATGGTTTAAATCTTAACTTATGGCAACTTTCTTTTCCACTTGCATTGCTTTATGTTTTAAATCTTGATGCAACTATTTCAAAATCAAATAATTTTCTATAAATATAGTTGAATTGAAGAATAAATATACTTGCATTCACTAATTACCCTACAAAAGAACTCTTGGACACCACATAATTCATCTTGTGTAATCTGGTATTTCATTTTACAAAGTAGATCTAATTGCTAATATTCGGTTATAAGTCAAAGAAGAAAATATTAAATGTGCATTTACCTTTTCTCACCTCGGCTATGGAATGTGATGTTATGTAATGATCTAAATGGGGTGATAATCAAATATTTTAGATGGAGAAGAATATGGAATGTGATATGACCATATAAAGACTCATTTTGATTACAATCAAATGAATTCATGGATAACAAAATTTCCACAATTATAATTGTT
Organism: Sequoia sempervirens; assembly: GCA_007258455.2. Lineage (NCBI taxonomy): Eukaryota > Viridiplantae > Streptophyta > Pinopsida > Cupressales > Cupressaceae > Sequoia > Sequoia sempervirens. The sequence continues at coordinate 273,768,676 of VDFB02105785.1, read as the reverse complement.
ATGAAAGTATCATTCAAATTGCTATAAGCACATATGCATTATCAAAATTGTGTAGCTTTTATAATCATTAGTGTATATATTTCAAACTTGATTACAATACCATGCTTACTTATAGATAAATCTCTATCGGCGTAACCATTGCACCCCCCTCGTGGTAAAATATTAAAATTAAGGGATAGAGGGCCTAGCTTGATTGACTAAAGCATCTTGTTGTAGGCAAGTCACGAGGTCTAGTCACTAAAGCATCTTGTTGTAGGCAAGAAGTCACGATACTCTTAAACTTACCCTAACCAATGGCCTTTGGCTAATTTGAATCAACCCACCCCTTTAAAGCTTAGAAAACAATTAAATAATATTTTGATTAAAAAATCTGATTATGAAGAAAGAGAGAGATTCGCTACATTATCTTGGAAATTGGAAGCAAAGGTGGCAGAGTTGACTTTGACAAAATTACTTTTCACCTCTTCTCCAGATTTAGTAATGACCGTTTTTAGAGGAGATGAAAGGTTTTAACTCAAACGAGTTGCAGGAGAAGATGTCTGACCACGGAATCAATCAATCTTAACAAATTCGGTGCAGGTTTACTTGATATTATTTAAGTAGAAATCCATTAATTTTGTCTCCTTGAAAAAAACAAAACGCTTATTTTGTCTTGGAAAAAATCCAATCCAGAAACCAACAAAAAGGGGTCAATCATAGATTTGTCCACAACTCTCGGACAGTTTGCAAGATTGGAAATATTCAAATTTTTATGTGGGTAAATTTTTGTCCACCTCTTTAGATACTGACGCTGTCTTTACAGGCCATTAGAGTACCTAGGAGAGTTTCTGATAAAAGAATTAATAAGATTGTTTTGATAAAAAGAATTAATAATAGTTTCAAATCGCATTCGATAATTCATCATCAAGATAAGAAATCTCAGCAAAAAAATGGTATATTGTTTATCAGACCCGACTTTTATGGGTTTTTGGCAATGTTCATGTGTTACATCTATTAGGTATTCCTGTTTTTATTGTTATAATTATTTTCAGATGTGCCTGACCCGGTGAATATCTGGGCATTTCATGTAATACCTGAACTGGGCATTTTTGTTATTACTATTATTGAAACTTGTGTATCGGTGTTTATTGCCTGTAATCCACCTCCCTGCAAGTAGCCTAATGGCTTAATTTATTCCCTTTCATTCAGTTGTGCAGTTCTCAGTATTCTGACCTCTTTCCACCACTCAACCTATAAGAAACCACAGTTTTGATCAACTGGGTGTTTTCAGGCTTCGAGTTTAGCACTTGGGTCTGGTTTGGTCTTTCATCTCAGCAACATCATCTCAGCAACATCAACAAGAGTTAAAGATTAAATAGGATTAAAAAAACCTATAAAAGTAGTGGGGAAGAAGACAAGGAGTATGCAGCAGGCGAAGCCTGAATCTGTAGCAGCATAGCAGAAGTATTCCTAATTGCTTTTTGTGGCTGAGGTGAGATCTTGTCTGGATCTGTTATGCTCTGTTTTTTTTAAAAGGTTTACGTTGACATTTTTCCTATCTTAGCAATGGGGTTGAAGCTGCTATGAAGAAGGCCCCATCTTTCTTCTTTTAGTATCATAGGCTCTAATCACCATACCAGTTCGGTTTTAGTACATTGGGCTGTATACAGTTTATAGTAGTTATAATAGCTCATTGGTTTTGGTGTCTACTGCTCTTTGGTTATTTATAGCTCATTCATATCTAATAGCATATGTGAATTTGGGTACATAGCTTAGAGTGGTATTGTATTGTGGACTGCCATGGTTGTCAGGTATATGACACCGTATAGAGAAGAAAAAATAATGGGGATATACAAATTGGTGACTGCATGTTTCTCTAGTTATAGAATACAAATGACCCTGGCCCTGTGGGCCTCATATTACTTGGTTTATGCCACAGCATGATATCTATCGTATTTGGTTTGCTTTTGCTTTCTTTTGTTGTTAATTATTCTTAAATAAAGTTTTTCGGTAAACCGAAGCCAAAATCAGTGTACGGGGATCAATGTTTTAAGGCATGTGATCAATTAGAACTCCTAAGAATGAAGGTACACACTACAGTACAGAGTCACTTGTTCACGGGTGTCATGGCCTCACATGACAAGCTCGCCCAACACCAGCTCACAATATCTAAAACCGGCACTCTGGGATTTTTATTTGTTTGGTCTTTCGTTCATCAAAAGTTTTTGAATTAGCTGAAACTGAAAACAGTGTGTAAGAATCAACATCTTAAAGCAGATAACGAAATCACAATTAACTCTCAAGATTCCCACTAGTTTGCTTAAGGTATTAATTTGGGTGCTTTGAGGTTTACAGGAAGGCATTATGGTGAAGGATTACAATGGATCTCCAAAGCCTCAACTTCTGGCTGATCCCAAGAAAAAAAAAGTAGCTTGGATCACAGGAGTCACGGTACTCTGTATGGTGTTCTACCTGTTGGCTGTCTGGCAGAACACTTCAATTCCATCAACAGAACTGGCCAACGCCAAATTGGGTCTCTGCGATTCTGCTTCTCTACAACACTCATCGTCATCGTCGTCGTCATCTTCTTCTGTTTCTCTGGACTTTGAAGCTCACCATGCAATGGGGGACAATGAGAGTCTTAATGAGCAAGCATTTAAGCCATGTGATATGAAATATAGCGAGTACACGCCCTGCCAAGATCCATTGAGATCTCAAAAGTATAGTAGGGAAAGACTTATATATAGAGAACGCCACTGCCCAGACAAGAATGAGGTCCTGAAATGCCTCATTCCTGCTCCTTCTGGGTATAAGAATCCCTTTTCATGGCCCAGAAGCAGAGATTACGCTTGGTTTGCCAATGTGCCTCACAGAGAACTTACAATAGAGAAGGCTGTACAGAACTGGATCCAGGTTGAGGGTGACAAATTCCGATTTCCAGGTGGTGGAACCATGTTTGCTCGTGGTGCGGATGCTTATATTGATGACATCAACAAGTTGATTCCTTTAACAGATGGATCTATCAGGACTGCCATTGACACTGGATGTGGAGTGAGTGCTCGTTCTATGTTTTGTCTTCTGCTAATTTTTCTAGGCATTGCATTTCACTACATAACATATTGTTTAGTGTGCCACCAAATGCTCAATGGCTTAGAGAATTTAGATTTGTCTTAAAAATTGTGTTTTATATTAAACTTTAGGATTTTGTGATATGAATGTTGGTCTATACTTATAGCAATGAAGCCGGACTAATTGATCTTTTGAAGTTTGAACTGCTCTTATTTTCTGCTGGTCTAATAAACTAGGAGACTTCAACAATTGGTTCTATTTTCTGATTTATATGCTGCTTGAAATCCAAATAGCAGTCTTCTATTTTTTTGAGGGATAGTCTTTATGTATCATCTTAGGGCCTTGAATTGCCAGATTTTGTCATGTTGCAATGCCGTTTCTGATAGAAGACAGATCTCACAGTTGACTAGCATCATTTCATGAGAGCATGTATAATTTAGCCTTCTGTGGAATTTAATTCCTTGGGCATTTTTCTAGGGAGGTACTTAAGACAAGTGTATACCCTATTTTAATATGCATTGCCAAGTCAATTTTTGGGGTCAAATTCTCTTTACTGCTAGCAGTTTCTGCTACTGCGAGTGAGTTAATAGATTTGGAACAAGATTGACTTACTGTAAGGAACCTTCTACACCTTATAATCCGGAACAGGGTGTTAAATCTTTTTCTTCTTTTGATTGAAGACTTCTAAAATTCCATTGATCAAAGCAGCTTGACCAGTAGACCAACAACCACTTGACTTGCCATCCTACAGAGATTTTTCGTGTGTGTGTAGTTGTTCATGATTATTTGCTTGATACAAGTTAAAATTTATCATTGATTGCATTGAATTGCTTCCTACTAACCTGGACACACATAATAAGTTGTATGTTTACATTTTGAATAAACAAATGAAATTGAAATTGCCTGTTCATTTGATTACATACATCAACTACCAGAATTGGAAAGTGACTCTCTTTCACAATCATTTGTAGGTTGCTAGTTGGGGTGCCTACCTGCTAAAGAGAAACATTTTAACCATGTCCTTTGCACCGAGGGATACACATGAAGCACAAGTGCAGTTTGCTCTGGAACGTGGTGTTCCAGCAATGATTGGGATCATGGCTTCTGAGAGGATGCCATATCCTGCAAGATCATTTGATATGGCTCACTGTTCCCGTTGTCTTATTCCATGGAAAGATTACGGTAATTGCCTAAATCCAACCTGTTTCTGCAGAAAAGCGTTAATAATCGATGAAACTTGTTTTTCTAGCTATCTAGATGAAGTCATGCAACCATGATTTAGACTCCATGATTTGGTTTTCAAAACTACCGAAATTATAAGTTTCTGTAAGGCTATGTGAGATTGACTACCATAATTTATATTAGAAAAAGTGCAGTTACATATTGTCTCTGATGAACCTATGCTTTTCCCACCAGATGGCATCTATTTATTGGAAGTGGACAGGGTATTGAGGCCTGGTGGCTATTGGATTTTATCCGGTCCTCCTATAAATTGGCAAAAATATCACAAGGGTTGGGCAAGAACTCCAGAGGACTTGAAAGCAGAGCAAGATGCAATTGAAGATGTTGCCAAACGTCTATGTTGGAAGAAGATTGTTCAAAAGGGTGACCTTGCTATATGGCAAAAGCGCACAAACCATATAAATTGTGTTAAAAGCAGACGTGTTATCAAGACTCCTCATATGTGCAAAGATGACAACCCTGATGCTGCTTGGTATGTAGTTTTACCCATTTTTATTTAGCAATCATCTGCTTTTTCTTCTTAAACAAATGGCAATAAAATTTTCCTAGAATCAAACATTGTAAGAACTTGGTATCAGAACATCTCCTTAGACATCTTTTAGTGAAAATTGGGGAATATATGTTAATCATCTTTGTTGCTTAGCTTTGTTTGATATGATTTCACTGTTTCAGCATCATGGGCGCTAATTGAGAATTTGAATTTTTGGTGAACATAAAGGTATAAGAAGATGGAAACTTGCATAACACCACTTCCAGAGGTCAATGATGTACATGATGTTGCAGGGGGGGCCTTAGAAAAATGGCCACAACGTCTAACAGCTGTCCCTCCGAGAATAAGCAGTGGTAGTCTCCCTGGAATTACAGCTGAAAAGTTCAATGAAGATACCAAATTGTGGAATGACAGAGTTTCATACTACAAAAGGCTTAATGGCCGTCTGGCCCAAGGAGGATACCGAAACATCATGGACATGAACGCTGATTTGGGAGGATTTGCTGCTGCCTTGGCAGATGATGCCTCATGGGTGATGAATGTGGTACCATCAGATGCAAAACAAAATACTCTTGGTGTCATCTACGAGCGTGGATTAATTGGGACTTATCAGAACTGGTAAGCAACATATTTTGTGCATGTTCCCAATTTAAAATTGGGTCCACACACAAACACAGAATCTAGTGATATAATTGTTATTAAGGACTTTAGGAAAATTCACTGTCAGCAATTCACCAACGGAAAATTTACCGTCAACAATTCACCGCGGGAAAATTCACTGCCACCAGCAATTCACCGCCACGGAAAAATTAACTGTCAAAAATTCATGCAATTAATTTTTTGCACGGTGAATTGTCATGGCAGTGAATTTTCCCACGGTTAATTGTAGGCAGTGAATTTTCCATCTGTGAATTGCTGGCAGTGAATTTGCTGTATGCCATTATTAAGCAATATTGTGACTGTTTTGTGAGATTGTATCCAGCATCTTTCCTTGGTACATCTCAGAATTAAAATTAAGGTGAAAATGTGAACTTCAACTGAATGAACAGCTCCCAAATTGAAGAAGTTTTACTGTTTGATCTAAGCAGTCCCTAAGAATTCCTATTAAGCCTGTTCAGGTGGTATAACAAATGCATGCTTTTGGATTGCAGGTGCGAGGCTTTTTCAACATATCCCAGAACTTATGACATGATTCACAGCAGTGGTGTGTTCAGCATGTACCAAGACAGGTAATGACTCATTTCAAACTCCATTACCTATCTAAAGAAGTTTCTCTACATGGGTATGTTAAGATATCTAGTACTTATATGTTTACCAGCTCCGTAACAACATTGCTTGAAGATAAGAGATTCTGTGGATTACTTTGAGTCCATTGACTACCATCTTTACATTTATTTTCAAAATTCAGATTCACCAATTGTAAAAAAAACCATGATTTTTGAGATCTTCAAGGTTAAATTGGTTTTAGGATCAATCAAAGCGTATCTTTTTAAATAGAAATCTGTTACTACAATAATTAAACTTTATAACAAATTAGTGATCTTTATTCTTGTGGTGCAGGTGTGACATAACTGACATTCTACTTGAAATGGATCGAATCTTGCGGCCGGAAGGAACTGTGATCTTTAGAGATGCGGTGGATGTTTTAGTGAGAGTAAAAAAGTTAACAGATGGCATGAGATGGCAAAGTCAGATAATGGATCACGAGAGTGGTCCCTTCAATCAAGAGAAAATCTTGGTTGCTGTTAAGGATTATTGGACAGACAAAGCAGAAGAGAGAAGTTCCTAAATTCTAATGGCTGCTAACAGCCCAACATTTATTTCTTTTGTATTTATGATTTGTTGGTGTTGAGTATGTAAGACTCTCATCAGATTCTGTAGAAAATCTGGCAGAGGCCAGCTTTGTTTTCTATTTTAGGATAGGTGTCAATGTTGTCATTCTTTGGAACATTGTAAAATAAAGATTTGAGGTTTTCTAATTCAATATTTTTATTTTCCAAGAGAGTCAGCCTAAACCTTTTTTAATGAGAATTTCGATATTAATTAATTAATTTTTTGGGGTTGATTATCAGATTTGAATTTTATATTAAAACATTTTATTTATAGATTATTTTATTTCAATTTTTTATTTAAAAGAGTTTGAAACCTAATTTAATATAAGAATTTTTTTTTAAAAATAAAAATTCAGTAATATTTGAGTTTTTATAATATTATATATCTTTTTTTAATAAGAGATTGAAAGCTTCAAGGAGTCCCACATATTTTAAAAAATTATATGGAGTCATTCTACAAAAGTGGACAAAACATTACATGTCATAAATGTTTATAAAACTAAAACACAATCAACATATATTAAAAAAAGAAACTATACTTATAAAATAATTCTTAAATAAAATGTCCATGACATAGTGTGATGGTTAAATTGTGGTATTGCTTTTGTAGTCATCAAGGTTTAAATCCCCATTGGTCAATTGTGATCATGGGCATTGTGCTCTCATTGATCTATTTTACTCACGGGTTCGAACCTTTGCACTGAAGTTGTTTGTGTTCATGCTATTGACTTCATGCTCCAAACCCTCACTAGGGTAGTATGTTCACGGGCTTTGAGCCCTTGATGGGCTATTGAGCTTGTGGGTTTGGACTACTCATGTCAATAAAGTGTGTTCATGTCAAGGATGATGTCCCATGTTTGTGGCTTCACCTAACTCGATCCAAGCTAAAAATTCTCATGTTCCTGATCAATAATAATCATTTATAAATAATTATAAATTAAAACTAACATACGTATCTTAAATAATCATACAAGAACCCTACAAGAGTCTTACCATATGAAATTATCCTTTAACTCCCTATAAAGTGTCCTCTCTTTTGTGCCCTAATTCTTGTTTAGTCTCTAATCATTTATCTAAACACTAATAATGTCATCTCAATACAAAAATTAAAATGTTAGTATCTCCTCCCCTCAACATAAAAGGAATTGAATGGGAGAATTGAAGGAAACACCATTGAAGAGTGAAGGGTTGTAATATTGTAGGTCTCAAGCTAGCAAGTGTGGGAGCATATTCATCTTTCTTCTACCACATATTTCTTGTAGATGTCTTCCCCATTTGATCCTCTCTTAGTTTATTTTCCTCATGAACCCCATTTTCTCTCTAATTACCCAAACCCTTGTCATAGATGTATATCTTCAAATCAACAACATATCTTCCATTTATACTTGTTTTCATCTCTCTTTTGATCCTTTTCATACCTTGTCTGACCTCTATCATGGTTTTCCCTCCTTGTGAAGCAAAAAGTAATCAATTTCCTCTCACATAACCAACCTAAATCTACATACACCATGGATTGTTGTCACCCTTAGTTTTGAATCTTTTGTATCCCTTACACATCCTATTTGACCATATTTCCACCTCTTATTTGAATCCATCACAAGAACACATTATTTTTTGTAATCTAACATCCTAGTTCTTTTGTCATTTTGAACATCACTATTACACACACCATAAACACCAAGCACCTAGGTTTGCACACATCCAATTTTTCAAAATTTCTCTAGTGGATGTTGAAAAACCAAATAGGGGATTTCAACTAAAGTAGTCTCTTGAGCACAACAAAATAATTAGTCTTTTTCTTGTGCTTTAGAGAAGGTACAAAGAGGTTTTGAAGTAAGTGAATGATCTTAAAGTAGAAATAGAACCTACACACAATTATAAAAGCATCCTTGGAAGTTTTATATCCATAGCTAACAAGAGCACTAGTACCCTTGGAGGTCACAAGAACTCAACATGTGTTGTTACAACACCTAGTTTGTGATGTAGCGGTGATGTATTCATGGATGAAAGGTCTAATGAAATATTATCCAACCATCTAACCATGCAACTTGTCTCAAGATCTAAGTAACAAAACCCATATAATCAAACAACAAAAGAATTCAAGCACACATAAAAATAAATGGAGAAATGATGTATTTCTTTCATCCATAATAATTACACCAAGATGCTAAGTAATACAATTAGGCCTTGAAGCCTTATTATAATTATAGACCAAAAGGTATTTCAATCCAATACAATGTACTTCACTAAGAAATTTTCCTAGTCTACACATAAGTTAAACAAATAATTTTGTAGCATGAGTGATACCACAAATCTTCATTTTTTTTCCTACACCACAATAAAATGTTCATTAATGCATTGCCAAAATTTTGATCTAAAATACGTGGATTCACACTACAAATAGGTCTTCTACTCAAATCTTCAATTTTGCTCCAAACTCTCAATTTCCAAGATTTATCCTTTTGCCTCCCACCTCATTGCTCAAATGATTCTTGAATATTTGGTTTATATAGATAATTATCACAACAACCCCTTAAGGTTCAAAGAAATCAATATCCCAACGTCACATTTTTTTATCAATTTTTTGAGGAATTGAAAAGTATTCTAATCATTGGCACCAAGAAATAGGTTTTCCCTATGGATCATCATGGCCCCAAATTACCAATCATTCACACATATACCTAGGGAATGATTTTAATTTGCCTCTTTCTTTACTACAATTCATGGGATGAATCCTTCTTAAAATAAAATAACTCCAATTTGAATAATTGTTATTTGCACCACACCGTATCATAAAATGCAAACACATAAAGCTTAATGACCATGTTATTATGTAACTTCTAGATGATGAAATACTCCATATGAATTATTTTTTAAGAATGATACTATTACTTAGGTCTTTATCTTTGTCTGGAAAATAGAACTCAGCCATTTTTTATGCACCAACTCCATGTATGTTCTCTATCTTGATGTAGATGATTGTCAAAAATACAAATATAAAGTATAACAAAAACTTTAAAAATCTATAAAAAGAATAGAAAATCACAAAGAAACAAAACCATACATTTTTGGGTGATGCATATTACATGATCCCTAATATTCTCTTGCATTAGACACCCCAAGTAAAGAAATTTACAAACTAAAAGCTGGAAAATAAGGATTGGATGGTAGAACCACCGTTTTAGTTCACATTCTAACCTTAGCACATCCTCAACACATGAATAGATTTTATGAAACATGCAAATATATTTCCCTACACCTCTTCTAGTTTGAAAATAAATAATTAGGTTAGATGCTAACCTCCTCTATCCATAATGAGGTCTACTACACTCGTCTCCACTCCTTGAGGACCAAAGTCTCACTTATATGTTTCACCTCCTACAAGTGTTCTTTCATTGCATTCTCTTGTCACATAAATCCTTCAACATGGCTATCGCCACATCTTTGTAGTGTCTTATCTACACCTTCCTCGACACACTTTATTTATTTGGTACAATTGGCTCCTCTTATCTACTATTAATCCTACAATATTATATAATATCACTTTCTAGGTCCTATAATGTTCCTCATGAAATTCATATTAACTATCTCTCCTATGTCAACTCCACTATACCAATGAGCTTTCTAGTCCTCATTCTGTGTCTTCATTTCATCGTAGTTCTTATTTACTATATTTATCTTCTTTTTGTTACTATACCCTCCTTTAAACTAGGTCCATATTCACAGTGTGATGACCATTCCCTCTTGGATCTTATTCTCTAATTGAAACTACATTATATACTCTCATACCACTCCCTCTGAATCCTTTGTATTCTTCCTATATTTACAAGTGATATCCTATGTCATATTAACATTCTTCCATCTAAAATATTAGGTTCATCCTCACCTTCGTGAAATTCCATTTCATTCCTACACTTGGTCTCTTTCATCCAAGCAACTCTACTTCTCTTCAATACCCATACCAAGTATCTACTTGATGCCTTCCTCTAAGCCATATCCTTTAGGTCTTCCTCTGAACCATATCCTTTAGGTCTTCCTTAAAAAAATTATACCACTTTCTTTAGATTAGTTGGCTAATTCAAAGATCTCACATAATCATTTATCTTCACTATTGTTGTCAATAGTTCCATAGATTTTATAATTTCTCTTTTGAATAAATTATTCATCTTCATAACTAAATCCCTTAACCTCATCATAGTCTCCTCTATACCCTTTATGCTACCATAGTCCAATTCCTACCATTTGGAGTCCAATCCAATTTAGATCAAGTCACAATGCTTTAGTTCCTCTCCCACTTAGGTTGCTTCAAGTTACATAAAACATTTGATTTCTAAGTAATCCTCTCTTCCTTAAATGTGTCATGAATAGATCCTCCTCAAAGCGAATCTTTTCTTTATTTTACTTTAATTTATCAACATTTTACTTAGAACTCCTCATCTCTAAATACTTTTGTATGAAGTCTTAATAATAGTATATACCAAAATATTCACCAACTAAAGTATTTATCAAATTGTCAACACCCTTAGAAACTATCATAAACACCAATGAGAATGATCTTGTTGACATTATGAAACACACACAAAGTAGGATCAAACATCAAGAACACCTAACACACATGAGAGCTACAAATAATGATTTTCTATTTACTCAAAAAAAAAAATACAGAATTAAATAATACAAAGAAGGAGAATGCTTATCAAAGAAAACCCTAAATGAGAAATGGATTAGATCATGACAATTTTCATCATCTTATGTGATGAGACATAATGATCTAACAATAACTCAATCTAATAGGAGAAAAATGCACTCCTAAGTTTATCTTAAGTGCATAAAGTGAAATTATCTTAATAATTAACTAAAGATTGATTAATTATTAGCTAATGAATGATTACTCTAACCTCCCTTAAGTGTAACTTAGGGAGAAGCTAAAAATATCTAAAAGTAAATGCACAAAAATCAAATAATGCATGAATGTGTCTCGACAACAAGGTCTGATGTGGCACCCATGTATGAACAATCCAATCTCGCATAACTAGAGAAAAGGAGAAAACCTTATGAGAAAATATCCTCTCCAAAAAGAGAAAGGTGGATGAAGGACTAAGAAGCCTCCAAACCAACATCCCAAAAAGAATAGGAACATGAAGAACATCGTTGAAGCATGAAGAATATATAGGCAACTATCGAAAGATGATTACTACAGTGTTAAAATGAATAACCTCATCTAAAATAGATGATGATCAAGAATACAAAAATTACATGAGTTCCCCCAACAAAACTATTCAAACATTTATTTGATCAGATGGAAAACATTTGATAGTTGAAGATACAAATGGAACATGAATGTGCATGAGTGACCCCAATGACACTACTCAACCATGCAAGAGTAAAATTAAAATTAAAAATATAGGTACCAATAGTTTGAAGAACATTGATCAAGGGAAAAGAGAGGTCACCTCCAGAAATCCTAGGAATGCAAGAGTTTCTATATGGTAAGTGCTTCATCTCACTAAAATGCATGGGTAACCAATCGTTGCATCTGCCTAGTATATAGGAACAAAAATTAGATACATAACTCACTCCAAAATGAAACCAAGGAAGAATTAGCACCAAAAGTAAAACCCCCCCATAATGTTGAAAAGGGAGAGGCAAGATAGGTCCACTAAAATTGTGTCTCACCAAGAAGTGCATGAAGAAGAACAAAGAACATATGAATGTGCACATGAAAGTACCTGCAACTGAAAAAGGGTGTGCGAACCAACACACACACACACGAGGCAAGAATCACTAGGATTTGATGTTATTGTGGAAGGGACACTCACTTTCCAAAGGTGTGATGGAAAAACAAAGGCACTCCACAACCCACCATGACACTTTATAACATAGTGCGAGTACAAAAAGGCACAACAAGATGTGCAAAATCCCTAAAAAGATACACCAGAGTGGTACTTTATCTCAATGTGTCTACAAAAGAGAAAGTGCTTACAAAAGACATGTACAATACCCAAATAGGATAAAATATTGGAAATACATGTAGAATAGCCTAAAATAAGTCATCCCGTGCAAATAAAAAGTTTTTCAGGAGCCAAAATGTCCAAGTAATTTACTAGAATGTGAAAACACAAAAAAATACTTGGAGAAAAATCTAGAAAAAGTGCATGGGAAGTTGTAAAGAGCCTTGAAACACCTTTCCAATGCTGCAAGAATTGCGAAAAATAAAGAAACTAAACAAAATATGTGAGCTCAAGAGTAAAAACAACACATCTGACTTCAATAGGCAATAAAATGAGCCGATAGAAAATTTGATGATGATACCCAAACCACTAGCAAGTACACAGAACCAGCTTTCTGATGATATCTCATTTATAAAATTTTGATATCCGAGTGAAAACTTAAGGCAATTTTCCAAATCTTGCTAAAATTACAAAAGTAGCAAATTTTTTTAGCCCCCTAGCGTGGGCGTTGGTTATCCATGTGACCAAGGATGGGTCGAAGGTGTTGAGTGTTGGCAGTCAAACCTAGTAGCTTATAAGTCATTTATGCTAATTGCATGGTTAGTCGGGCAGTTTCAAAGACCACGATACTAGTGATGGTAGTTGGCACTAAACACTTCATTTAGTGGTTAAAGCGTTATGTATTTTTTAATTTTTTTAATTTTTCGTACCGTATGGTCCCTGTACTAAAAAAATTAGTCAGAATCTCCCATCGATGAAATAGGAAAATTTATAATCAAAATTCATCTATTTGGTCTCTTGAATGTAATGGTGAGGTTCATTTTGTGCTCATGCACCAAAAAATGTCCAAGTCTAAAACCTACAAAAAATATGAAGATTCTAGATTTGATGCTCCTATAACCCTAGTTAAAGAAAACCATCAAAATTCAAGGGGTTTATAGAATCCATGCTTTAATACCATGTTGAAACTGTGAAACACACATAAAGTAGGATCAAATAGCAAACAAGAACACATTCCATCCATGAGAGCTACAAACAATAATTTTCTATTTCCTCACAAATAAACTTACAAAATTGAATAATACAAAGAAGGAGAATGCTTGTAAGAGAAAAACCTAAATGAGAAAGGGATTTGATCATGACAAGTGTCAGCATCATATGTGATGAGACATAATGATCTAATAATAGCTCAATCTAATAAAAGAAAAAATACTCCTAATTTTAGTTTAAGTGCATAAAGTGAAATTAGTCTAATAATTAATTAAATATTAATTAATTATTTGTTAATGGATTGTTACTCTAATAGTTCTTCCTCTAGATTGATTCTCTAAAAAATTTGTTTGCACCATCCTACAAACCTACTTTGTATGGACATCTTTCAATGTGTCCCTAAACTGATAAAATAATTTATTATCTATAGTCAAAATGATACCTTATGGAAATTCATGTAGCATGCTAGTTTCTTTAAAAAGAAAATCTACAATCCTAGAATTATAACTCAACTCTTGAGAAGGAATATTTCACATTCTTGAAAATATATTTCCAACTATGAAGTAGGACTATTATCTTCTAGAATTAATGATAGTCCAAGAAAATTGTCAATTAAAATTTCTTCCTTTATCTCTCTTTCTTATGTGGTATCAATTTAGATATCATAATATTCCAACACCTCTTCTTCTTTAGGCATCACCTTAGTTGCTTGATCATCAACAACAAAGATCACTTCCTCTGATTTTGGTCTCATATGACCTCTCTATATTTAATCATTCCTTAAAACATTCACTTGATTCTTATAATGATACCCACACTATTCAAGGAGAACAAAATAAAAGTCAGTATAGTTGCAATAAAAGACAACTTGGTCAACTTGGGGGACTCTTTGAAAGAAAAATCATGTTCTTCAAATTAATTTCATGTCCAAATTTTTGCGTAGAATGAGAAAATTCAAATATGTTATAATGAGACATCCCCATGATCATTTTTTGGTCCATAATCTACAATAAATACAGGTCCATGTCATCTATATGGGTTGTTAACTACACATATTCACATACTTTCTCTCACATCCACTTGACATCTTCCAATTAATAAAGGTGTCTACAAATGGTGGAAGGCTCCCATACCAAACTTGAAAATAAATCAACTTCATAATTCACAACAAATCATCTAATTCATAAATTCAACAATTAAAAACAAATTCAACAACTCTCATTCAATACATACATTTTTTAAAATTCTATTGAATCTATAAGAGGGAAGCTCTCTAGACATCTATTTATCCAGTTAGTCCATTATATTTATACTCCATGTGCTTTGTATATGTCTTCTATAAATTCCAAAACCTGTTAGATACATCTCTTGGATGATAGTAAAAATTGTCAAAACTCCTTGAACTATTTTTTACATAGTTTTATATTTAAGTGAAATAAAATGCATACTCTTCATATTCTTATATTATTCTACATAGTTTATGTATAACATAATAATTTTTTTTTATTTTATCATCTATTTTAATTTTGAATATGGAAAACTACAAGTTCTAGAGTTGACACTTAACTATTTATAAATTCTATATTTAGAAATATTTATGTAGCAATATATACTTGTACACATACTTCTACAAATATAGAAATATGTAAATATTAATGTTCAAATGATTATGTTCATAGATTGTATAGTTACTTCCATCATATATTATTTATAATGTTTATGTTTATAGATTATCTAACTATATATACTTCTATACAAGTTAATATGTAGAATTTTATACATACATATGCATATGTACACATAATGTATACAAGTGAATATATATAAAATGTAATTCTAACAAAATATAGAATTTTTTTTTTCTACAATAATATCTCTATTATACTATAATGTAACTAGCAGGTTTATTTATTTATATAATTGTTGAAATTTTCTATTGAGGGATTTATAGTTTTGATTATATGGGAAAAGCAAGTTTTGAAGGGACCCGAAACCCTTTACAACAAAAGATACAAAATGTTGCTAAGTAGGATTTTCAAAAAGTCACCAGCACCAACCCAACAACCAAAAAACAAAACAAAATGGGTGCTAGACTGAAGATAAGACAATAAACTAACAACAACACCCAACGACATCAAAACAACAAGAAACATAAAGCAACTAAGAAGAAGACCAGACACTAATTCAAACTACTCAGGGTGTTGGCCACCTCAAGTTGCTAGCTTCTATTGACATATTTAGTTTTATATTGAGGGATTTATAGTTATATATAGTTGATTGTTTTATTTATAGTGTGTTTTTTGTTGATACTTTCCTTTATTGGCATATTGCAACTCTATATACATTTATATAGTTGTCTACATGATTTAATGTGTATATACAATTATGTATATATATTTATATAATTGTATATACATATATATATATATATAGTTATACACACATATAAAAAACTAAATATGTCAATTAAAACATATAGTATTTAAGTGATATCAAATTCATACTCTTTATATTTCTATATTGTTCTATATAGTTTATGTATGTCATAATTAAATTTATATTTACAACCATAATTTCTACAATTTACACTTGTAACCATTTACAAATAGTATATTAACAAAGATTTGTCCAACCATATACACTTCTACACATTTTTTCTACAAATATACAAAGTTGTAAATATTATTTATAGTGTTTATGTTTACACATTCTATAGTTTTGATTATACGAGAAAAACAAGTTTTGAAGGGACTTGAAACCCTTTACAACTTTAGGTACAAAATGCTACTCAAAAGATACTAAACTAAAACAACATCAACAACAGCCCAAAACCTAGAACACTAGAAGTAACAAAATGTTGCTCCAAAGATATAACACTAAACTATCAACCTCAGCCAACAACAACACAATAACAAAATAACAGGAAATAAATTGAGACCCAACAACAGAAAAATAAACAAAAAATAGACAATAGGACACTACTTCATACTACTTAAGATGTTGGTTACCTCAAGCTCCTGGTTCCTATGCAACCCAATCATGTCCAACAATTATTTTTTCTCAACTTCAAAGGACTTCTTCTAGTTAGCCAGCCCTCTAGCAACAGGGCCTTTACCATCATCCTTCACACCTTTTTTCCCTTTACCTTTGGCCAATTGTTCCTTCTCCATTAACTCAAAAAAATACAACTAGCCCTCTCTAAGCTCACTAATCTTGCGAAACAGGACCTCCAAAGAGTCTGCACTATTCTTCATTGAAATGTGATAGGCATGGAGAAGTTTCTTGATATCCGCATTGGTTTCCAAAACCTTGGCTTCTAAACCAACCAAGCGTTGCTCACAGAGGGATTTGAAATCAGTGAACGGACACTCAAGATCAACAATCTTTTCAATCAGAATATCTGAGGCTAACCCTTTCAAAATATTCTACAAATTCTCCTTCAATCCCCTTATTTTGATGTTGACCCTATTGAACTCCTGTAGAGTCCATTTTTCCAATTTGAAAGTGCCAGTAGCCCCCACCCTCACCATGTCAAGAAGCTCAAACATAGAGGTGGAGTCATCATTAAGCTAGGAGACGTCCTCTGACAGGGGATTAACCTTTAGAGGCTCAAACTCTGTGTGCTTCTGCTCAACATTATCCTTCTGAACCGTTTTATCACCTATATGTTCCACATTAGGAGAGTTTCTAGTTAGGGAATCGTCAATTTCTGCCGCCTTTTCCTCCAGAGCCTTCTCCTTGTAGAGCTTTGTGGTATCCTTAACTGCATCTTTAGAGGCTTGGTTCTTCATCTTGGCAATGCACTTAGAAACCCTTCTAGGCCTATCCTTGGCCTTCGTGGTCGACGCATTCTCCTGAAACCTTACCACCACCCTCAGTATCACCCTAGCCAATGTCCATTGCTTCAACCTTGGGCATGGATTCCCCAGAGCCCACCTCCATATCATCACCATCAAACTGAGTCTTTGAATCATGTAGAATAAAATGCTTGGTTTCCCATTTACCTTTTGGGTTACCCTTCTTCCTCTTTTTAGAGTGGGAAACCACAGGGGAAGGGGTCCCTTCCTCACCTTATTCATTCCACTCCTCATCCTCAACCACGCTAGTATCTGAGTCGGAAGAGCTAGGAACCTCACTAAGAATCTTCTCCTTTCCCTTGATTGATGAGGCAGGGACAAGGGTTTTTACATGCTCCATAATTAATAGAATAAGGCCCTCATGTAGGACTAGAGCCCTCCTATTTTTTAAGTGTGCATACACAGAGGCCTCCATGGAGGACAAGAGAAAGAACAGAAAGGAAATAAACAACCCATGTCTAAAATGATTTAAAAGAGTAAAATGATGGTCAAGGATAGTAGTGAACCTGCCTTCTAGAGTCACATATCGCATTATTATTTCCGCAATATTCACCCATATATTCTTGAGAGACTTCCGCTCATAGCCCCAAGCCTCCATCTTGATGATTTTTTTTACTCGTCACCTTTGAAGAATTGAGCCATTACCTCCTCATTACTTTTCTTGTCTTTGAAGAATTTATGACCAACCATAGGCAACCCAATCACAGTAGCTATTAGGTCCTCATTGATATCAACAACCAAGACCTTAAACCTCTTATTAGATTCAATTTTAACTAATACATTTAAACCATATTAAGGTCTTGGTTGTTGAGATCAACATTGAGAAAACTAGGGGCCATTATAAATGATATTGGTTAAAGTGTTAAGTGAATAAATGATAATCATATCAATGTCATATATTATCAACAAACTCCAATACCCCCAATTACTAACAATCAAAGGAAATTCCATCACATGACTCAAGTTGGTTAGCATGTTTAATGGTTTTCAAGGTCATGAGAATTAGAGAAATTTGGAAATCACACCTCCACATATATACCTTTATTTATATGTATATAGAACTTTGTCTATTCAAGTAAATGTATATAAATAGATTTCTATGAAAATGTTGAGTCACACATGCATGTATATATATATACACAACTATCTACATGACTAAATGAGTAGATATAATGTTGCCACCTATATGCAAGTATATGTACACTTAATCTAACTTTGGATAAACATGTATACAAGTATAAACATAAGCCAAACAATGAGAAAATATTCATGGAGATATTTGTCTAACTATATATACTTAGACTACACATTTTTTTATGTGAATATAAAAATACATGTATATTACTTACAATAATTATGTCATAGATTATATTTTTCTTTTGTAAAACTATGCATGTAAGATATGCCAACACTTATAATTAATGGTTTCATCATGAAAATTGTGAAATAGAAAACTAATGTAATATAATATATATTTTTCATTAGGATTGTATGAATTTATTTATTTTTACTGGTCATTGCTAATGTTTGTTTTTGGTACAAATTTTGTCAACATTTTTATGAGAAGTCAAATGGAGAAAACAACCTAAAGAAGGCAAAGAGTAAATGTTAATGAGTGGTGAAGTTCAAATCTATAGAATCTTAGACAAGGATACACCTACCACTTGAAAACTATTGTTGAAAGTATAGTTCCCTCAAATCCTAATCCAAATCTCTAACTAGCAATTAAGATGATGAAATAAAATGATGTCATATTAAAATCTACAAAGGTTTGCAAAAATAATAAGATAAATGAGGACACCAATGCTATAATTACAAATGTATGGGACACACATATATCCATTCGAACTACAACAAAGAAGTGGGGAATGCACCCTAGGTTACTTACTTTACTAGCACCAAATGAAAGGTAAGCACAAATAAGTTGAATAGATGAAAAGGCCAAAATTTTACAACATTGAAGGAAATGGCTAATATTGCCCATGAAATTGAATTTATTCAATTGGAAACATCTTAGCTCAAATTATTCAATTTAGGTTGAACCCTTCATAAATGGGATGCTTGGGAGGTTGTGGTGGGTGGGATTTTGAAAGAGGCGTATGAATTTGACCATTATAATTGTAGAGAGTGGATATTGATAGAACAATAATTCTAAGGTTGTGCATAGTTGCATAATTTTATGAAAACTTGCACAAGCTATGCAATGAGCATTGATATAGGTCCAACATAATTTGGAACTGTGATGAGACTAAATTAAAAACTATAATAGGTAGAATTACTTTTTCATTCAACATAAAATAGTTACTATATACGAAATTTTTTGGATAAAATAAGAATGATAAAACAATAACATGCATTACCTAATCCAAATATTCAATACTTCAAATAGACGCAATGAGGGATAAATTATTCAATTGATTTGATATGTTGGTTGCTCAATTCAGTAGCATAATATTGAGATAGAGATGATAGATGAATGATGATAGATAGAAATGAATGAATGATTCAAGAATAATTTTGGCAACATAAGGATACTTGAAGAATCAACTCCCCAAATGGTTTATGAGAGGGTTGATTTATAGGCAAGGTTTGATTTGGATTGATGGTTGAGATTGGATGTCAATAAGATGTCTTAATTAATGGCCAAGATTGAAAGTTGTAGTATGAAATAGGGTTAGGGAAAATTTAGGGCAATGATAAGGATTAATGGCCAAGATTGAATTATAAGATAATTCAATCAAGGGTGGAAAATGAATGAGACAAGAGAAGATAAGATTGGCACATATAATGAGGTTGGCATAGAAAAAGAGGTTGTTGGAGAAAATTAAATAATAAAAGCATTATTTAATTATAAAATACATGTGACATGTTGACTTTTAAATTAAATAATAATTTAATTCAAAAGTGGATGAAAATGACAAATTAGTAAATGATTAAATAAATAAAATTTATTTAATTATAGAAGAAGAGGATAATGAATAATTAAATAACTAAAATAATTATTTAATTATAGTATAAAAATGACAATAATTAAATAAATAAGCATTTATTTAATTATAGAAAGGAAGGGGCTAATTAGTGACATAATTAAATAAACAAAATTTATTTAATTAATCAAGGGAAGAATAAAGGAAAAAATGAATTAATTAAATAATTAAGAATTATTTAATTAATAGAAGAATATGACCTTAAAAGATAATTAAATAATTAAAATTATTTAATTATGCAAGTAGAAGGAGGAATTGATATGAAAAGGTAGGTTCAGAGGTGAAGGGCAATTTTCAGTGTCTACATTTACATGTAAACTAGGTGACCCCCAAGTCACTCACCTTGTCAATTTTTTATATTATAATATTGCTATCATGACCATCAAATTTGAGTGAGTGTCCATTACTCTAGAAAAATATACCTTGAATAAATTTATGAAATCTAGATACTATGGAAAAAAGTTCGTACTCATCCATTATTATATAGGTGCTCAAGATCTCATGAAATTAGCATCAAAAGTAATTAGCAATTATAGTCTGTTGGGCCACAACCAAGGCCAAAGTAATGTTCTTATGGACTTTTCCTACATTAATTGTTTCATGATTCATATCTTGTTCAAACTATTCACCCAAATTTAATACTTGAAAACATAGGGTGTATAATTCGAGTAATAAAAAATATAGAGCAAAATATCCCAATAATGATACTATGTTAAAAACACAACTTCATAGTACATATTTCCAAATTTAGTGGTGTATATGATGTGCTTGCGTTAAGAAACATAACTAAATAGTTTGATTTGTAACTTATAGGTGTAAATGTATATTTATATGTATATGCATGTAAATATTTAGTTATATTTACACATTTAATCACATAGAAAATTATTTACGTATATACAAAGTTGTATATACAAGTATATATAGTTACATACATGTATGTAAAACTCTACATTTGAGTATAAAAATATATATTGGGAAAATATATATAATTAAATATTATGTTAAAAAATTAAAGAAAATAGCTATACATGTATAAACATAAACACTACAAAAAATATTGACATCTTTGTATAGTTGTAAAAAAACATTCATACAAGTATATATTATTGAACAAATCTCTATAAATGTACAATATGTAAATAGTTAAGTCTCAATTCTAGAATAGTTTTCCACATTATAGAAAAGAATAGTTGAGAAACTAAGAAGTTTTATGATGATGTACACAAAACATGTAGAATAATATACCAATTATGATATCATTTGTCCCATGTTTTATAATAAATTATTTAGGATGGGATCAGATGGTGGATGTGGTGGAGGCTGATAGTTGATAGGAGCAGGGGTTCTGAATGTGGATTCAAGAACAAGAACCTCAAACCCCAAAGGAATGTGATTCACATTGACTCTAGGATTACTAGAGCTTGTGTTATCAACAGAAATGAAAGAAGTTATAAAAGGATTTGTATCCACCATGTGCATAGACACCTCAGACATCAAAAGATTCAACTATGTACCTGTGATCTCCAATGGGATATCTTGAAGGTGGGTCAAGATTGTCATATATGAGGCTACATGAGTTTCCACTATGTTAGCTATTCCACGAAGCAACTCAAGACCTTTACAATCTGAGATGAGTATATTCCTCAAACCA
Organism: Sequoia sempervirens; assembly: GCA_007258455.2. NCBI lineage: Eukaryota > Viridiplantae > Streptophyta > Pinopsida > Cupressales > Cupressaceae > Sequoia > Sequoia sempervirens. Next base: position 273,746,625 of record VDFB02105785.1, on the reverse strand, counting down.
TGAATAATAGGAGTAACTTGAGCATAAACATTATCATAGTTTAGAAAGTCCTCAAATTCTTGAAGTCTCCCCCTAGAGATTGAACCTACTCAAAGGGGACCCTAAGAGCAGTTTCATGATCTATAAGAGAGGATTCAGATGTAGTACTTGGTTGAGAACTTGTTTGAACATTTATAGGCACATTAATTGAAATGAAAGGGGGTGTATAGCTAGGTGATAGTCCGGTAATGAATTGTTCAAAATCAGGACCCTGACGGGGAGGACTGAACTATCGTCTTGAACCCATATCAAAGTGTCAAACGTTTCTTCTAACTACATGCCCAAAAGTTGTAGACTAGTTAAGAAACTCATAAAAGTGTCACAACACTCAATCCAACAAACGTCTAAATAAGAGAGAATAAATTTTTAACAAAATATTAGAGTAAGGACAGTTTCACGTCGGGTTCACCAAAATGTAGAGGAAATTTGACACCCCAAAATGATGTGATCTCAAAGGGTGAATGTTCCTTAACTACCTTAGGGATCAAAGCTCGGGTGATAGAATGAGAAGATAAAGGAATTTTTTTAGATTTTATAACTTGCAAAATAAAAATAAGAGAGTTTTAGAAACTGAAAGAGTAGGTTCAAAGGTTCTCAAAACAAACTAGCAAGCTCTCGGCCAAGGACGACAGTGTGGCATGTGGATGTCCCCACAAAACGTTGTAGTCTTGTATGGATGAAAACTAAGTTTATCACATAAAAACACAAAGAACCTACTAG
>VDFB02105785.1:273320095-273745766 GCA_007258455.2 Sequoia sempervirens | reverse complement strand
TTGGGAGCAACCTTCACACCTTTTTTTACTAACATAGAAGCAAACACAGAAGATGGGGAAGCCCGCTAGCCTCACACCCCCCCCTCTCCCCCGTCCCCCCTTACCCACCCCAGCAGATCCTGCCATGGCCGACCAGAGGAATCACAATAAAATTGAAAAAACAGAGTACGCGCGTTGGAATGTATTAGAACATAATTTTATTAGGATTCATGTATGAAAATTATGTTCTAATACTCTCCCTTAAACATTCATTTGTTAGATAGAGAATGATGAGTCTTTTCTAGAAGTTGTTAGTCGTTAAATAAGCTTTCACAACTAGAATGAGCAATTAGTTGAATAACTTAAGTATTGTAGAACAAACTACAAATGGAAGATTAGATAACACAGAGAAACTAAAGCTTAAAGGGGCAATTAACATCATTAATTTTGTGTTCTTATGAAGTATGAGGTGCTCCCTTTACAGATTACCTTATCATCCAAGCTGGGTAATTGGGTGCAACAAATTGAATTCAAAAACTATTTTGGTTGATTGCCATTGTTGCTTCAAAGCAGGCGATGTTGTTTCCCTGAACAACAAGAAATACTATTCTGTTTGGAGGAAAAAGGTATGAGCACTAGCTGTTGATGATGATTGCAACACCACCACTGAGGATGCACAGAAGGAAGTAGGGGTAATGCTCAAGAAGATCATAGAGTGTGATGGAGACCCCTTTGATTTAACAAAAAATCTTGACTGCTTGTGGCCCTTTGGATCTTCCTGGTAAGAGATTTGAGCAGAAGGATTTTAGCATCAAGAATACGATGGTTGAGGTTAATCAAATATAATTGGAACTATTTGACTTCAAACCACCCTGCCTTTGGGTGGTCATTTGTTAGGTATTGCATTGCCCATCTGTTAGCTGATGTAGCTGTTATGCTGATGGTTTCATGTGGTTTTTCCCTTTGTTGTTTTGATGAGCTTTATTACTTTATCTTCTTTATTGTACAAGGGAATCCCATTTTACCTTAATCGCCTTAGTCAAAAACATCATTAATTTTGTCATGTATACTGGACTTCAATGAGTTCATCTTTGCATAATTCTGAAATTTACATATGTTGACATGTACATCCTATCTAACCTGATATGAATAGAACGTCAATTTTGATGACTCATCTAATTGATGAGCTTCGGATATGTTAGCCATTTTTTATTGACCAAAGTAATAAATTGAACAAATTTTCTATTACCTTTGACTAGAAAGTCTACTATTTAACCAAAACTAAAGGTAAGCTGACACAATTTTTGTTTTTCATTGACAACTCGCCTGGACTCTACTTCCCTGCCAAAATCTCTCACAAATGACCAGGCAGGTTTACCATAATAGATTCTTGAGATTTTTTCTACAACAAATTTAAATGCATAGTCTTGTGATACCGGTTCTGAAATAACACAGTTTGGAATATCATATACAGCTTCAAAATATATTGCAAATTCCAATAGTTTTATATGCACATATTTGATGAGATGCGGCCATTGTATTAGCTGATACCCAAGATAAAATCCTTCTTGCATATAGATATTAATGTAAAATATTTTGGCAGAAAGCTTTTTGAAAAAACTGTGTAGAAGAAGATATCCTTGTCAATCATTTAGATTGAAGCTAAGATAGATTAAGTCTATTAAAACAAATAGATTAATCAAATGACATGGTAAGTCAAATGTAAGGATAATTGTGGCTTGAAATGCTAAAGAACTTAAAACATTCAAATATAATTGAAAATAGTAGCAAATATGAATATCTGAATGTGCAAATAATGTAACAACAACAAAATAGGCTTCAAAAGATGCTGTCTCATGATAAAGAAATCAGTGTAAATTGCCATACCTAATCCAATTATCTTTCGCAATGCCTTCCAAGATCTTTTTTTTTAAACTATAAATCAATATGCACTAGATAATCAACTGTCCACTAATTCTTAAAAGACCTCATTAAGGTTCTGAAAAAGGGCACAACTCATGCTACTGAATTGGCATATCATTTCCAGACAAGCCACATGAAGTTTTTGCCTCACCAAGTGAAACAACAGCATGGCCATGTCTCTAGTTACCATGAACCTTCAGCTCCTGCAGTTGGATTTTTAAATGCACTTAGCTCCCAGGATGTTTTCAATGCATAAGGTTCAGAAATGGTAGCTCCTTCTTCTGTAATCTTAGCTATCTGCAAAAGATAGGGTAAATGAAATGTAAGTTCCCGTCATCTGACACTCAAAAGTATTAATGTTGTACCCAATAAAAGAAGTCCCAGATAACATGGTCTAGAGGTGAAAGAGGTTCACTCTGTTTGGAATTGCCCATGTTCAAAATCCCTAGGAGACAATGGAAATTCTGAAAATGGATAGCACGCAATTCAGACGGCCCTTCCCATCCAACAAAATCACCATTAAAATAAGTAAAATGTTGTCCACAAAACCAGAGGACAAAAGGTAGCAGCTCTTGGACGAAAAGCCAGGAAAAAAAATCATTAAAATGTTTATAAATTCAATTCAAGAGATTCAAGAGGGCCCTTTCCATACAAAAACATTACCAATAAAATAAGTAAAATGTTGTCCACGAAAACAGAGGATTGAAGGTAGCAACTCTTAGACCAAAAGCAAGAGAAAAAATTGCTAAAATGCTTAAAATTCAAGAGTGAGGCCAAGTAGGTGATCTACATGGCACTCAAGTTCTAAACAACACTAACACAAGGCATAGGTCAACCTTCTAGGTGATCTGGATGACACTAAATAATGGTACATGATGACAAAGTTAAAGGATCTAATACTATTTTGATTTAGATCAAATTATAAAGTTACTTAACACCCAAAATCCAACTAATTATTTTTGTTAAATCTAAGCATTTTTGTTAGTAACATTACAACTTAAAAGAGATGGAACTTGAATGTAAAGAAAAAGTGATCTCATATAATATCTAGCCTTCCTCAGCACTAAAACTATACACGTACATCCAATTTCTTTAAAAATTAGATGCGAAACCAGTAATGGCAAAAAACGCTAAAAGCATGAACTACAAACAAGGTGTATATTTCTGGCCATCCAATAAACCAGAAGCATCCACTCAAAGTCTAAATACATATAAGCAAAATTATGTTGACTTAAGATGTATCCTCGTGAATCTCAGGTGATGTAAGTGTATGCCTTTAAAATATAGGTTGTTGTGGCCTAAAGAATGCAGTCATTTGTTAAGGTTTTTAGCTGAGAAATCTTTCAATTCATCACTCCCTTATTAGAATTAGCACCCAGGTCCTCAAGAGAACCTTTGAAGCAGCACAGCTTACAAGTGTAAAATGGTAACAAAGGTAAAATTGCTAATCTAAGCAAGCAAAATCATCCACCAACAAAATCATTGGTTGCCAATGTGAACTAAAATTATTGTTTAATATTAAAAAAGTGTGCAGATGTGTAAGCAATTTAATATTTGCTTGAATGGAATATGCCTATTAGGTTTACTAAGGCTGTAATTTCCTGCACACAATTATATCATAAGACTATCACCTTGAGACAAGAAATCCAGTCCACTGGTGGCAAACTATCTATAGCCATATGCATATGCTGAAGTAATGCTTTCCTATCATCCTAAAGATAACAGTACATGCCACCTTCACTTTAAAGCATCTACAGAACAGGCAATCTGCTACTAGATAAAATAATAAAGCATGTAGCTGCAAAAACCAATAAAAAGGCATATAAAGGTAAGAAAACAATGTAAGTAGAAGTAACTTTTCCCTAGTTCAGGGGATCTCAAGGTTCAATCACCCCTCCAAGAAGAAGGATTTGATTGGATGGGCTCTACCGCAGGAGGGAACATTTAAATGAAACTTTGATGGTGACTCAAGGGGCAACCCAGGGCCCTCCAGCACAGGATGTGACATCATGGACTCCAAAGGGGCATTGGTCAAGGCAGCTTCAAGAAGATCATGCAGGGGACAAACAATGAAGCCAAAGCATCAGTTCTCATTCTTGGTGTGCAACTGGTTAAGTCATGCAACATGGACTCAGTGATATTCAAATGAGATTCTATGGCAATAATTCTCAGCCTTAGGAAAAGAAATTTGTCAAACTGGAAAATAAATAACATGTGTGAAGCATGGGACTTATTGGATTCATTAAAGATTTTCAACATTCACAACATGGTCACAGATTTCCTCTGACTCTCCAACAACAGGATCAATGATGAGGTGGACATGATCGTGGGAAGTGAAGTTGACCTGTGGGATGGCCTTATCAACTCGTGGGATGATTCTTCACCAGTTTCCAAAATCATAACAATGCACTTCTGCTCTTTTCGGAAATGACTGTTCAATTAGGGAAATTGTAAATGTAATCAAATCTTCTATCAAATTGAGAGACTAAGGGTTCTAAAGAGATTCTAATTGTAAGAATTCTACTAAAATTCTAAGTCAGATTTTCGATTTCCAGATTTTATTTATACTGAATGTGCCGATTGCAGAACATTAATAATTTTGACGTTTGCATATCAAGAGTGGAATCACCTTTTGTATGTAAGGAGACCCGCCTCCAAGGGATGCGTCTCTTGAGAGGACGTTTCTCCACACGTGGAGACACGTCCGCTCAAGGGACGTGTCCCTTTGGGCGCGCGGGTTTCTCTTACAACCGATAATCATTCGGTTAAACAAACTTAGCATATATATACACCCTCACACATGGCGGATATATTATATGAATTCCAAATTTTATCCAATGCGAATTTTGAACATCATTTATTTAAATTCGATTTTATACATGTTTTATAAAATTCGATTTTTACTTATTTCTAGAAATATTAAACATGAAGAGCAATTGATCTTATATAAACGATGATGATGCTTATAGCAATCATCGTTTATATCTGACCTAAGCTACCATTCATCAACACTCCCTCTTAGCTAGGGAAGATATTTCAGATCAAATAAATGGAGATATCACCTTTACACGTGATATCGAAGATATGATATGTTTTCTCAAAGTTGTCAAGTCACATGACATTCTTCATAACACATCTTCATTATGGTATGTGCACTGACATCAAGTCACATGATGTCTACCATAATTCATGGCATATCCACGGATATAAATATCCACCATGATTATCTCTCAAGGATCACAATGATCTTCAGATGATATCACGTCCCATGGTATCCATCAAAGTGTCCAAGAGATACTATCATGACATGTCCACAGATATCAAGTCACATGATATCTATCATGATAGTTTATCATTGTAGAGTCGTTACTTTACAATGTCAAATACAAGTGTTCATTATTAGAAAGATCGTCACCTTTCAATAATGAACACAGGGGGAGTAGGCCCATAAAGTCATGGAGTCACACACATGACAAAAGAGTTTACACATTAAACATCTTTATATATTAGTACAATTTTATAAACAATTTGTATTTCAAACATAAATAACAAATTACATTTCAACCATACCAAGTTTCTTCCTGAAGTGCTCTACCTTGATTCGGGAGAGAGGCTTGGTGAGAATGTCTGCAGTTTGATCATTTGTACTAATATACTCCAACTGAATCACTTTCCTTTCCACCATATCTCTTACATAATGATAGGGGATCTCAATGTGCTTAGATCTATCATGAAAAACAAGATTTTACAGAGAGTTTGATGCAACTCTGATTATCACAATGAATAATTGTAGGATTCAAGGGCTCACCAAAGAGTCCCACAAGCAATTTACGAAGCCAAACTGCTTCTCTTGCTCCCATTGAGGCTGCAATGTATTCAGCTTCTGTTGAGCTCTGTGCAACTGAAGATTGTTTTCTGTAAATCCAGGAGATCATAGCTGATCCTAAACAGAAGCAACATCCCAATGTGCTTTTCCGATCGGTTACACTTCCAGCCCAATTTGAATCAGAGTGCCCATGTAGATCTAGTTGATCATTCTTGTAAAGAAGACCATATCCAATAGTGCTTTGAAGATATCTCAAAATATGTTTCACAGCCATTAAGTGAATTTCCTTTGGCTCACACATGAACTGGCTAAGAACATTCATTGCATAGCAAATATCAGGTCTGGTGTTAACCAAATACATCAAGGATCCAATCATCTGTCTATAAAAGGTCGGATCTGCACACTTGGATTCTACTGCTGCTTCTTTCAATTTGTGAAGGTTGGTTTCCATAGGTGTAGACATCGGTCTACAGTCCAACATTCCAAATCTCTTCAGAATATCAATAGTATACTTCCCTTGGTTTAGTATAATGCCCTCTGATTTCTGCCATACTTCTAAACCTAGGAAGTAGTGTAGAATGCCCAAGTCTTTCATGTCAAATTCAGAAATTAGATCCTGCTTCCCTTGAGCAATGAGGTGATCTTCTCTTGTTATCAGCAGGTCATCAACATATAAAATAATTATTAGCATATCACCTTTGATTACCTTGAAGTAGAGATTGGAGTCAGCATCATTCTTGGAAAATCCTAATCCCAAGAGATAGCTGTCAATTCTTTCATACCAGACCGTGGGAGCCTGTTTAAGTCCACAGAGGGCTTTCTTCAGTCTACATACATGTGAGTCAGGTTTATGTATCACAAAACCTTCAGGCTGTTCCAAATAGACTTCTTCTTCAATGGTTCCATTCAGGAAGGCAGTTTTGACATACATTTGATGGATCTTCCAACCTTTAGATGTTGCAATGGCTAACACTGCTCTCACTGATGTGTAACAGGCAACAGGTGCAAATGTTTCTTCGTAATCAATGCCTTCCTTTTGAGAAAAACCTCTTGCCACAAAACGTGCTTTATGTTTTTCTATACTGCCATCAACAGCACGCTTGATTTTGAAGAGCCATTTGGAAGAGACAACAGATTTCTCTTTTGGTCTAGGCACTATATCCCATACATCATTCTTTAGAATAGACTGATATTCCTCTGTCATTGCATCCTTCCATGCTTGATGTCGGAAAGCTTCTGTAACATTGATAGGTTCTGAGTTTATGATGTTCATTAGAGCAACATAGCTAGAGAAACGTTTGGGTCTTTTACTCTCCCTGAACGTTCCTTTGGGTGCTGCATGATCCTCTGCTTCTTTGATCATCTTCCTGGCCCAAAGTGGTCTCTTTCTGCCGATGTCATTTGTATTCTCATTTGAAGTAGAAGGAAGTTCATGTGGCATTTCCTCAAGATGCTCCCTCTGAATCTCAGGAGCAGGTTCCATTTCAGGTACTCTAGGGGAATAGGTTTTTGTCTCACTAGAACTTCTTGCCCTCTTGAATGCAATGTCTTCTTCAAAGATGACATCTCTGCTCAATTCAATTTGTTTTTGCCCGAGTATGAATATCCTGTAGGCTTTGGAGGTTTCACTATAACCCACAAATACTCCCCTCTTTCCAAAAGGTTCTAGTTTGAATCTCTTCTCTTTGGGTACATGAATATAGACAGGACAGCCAAAAATCCTAAAATGACTAATGTCAGGTTTTATGCCAATAAAGGCTTCTTCGGGAGTTTTGTTATCAGGATGAGAATGAGGACATCTATTTTGAATATAGATAGTAGTCCTAGAGGCTTCTGCGCAGAAAGAAGTTTCAATGTTTTGGTCAAGCAGCATTGCCTTAGCAGCTTCTACAATGGTTCTATTTTTCCTTTCAGCAACCCCATTTTGTTGAGGGTTGTAGGCAACTGTGAACTCCCTCTTAATTCCAGCACTCATGCAAAATTCCTTGAAAATCTCAAAGGTGTATTCTTTCCCATTGTCTATCCTTAAGGTTTTTATTTCCTTTCCGGAGAAGTTTTCAATAAGGGCTTTGAACTCTTTGAACCTTTTAAGGATTTCTATTGACTCTTTACATTAAGGGTTTTACTCAGGCTATTCTGAAAGGATCCCTTTGTATTCTTTCCTAGGGCACAACCTTTACAAGTTCCCTCATGAGATGGTTTTAGCTTGGGTAAGCCTGTAACAAATTTTTCCATAGAAGGTAGGGCACGGAAATGAAGGTGTCCTAATCTTCTATGCCAAATTTCATTTGAATCAACAGTGTCAAGGGTAAGGGCTTGCTTAACCTCAATGCATAGTTTGTAAAGGTACCCTTGTCTTATGCCTATGGTTTGGGCTTTCTTGATAGTTGAGTTCTTAGGCCATACTAGAACTTTCCCATCCATAAATGTAACTTTGTAACCATTGTCTTCAAGGGTAGAGATGGATATAAGATTTCTCTTTATTCCAGGTACAAATAAGACTCCAATGAGTTGCAGAGAAACCCCAGATTTCAACTTGATGGAACATGTTCCAAACCCTTTTACAGGGTATGCAAAATCATCCCCGATGGTTACTTCTTCATCAGACTTTTCAGTCATAGAGTCCAAGTGTTCAATGAACCCTATGATGTGTCTGGAGGAACCACTATCAATTACCCAATTTTGAGTGTTGTCAGATACTTGACTAGAAAGGGCTGTATAGAATACAAGGTTCTCAGATTCATGATCTGGTTTTGACTTTCCTACTTTGGCAAAGGATGCTTCTTGTTTAGTTCTGTCAGGGCACTTCATTGCATAGTGGCCATACTGATCACATCTAAAGCATTGTACTTGAGAGATATCTTTCTTCTTATAAGATTCCTTTCCGTTGGAATTTCTCTTTCTTTTAAAAGATCCTCTTTTGTAGGAGTTTTTCTTGCTCCTCTTATTAGATGTTGTGTGGAGAACATGAATGTCTTCATCTATGTGTTTCTGTTTATTCTCTTTTGTGGAAAGTCTTGTTTCTTCTTGAAGGCAGTCAGTTCTTAGCCTATCAAACTTAGGGAGTTTAGATCTCGAACTTATTCCTTGAACAAATGACTCCCATGAGTTTGGTAGGCCTCCTAGTGCAATTAGAGTTAACTCTTTGCTATCAATCTGATATCCAATTGTGGATAATTGATCCCTTAGTTCAATAATCCTCATGAAGTATGCATTAATGGACTCTCCTTTGTTTATTTGAGCATTGTTGATCTGCCTTTTTAATGCAAGAGTCCTACAGGTGTTGTTGATCTCATAGGTACTTTGAAGAGATTTGTACATATGGTATGCAGTTTCATGTTTTGCTAGGATAGGCACTATATGATCCCTAACTGCATCTACTAGGATTTTCATGGCCTTTTCATTGTTTTCAATCCATTGAGTTTTCTCTGGTTCAACCTCTGGTTCCTTTTTATTTTCTTTCACAAGTGAGTCTAGTTTATTCTCTCTAAGGATCATCATGATTCTAAATTTCCATGATGTGAAGTTGTCTACTCCTGCAAGACGATCTTCAAATCTGATCACACTTGACATTATGAAGAATGTGAAGTGAATTCGATTTTTTTTTAGGAAATACGAATTTTCTAGAGCAATCTGAAATCTAGATTTGATTTGAATTCACACAACGTGGCTCTGATACCATGTAAATGTAATCAAATCTTCTATCAAATTGAGAGACTAAGGGTTCTAAAGAGATTCTAATTGTAAGAATTCTACTAAAATTCTAAGTCAGATTTTCGATTTCCAGATTTTATTTATACTGAATGTGCTGATTGCAGAACATTAATAATTTCGATGTTTGCATATCAAGAGTGGAATCACCTTTTGTATGTAAGGAGACCTGCCTCCAAGGGATGCGTCTCTTGAGAGGACGTGTCTCCACACGTGGAGACACATCCGCTCAAGGGACGTGTCCCTTGGAACGCGCGGGTTTCTCTTACAACCGATAATCATTCGGTTAAACAAACTTAGCATATATATACACCCTCACACATGGCGGATATATTATATGAATTCCGAATTTTATCCAATGCAAATTTTGAACATCATTTATTTAAATTCGATTTTATACATGTTTTATAAAATTCGATTTTTACTTATTTCTAGAAATATTAAACATGAAGAGCAATTGATCTTATATAAACGATGATGCTGCTTATAGCAATCATCGTTTATATCTGACCTAAGCTACCATTCATCAACAGAAATCTCTGGTTTGAAGGACAATTGACACACTCAAGTGTGTGTACTGACACCAAGATCAGATAGAGAATCAAACTGCAGCAGAACTACAAAAGGATCATAAATAACCTTGTGAGTGGCAGCAGATAGATCTGATTAGATTTAGAAACTGGGATCAGAGTCACAGCTTAGGGGATTGGCACATGACAATAGATTTATGAGGATTTGGCCTGTGCCTTATCTGCAGCTGGTTTGATGCACTCAATTGCTATGAAGACTTCTAAAACATAAATTACTTAGAATGTTACATGATAAACTAAAAAACAAATCAGACCTTTATCTATAAAACAACAGCCTCAAGTTTTGGAACATTGTGTCACAATCTAAAGAACAAATTCCAGCTCCACCTCCAACATAACCAGCTCTAACATGTCAGAAGTTGTCAGATGTAACACAGATTTGAGAACATGGGAAGCCTAGTAAAACTTACAAGGAAATTCGGATTTGTTCATAGACATCCTATCTTTGGCAAAGATGCCTGATGCTCGATAAGTACCACATGCACATTTAGAACAGCCACACTCTAAGAATAAAAATTGTCCCCCTAAGAGATTCAAAAACGAACCAAAAAAGCAATTATCAACCATTCATTTAAACTTTCGTATTCATACAACCAGAATCCTCCTTCTGTGTGTCTCAGAAAGCATAAAAAATAGCAATGTCACCAACCATGGCTTGTCATCATGTGCCATTGCTTGCCAACATCCAATAGTTTCATATGAATTTCCTAGCTTAATCATGATCTGATTTCATCGATTTAGTGCCTTCAAGGCTGAGTCACTATCCAAAATTGCACAGGAAACAAAAAGGTTGTGAATACCATCATCACAAGAAAGAAAGGCTCTAGAGGTAGAACAAATGGAAGGAAAACCTCATGAATAATAGCAAAAGGCATGCACAGGTGTACCATGGTTTCAGCTTCTAATGTTTTCAACTCCAAAGAAGAAACTGCCTTATTTTGCACCTCAACTTTATTCTTCCATTTACTGACATGTATATCTGGAGGAATTTGTGCCACATGGTGTGCTACTTTTGCAAGAACGTATATTAGATGATTAACTCCCACTCACTCTTTTTCTACAAAAAAGTGTTCAATTCCCTTAGAGGACGGTAATTAGGTCCCCTGGTTGTATCCTCCCCTATTTTGATCAATACAAAAAAAAGGTGCATAGCATCATCACTTATTAATGTGTATTTGCAGTTCAAAAAAATTGATTTGTTCTGGAGGTTAAAATAATTGGAAATCTGGAGTTTTCAATAAAAGCTAGTAATTGAAATATCCAAATCAAACAGTAATTGAAACTCATCTTGCTGTCCCCTGTTTCTCCCATCCTGGAAATTCTATAGACATAAGTTTAAAACAATTTAACTTGCTTCTATGTTTTTCTTGTTTAGGCCTTTGTGAAACCAATCCTTATGCATATACACCATTAGTAGTTCACCAAACAATCCAAAAAGGATTTAGTTTTTGTTCTTCATGGCATGATTTGCAACCATGGACAACTTCTTGGATGTTAGAGAAAGCCCTATAAACAGAGTATTTTTCTGACTATAGTGAAATAACCGGTTGCAGAGCTGGTGAAAACATCATCTACTGCATGATCAGAGAAAAAATAAAATTGCTTTTGACAAAAACGGAAATTTCCTCATGAGAATTTGTCGCATCCACCGACACTCCACTTCTATGCATGGCAATATAACTTAAAGTCCCTGTGGGATGTATGCAAAGCATTATAATTGGCTCATATGCATTGTTGAGGGCTGTAGTTCGAGATTCTAGTTGAATTCTCAGGGTGTTTTGGGACTGTCATAGCAACAGAGGCAGCAGAAGTGATGTGAGAGTTTGTGGAGATTCTTTTAAAGCTTAGACAGAGGTGTAGGGGTTCTGCCCAATGAGCCTGATTTCAAAGGTTTTCAGTGTACTTTAATTAGCAGGGTCACCTGATTCTGGAAGTTTTTGTGATCAAATTCAGTCCTCTTTCTAGGTTTCCAAGCTGTCTTCATTGATTCCAGGCAACTTACAGCAGTTATCATCAAAAAGCTTGATTTCATAATTTTTCAGCATCACTTCAGCAAGAGCGTTTAGGGTTTATTGTGCAGGGTTTCATCATCGCCAGATTCAGATTTTCAGCTTCGCAAGATTTTTCATCACCAAACCATGCATCTTTCAAGCATGATTAAGGTTCCAAATACAATTTTCAGTCATCATCAGATATACTACCATTCATATTCTTCAGGATTGCCAGGGTTTCGAGATATGACAATATGGCAAATTCATCATTTTGGAGATCATTTTCAGATTATTGTTAAGGTTTTGACATGATTTCAGCAGGTTTTCACTGGCTAAAACCTTACACATCATTGTCCTATTTGCATGTTGGTAAAGCAATATTTCTATGCACTCAATTGTTTTCAGAGTATCTAAAATTGCAGTTACCAGTTAGGTTTGATGCAACAGGAAAAATGGATTTCAAATTCACTATTTTTAGTCATCACCATCTTTAAGGAGATGAGCATATTCTGGAAAGTTTATTTCTAGCATCTATATATAGATTGGCTATTTTTTAGACAACCTTCTAAAATATCTATAGTTAGTTAGTAATTATCCTTATCAAGACTCTATCTGAAGATTGCCTAAATTAGGATCTAGTATTTGTGGACAGAATTATGTAATAAGGTTTGTTTTGAATGCAAGCAAGTTATTCATAGTGTAGAAGTGTGTGTTCACTTTTTGTTTTAATTTTTATGCAAAGCATTATAAAATTTTATAATTGAGTGTTTTGGGCACTTAGTTTATGGGATTCAGTATCATTCATTCAATAAAATTTAGTAATGCCTATCTTGTTTCTAAATTGTTGTTGAAACATTCTATGTTATTGTGATTTTATGAGTTAAATATTGCTTGGCATTTGCTGAAAGCTTTGAATTGCAATAGGTGTTGTGTTGGTTGATGTAGCTATAAATGCAACTACTATGTTAGCTTATAAAATATGTCTGTTGAAATAAATTAAATTGCTTTTAGCAGATTTGTAAGTTTTGTATTGCAGGTTTACTTGAAGTTGGAAGTTGTGACTTGGTATATAATTATTACAAAAACAACACACAGAAAGTTAACCAAGCTTGCATAAAAATCTATTAAGAAATAAGGCAAAAAAGCATCCTTATATAGAATTACAAATATTTTATCCACAAAGGATAAGGATGACAAATATCTTGTCCATAAAGGATAAGGATGCCAACTCATAGGATAAGATTGACAACTCATAAAACAAAAAGATAAATCTTATCGAAGGATAAGGATGACATATATCTTATCCACAAAGGAAAAATATCTAAAGTCAACATGACTTTATTAAAGAAGATTCCTAAAGTCTATTTTAAAAGCTAATTGACCATTACAATATAAAACATTACTTTAATACCCTCCCTTAATGGTCATTCTACTAACTACACCAAGCTTATCTTGTAATTTTATAAATTTGTCCCAACTCAAGGACTTGGTAAGAATGTCCATAGTCTAGCCCTCAATTGGACAGTATTGCAATATCATTGATCCATCTTCTACAAGTGGCCCAATGAAATGACAATGAAGCTCCACATGTTTGGTACGCTCGTGGAAGCTTGGATTCTTGGCAACCTTTAGCACCCCTTGATTTCATTGTCACAAAACAAGGGTGAAGGCCCTGCTTGAGACATTTGCATATCTGAAAGCATTCTCCGAAGTCATACTGCCTCACATGCTGCTTTGAATGTTCCCCGAAACTATGCTTTTGTCAAGGAAAGAGCTAGCGCCTATTGCTTCTTACTGGTCCATATGACTACACCCATACCAAGACTGAAAACATATCTAGAAGTGGACTCCCTGTCATCAATAGAACCTGCCTAATCTAAATCTGTGAACCCAACCAGCTTAGGATCTTTGCTTTTGCCATATAGAATGCCAAAGTCAAGTGTCCCTTTCACATATCTCAGTACCCACTTCACTGCAACCCAATGTTTTTCCTTTGGGGCTGCCATAAAACGGGAAATGTAACTCACAACATAAATCAGGTCTAATGGCTATTAGATAGAAATTTTGCTAAGGCGGAAAAAAGTGTTTTTGAACACTAGTTTTGATATTTTAATTAAATATAATGATAATATTTTAAATAATAAATAAAATAAAATAAAAACTACCTTATTGTGGTCAACCAAATTTGAAGGAGAAAAATAAGATAAATCCAAATAAATTTCCCTTGAGGTGGACGACCTAGTGAGAGGTCACAAAATAAAATATTAATTCCACAAGGGGTTCGCCATACTTGGAGAAAGGAATGAAAAATAAAATAAAATATTTTATTTGTGTTTTTGGGCGCCTAGCATGTTCGGTAAATTTGGTAAATAATCAGATAGATATTATTAAGAGAAGAGACTTGCTCTTATAGAACTTACAAACCCTAGAAATTAGGTAGAATGATTAGTTAACTAAACAATAGACAAAACAGTTAATTGAAGCAAACTAAAGCTTAAAAAGTGGAAAGAAGACTAAGTTAACTACAAGTTAACTTACGACTAACTAAAGACTAAATAAAGCTAAGATGACCATTAATATTACATTTAACATTTTAATACCCTCCCTTAATGGTCATCGTACAAACAAAAAACTAAATCTACCCATATTGTGCTGGTCATCAAAATGCATAGTGTGCAAACTCCTTCTGCTCAATTTGCTTCGCTACGTGAACACTTTGCTGAGATGCTTCCTGGTTAGACTTCTCATCAGCCAACCGCTTTTTGCAATACCTTTGTATATGACCAATCTTCCCACAATAATGGCAAGTTAAAGACTTCTTGGAGCCCTCCTCTAAATCACCTCATCCTTTCTGTTGAGTGGACTTGCCTTTGCCAACATCCTTGGCAATAAATGCTTGTTCAATATAGTTGTCGGGAAACTCCATTATGGGAACATAGACAACGTACCAATCCCCGTACCCAAAATTTCCGATGAATCATTTACATATAAAATAGTCGTCTCCTTATTCATTTAACTCACGTACCCTAATTTGATTGGCGTCCCCATTCCCATACCAGTACCAGTACCCTGCGTCTCCCAGCAACTATGTTTAAATGTTCAACACTTGGAGACTCACTGCTGATCCCAAACTGCTTCCTCCACCGATCCTGCTGCAAAAGCTTGTTACACAGCTCGTCAAACTTCAAGTCAACATTGGTGGATGTAATGTTGAGCATTTCGATGAAGTGCTCATAAGAACGTGGCAAACTCTTCAAAGTGATCACCACCACATCCTCCTCTTCCATCTTACGACCAATGGCCTCCAATTGATAGTGAATATTTTTTATTTTCATCAAGTGCTCCTACAAAGACACTTGGTCATCCATCATAATAGAAAAGAGCATATTCTTCAGAAAGAAAGCCATTCCCTTGGCTAAGGTCTCATGAAGATCTTTCAGATGCTTCCAGATCTCCGTAGCAGATTTACCAGATTGTATTTTTGGTAACATCTCATCAGTGATAGATAATTTTAGAAGCATAACTGCCTCCCTATTGCTTCCATCATACTTGTCCTAATCCTTCCCGACAACAGTGGGACGAACTTCTGTACCTGGAACAAGCGCATCGAGACACCGGTACTCAAAGATGGTAAGCATCCCCTACTTCCACGTGTTGTAGTTATTTCCATTGAACCTCTGCGAACTTTCCAACATAACATTGGACAAAGACGCCATCCCTCCCGTTTTAAGAAAAAAATTCGAAAACTCTATACAAAAATTTTCTTTTTCCCAGAATTTCTATCAAAACTGGCTCCAAAAACAATAACCCTCAAGCTGCTATCAGAAAATCATAAAACCCTAGGTCGGGCCCAAAATTTCTATCAAAAATGGCTCCAAAAACAATAACCCTCAAGCTGCCATCAGAAAATCATAAAACCCTAGGTCGAGCAAAAACCTCGAAATCTGTAGGGTCATACAGCTTCAGAGAATACCCACAAATTTGAGAAAATTCATCCAAAAACTCAAAAAATCGCACCACAAACTCATAAAGTTAGAAAATTGCGCCACATATAAACTCAGAAAATCCACAGCCAATGAAGAAATTGCGTCCAAAATGAAGGTATATCGCGCGCCAGAAAGATAAGAACACGCTTAGAAACTTTCAAAATCACGCCTAAAAAGAGACTTCAAGAAATGTGGCTAGCAAGAGATTGAAAATCGCGCCAACCAGAAAATACAGAAGCCCCTAAAAAATTTCTAACCAGGTTCCAACTCGAAGCTTTGATACCATGTTCGGTAAATTTGGTAAATAATCAAATAGATATTATTAAGAGAAGAGCCTTACTCTTATAGAACTTGCAAACCCTAGAAATTAGGGAGAATGATTAGTTAACTGAACAATAGACGAAATAGTTAACTGAAGCAAACTAAAGCTTAAAAAGTGGAAAGAAGACTAAGTTAACTTACGACTAACTAAAGACTAAATAAAGCTAAGATGACCATTAATATTACATTTAATATTTTAATATAGCATGCCTTGCTTGAGGTTGGCCCTAAGGAGGGAAAAGGCAAATAAAATAAGAATATTTAGCTTAAGGAGGTCGGCCTTGTTAAGGTTATTTGTGGAAGGCTATAAAAGAAAGTAAAGTGTAGGTCATTTGACATCCATGGATATCTAATTTCATTTTGGAGATTCTTCTCTTTGGCCGCATCTTCGGTTGGGCTTCATTCCAAGGACGAAAACCCTTGTGAATGGGGTGATTTGGACGAAACCCTAGCTCACCTTGTGGAGAACTCGTGACAAAGTTTTAGTTGCACTTCATAGGAGGCAATTGGAGGCTTGGAGCATCATTGCATAATCAGATTTGACGATCAAATTTGGAGCAACATTATTGTGGCATTTTATGTGCAGATTGCATTAGGGTTTGCCCTAATTTGGAGCACCACTTGGAGCAGACCTTTGGAGGGCGATTTTGCATATTTGGAGCAGCAAACCCTAAGCAATTGCCAAGGAGGAATTTCACCCATCTAGAGTTTGATATTTGAAGACTATTTTGCATATATTTGGTATGTATAATCATAGTTTTAGATCTGATTTGTAGAGCAGAAATTTGGGCATATGTCTGGCATGTTTGAATCCATGAATTCATTGTAAATTCAGTCCAAAATATTCAGTTTGTAACAGCAGAAGTTATCTACAGAAAATCAGATTTGTATGATGCATTTGGATGCCCTATCTTGTGTTTTTATGGTGAATTTCATGTTTGATATGAATTTCAATTGGTAGCATCATTTGGCATGTTTATTTGTCATGTTTGGGCACTTGTATGTTCGCTGTGATATTTTGTTTTGAAATCAGAAAATAAAAATCAGAAATTACAATCAGGGCAGATCCTGTTAAGGATATTACAATGGTATCAAAGCACTTGTCCTGCTAGTCTGAGGGTATTTTTCTTCGTTGATGCAATGGAGTCCAAGGGATCAACGAGATCTTGAGAGGTAAAAGAAGAAAACTGAAGCTGAACCATCTGGGATAGGGGGCAGAGGTAAAAAGATGTCTGACAGGGGTCAACAATGGGATGCTTTCATGAGGGTCCAGCAGCAAATTGCTCAAACGCAAAAGCAAATGGCCAAACAGCAGGAGCAAACAACACAGATGATGAACATGCTGATGCAGACCATGAATAATGTGTAACACTCTCAGATCTGCACAAAATAATGGTACAAAAGGGAATCAATCTAATCAAAATGGACCTGAAATTCAAAGCAGCGGGGCTACCAAGCCCACACAGCCATCATTCTTGCCCATAAATGAACCCACAAATGAGGAAGAAGAGTTGAATCACGCTAGGGTTGATGTTAATTCAAGGATAGATGCCTTTGGGTGATGTTAATTCAAGGATAGATGTTAATTTAGAAAAAAGAAAAGAAAGAAAAATTGCTTCCTTGTGATTTGTAGCCTGTGGGTGATACCCCTTACAACCCTTTTGTCTTATTTATATGTGCACTAGGTGCTTCAATTGAGGGAGGTCGACCAAGCTACCATTTAAATCTTTTAAAAGCATTTGTCTAACCACAAGATGGTCGGCTCTATTTAGAAGGTCGGCCTTTCTAGGGAGTTGGCCACTTTAAATTATATTTAAATTCCTTTGTTTTGGTGTAATGTCTTCATGAGTCGGTTGTTAGAGTAATTAGTTATTTCACTTAATTAATCTAATCATATTGGTTAATTAATTAAGTCACTTATCATTTTAGTTACTTAAGCTAAACTTAGGCACATTAATAATTAATTATTTATTAATTATTAAGTGTGCACACTAGGGTTTCCTTTTAGGGTTATGCATACATTGCTTTTATAAAGCAATTTATCTCTTGTATTTCCTTAATTCCTGAATATTATTCATTCTCACATCTTCATGCAAATTGCTCTGTTGTTTCTGTTTTTCTCTTTGTGGAAGGTATTTTCTGGTTTGCATGTCTGATCTTGGATTCTAACATCAGCCTTATCTTTTTGTGGGAAATATATTCCCATGACGGGGCATGACACCCCTTATGATGGTAGAAAATGAAGACCAATCAGATTTGCATGAACTTGTTGAGAGGTATGAGTTGGAAAACAAATCAGAAAATTTATTTTGTGCAAATGACTTTAATTATAGGGTTCATGAAACACATCATTTGGAGAGCCAATTGAAGGCTCGAGTCAATGTTAAGGAGGTTGAAGTTGTGC
Source organism: Sequoia sempervirens (assembly GCA_007258455.2). Classification (NCBI taxonomy): domain Eukaryota; kingdom Viridiplantae; phylum Streptophyta; class Pinopsida; order Cupressales; family Cupressaceae; genus Sequoia; species Sequoia sempervirens. Next base: position 273,727,035 of record VDFB02105785.1, on the reverse strand, counting down.
ATATACTTTGTGGACCAGCAAATAATGATTGTGATTCAGATTTGGTTAAGAGTTTAACCATTCTTGGAGAGCTCAATGAGCCTACTTATGTTTTGACACCATGCTATCATGATGATGATCCTTTGAGTGAACACAATGTTGTCCCAGCTTCAAAACTTGAAGGAGATGTCATAGAGGTATCCAATTTGGAGTTGTATGTTCATGGAGATGTTGAGTTTCAGCTGGACTGCAATCCAAGACATGGAAATGAGCATGAGAGCAGAAAATTTTCCGACACAATCTATTGGTTTTCAGCTCACTCCTTGATGATTGATGACTGTTCTATATTGCTGATCATGGAGTTTTCAGATTGTATATTGATGTTTGCGGCTGTTTGGATGGATTGGTGTGCATGGGATTGTCACTACAGCGTTGAGAGGTTGCATGATGATGAGACCCTATCATCTCATGACAACAGAAGCATTTTTAGAATGATCATAGGTCTGATTTTCAGTTTTCCTAGTGCTGTTCTGATTTATACCAGCAGCCTAGAGTGTGTATACATGTTTGATTATGCACATATGATAGACATTTTTCATGTTCATAGGGGACAATTCAGATTTAGATGGATAGATGGTGATGAAAGCATGCTGAGAGATACTTATCTCTTCATTTTCAGTTGATGTGATGGTGTAATAACTTGGGATTCTGGCATTGGTGTGGTTGTTACAATACTTCACAGGGATCTTGGTGAGTTGCTTCACAATTTTTGGTTGAGTGATATTTGTATCGGAGTGGAGCAGCGGAAGGTTTGGTGCAGGTGGTTGTGCTTCAAAGGTCATGATTATATATCACCTATCACTTGTTGCTACACAGACAGATTACATGGAGGAGGAGCATAGTTTCAGAGGTTGAGGGATGGAGCAGATTTGAGTTTCAGTGTGTATGGACAGTATTGTTTCATTTCTGGCCACCAGAACTCACTTTGCATACTATTCTTTGTATTCACTACGGGAGGAGTAGCCACAAGTTGAGGAGCAGGGTGATCATGGAGTACTTGATTAGTTCGAAGAACTTACCACTAGAAGATGCAACTAGGGAAGGTGTAGAGATTTTTCAGCATCCATATCTGAGGTTGCTCGAGGACAAGCAACATTTGGGAAGGGAGGACTGTCATGTCCCCAATTTGATTTGAAATTCAAATTTTGCAAAGGCGGGAAAAAGTGTTTTTGAACACTAATTTTGATATTTTAATTAATAAATAAAATAAAATAAAAAATACCTTATTGTGGTCGGCCAAATTTGAAGGAGAAAAAGAAGATAAATCCAAATAAATTCCCCTTGAGGTGGACGACCTAGTGAGAGGTCAAGAAATAAAATATTAATGCCAAAAGGGGTTCACCCTACTTGGAGAAAGGAATGAAAAATAAAATAAAATATTTTATTTGTGTTTTTGGGTGCCTAGCATGCCTTGCTTGAGGTCAGCCCTAAGAAGGAGGGAAAAAGGCAAATAAAATAAGAATATTTGGCTTAAGGAGGTCGGCCTTGTTAAGGTTATTTGTGCAAGGCTATAAAAGAAGTAAAGATCATTTGGCATCCATTGATATCTAATTTCATTTGGAGATTCTTCTCTTTGGTTGCAACTATGGTTGGGCTTCATTCCAAGGACAAAAACCCTTTTGTGAATGTGGTGAGTTGGATGAAACCCTAGCTCACCTTGTGGAGAACTCATGACGGAGTTCTAATTGCACTTCATTGGAGACAATTGGAGGCTTGGAGCATCATTGTATAATCAGATTTAAAGATCAGATTTGGAGCAGCATTATTGTGGCATTTTGTGAGCAAATTGCATTAGGGTTTTGCCCTAATTTGGAACGCCACTTGGAGCAGACTTGAGCGGCCACCTTTGGAGGGTGATTTTGCATATTTGGAGTATATTTGGAGCAGCATACCCTAAGCAATTGCCAAGGAGGAATTTCACCCACATAGAGTTTGATATCTAAAGACTATTTTGCATTTATTTGTTATGTATAATCATAGTTTCAGATCTGATTTGTAGAACAGAAATCTGACATATGTCTGTCATGTTTGAGCCCATGCATTCATTGTAAACTCAGTCCAGAATATTCAGTTTGTAACAGCAGAAGATATCTACAGAAAATCAGATTTGTATGATGCATTTGGATGCCCTATCTTGTGTTTTTATGGTGGATTTCATGTTTGATACGAATTACAATTGGTAGCATCATTTGGCATGTTTATTTGTCATGTTTGGGCACTTGTATTTTTGCTGTGATATTTTGTTTGGAAATCAAAAAATAAAAATCAGAAATCAGAATTAGGACAGATCCTATTAGGGATATTACAACAAAGGCCCAACCACTACACCAAAAGATCGGCCTAGTAGTGAGGGCAGCTACCCAAGGTGTTAAGAGTAAAGTTTGCATCCCACCAGCCTTGGAGGTGAAGACATAGAAGCCACAAGCACAGTGGACATGTGGTCGTGGAGCCCCACCATCTGGTTAGCAGGTACGCACCTACCAGCACGACGGGTTAGGACATCTATTGAGGTTTAGCCCTTCACGCACAGAACATTACAGCCCATCATGCTCCGCAAGGCTCGACCTCAAGAGTTTGGCTCTGATATCACAAAGGCCCAACCACTGCACCAAAAGACCAGCCTAGTAGTGAGGGTGGCTACCCAAGGTGTTAAGGGTGAGGTTTGCGTCCCACCAACCTTGGAGGTGAAGGCATTGAAGCCACGAGCACAGCAGACACGTGGCTATGGAGGTACACGCCTGCCAACATGACGGGTTAGGACATCCACCGGGGTTTAGTCCTTAACGCACGGGGCATTACAAGTTGCTTGAATGTTGACTCATTGATTACTTTTGAGTCAATTTTGGCTGAAAGCTTCAACGCTTTCTCCATAGGTGTAAATGAGATTTTGCAATCTATCATTCTGAACTTGTCTAGCAAACTCCAAGCATATCTAGATTGAAAAATAAAAATATCACCATCTGTCTACCAAATCTCTACCCCTAGGCAATAAAGTAGGAGGTCTAAGTCTATCATGTCAAAAGACTTACACAAATTACATTTGATTTCTTCAATCAAATGTGCCTTACTACCTGTAATGATGATATCATCCACATAAATGACTAGAAGGATGATTTCACTACCTATGCTTTTAATGTATAAATTTGGATCTAAAGGACTTCGCTGGAATCCATGTTGATCCAAATACCTATCAATCTTTATGTACCATGCCCTAGGTGTTGTCCCCTCTGGCATGTGTTGGCATTAATGTCAAAGCAATAAGACAATAAAATATTCTTGATTGGTAAACATCTCAGTAGTATTGGTTTGGCAATTCAGTTGATGGTCTCTTCATTTCAGTTCTTTGACAATCACTTGACTTGGCATACAAGTGTTTTTGAAGTCTATTACACTGCATATTGTTTCATGTTCAGTCACCTTGCATATTGTGATAAGGACCTAAAATTGTGACTATATGCAACTACAATTATATGAGTTGAAAAAGGATTTATATCATATGATATAGATTGACAAAGAAGGTATTAATATGCATTTGCAAAGATAAGGATTTGGTTTATTTCAAAGTCACTATTTTTACAAGGCTTATGTCATAGTAATTTAAGTATAAAAACCTAAAGGTATAGTCATATTCGTGGACATAAGCATTTGATATGGATATTGAAATAAAAAATGGGAATTATATCCCATCTCAGGGATATGGCTTTTGAAGAGTTTAATGACATTAGTCATCAATGTAAAAGGCCAATTAAGAATTTCATGTTTCATTTACATTGTCATTGGTATTTGGTTCATTTTTTGAGAGCCCTCGAACAAGGGCACTGTTTGGACAGTTGGGACTTCTCTCAGCCATGGCGACACAGTTTGTTTGGAGAGAGATTACCCGTTTTGAAACCGTCTCAGAACAGTGGTTTGGTAGGACAGTGGTTTGGCAGTCTATGGGAGGTGGTTGCTTATAGTTTGAGCACGGCATGAAGTGGCAGTGACAGGTTTCAAACAAGAAGTGATGACAGGGATTTTGTTTCCTTAAACCTCATTTTTTGTCTGTCAAAACTTGAAGGGGGGTGTGTTAACAGTGTTTTTGTTTATCTCGGATTGTGTTAAGTTGAGAAGTTTTTGGTTGTGGTTATTAGCAAAGTTAAATCTCTGCATCTTTATTTGAGTTTGTGTTGCTTAATTTATATTTCGAAAAAGAGGTTTCTTGTCTGTGTATTTGTTTATGTTTTGCTCAAATCAAAGGTTGTTTTTAAAGAGTTTAACTGTGTATTAAGCAAAGACTATTTGCATCTGGTTTTGTAACTGTTTCTAAACCCTAGTACAGGTCTCCCCCTTGAGGTAACAGGTTTTTGTTCTTGTAAACCCTTGTTAGGGCTTGATGCAAGTAAAATGTAAAGTTGTAAAACCCTTGTTAGGGTTTTGTTATTGGGGCTAAATCAGTATGTGGTTCTCATGATTTACTATGTGAAAGGTTAAGCTTGGTGTTTAAACCCTTGGTCAGGTTCTCTTATCTGTGTCTGTGTCTTTTGGTTTAAAGTTTCAGTTACCTTAACCCGAATATGGGTAGTTTTTGTATACCCCTGTTCTATGATTGTGTTATCATGTACAAGCATCTTTTAACCCTAGTACGGGTATGGGTTTCAGTTGGTTTAACATACATATAGTTGATTATGTCCACATTCTTTATTCAATTTGGCATACCAAAGAATGATTACTATTGTTTATTAAAAAGGAACAGTTTGAGAAAGATAGTTGTAAATTCTATTGTAACAGTTATGAAGACAGTTCTCTTTCTATTCTAAAACAAAGAACACTATTTATGCATTATGTTGAAGGCATTCAGTATGGAGAGTGTGATTGCATCAGAAAGAGACATCATTTTTTATATGAGAGTTATTGGTTTACAGTGATTCAAATTTTATGATTATTTGATTTGTATATCTGTTACATTGAGAAGAATCTGTAAAGCATCTACAGAGCATTGATTTCATTGTATGATGTATTATTGTTTATAATCACAATATATACAATGATATATTGTACGTGAAATAAATTATACTTTGCTTCTGAATCTCAAGTGATATGAGATTAGGAGATGTTGAGTAGAGAAACAGAGATGATACTATGTATGTGAATTCAAAAATATTTGAAAAGTGATAATGTATAAGCTAGTGAGGCACATTGTCAGTGAGGCACATTGCTTTGCTAGTGAGACATTTGAAATCTATCAGTGAGATAGTATTGCTAGTGAGGCATCTTGTAGCCAGTGAGGCATTTGAAATCTATCAGTGAGATAGTATTGTCAATGAGACACATTGTAGCCAATGAGGCATTTTTTACTAAGCCAATGAGGCCATTTTACGAGTGGTTTTTATACCCCATGAGGGTTTTCCACTCAGGACAATTTTTGTGTTATGAGTTGTCATTATCACTTAAGTGTTTGGTCCTCATGTTCATTTATTTGTCATATGTCATTCAGTTTTAAAGTTGTCCTAAGATTATGTTATCTTGTAAATATTTCAGCTTTTGGGTTTCTATAATGTTCTCAATCTATGTGATCTGGTTATGGTCTTTATGTTCATTCATGTTAAAAATCCTCACATATGCTTGATAACTAAATTGCTCTGGAGCTTGCACTTTACATGTTCAAAGTTGTAAAAGTTTAAGTCAAGGTCATTTTGATTTGATATACCACTGATTCACCACCCCCCCCCCCCCTTCAGTGGTATCGTACTCCAACACTAGGTGCCTACTTCAAGCCATAAAGAGCCTTCTTCAGTCTGCATACCTAATGCTTCTTTCTTGCAACTTGAAACCCTAAGTCTGAGTCATGTACACTCCTTCCTCTAAGTCACCATTGAGGAAGGCACTGTTCACGTCCATTTGATGGACTTTCTAGCCAAACTGTGTTGCCATGGTTAGAACTAACCGGATGGTACTCATCTTTATTGTAGGAGCAAAGGTTTCCTCATAATCAATACCTTCTCTCTACAAGAACCATTTAGACACCAATTGTGCTTTTTACTTGTCAAGTGTACCATTAGCTTTGTACTTTAGTTTGTACACCCATTTGCAGCCAATGGGTTTCTTCCCTGGCAGAAGATCTAAATGAACCCAAGTCTTATTCTTCATAAGACTTTGATGTTTGATCTCCATCGCCTTTTCCCATTCAGGTTTATTTTTTGCCTCAGCAAACACCTATGGCTCATACACTCCCTGAATATTGGCCATAAGAGCAAAGTTAACTATGCTATGCTTGCTCTTGCCTCTGGATGATCAACCCTCAACCATTTCTTCATCCCGAACATCACCATTGAGTTTTTCCCACCACTCAGGTCTCTTTGTAGAAACCACTTCATCCAAATCAATGTGGTCATCATACTTGGGCTTCCTATTTTTGTGTCATCTAGATGTTGATCCAAGTTATCATCAATAAAAATTGGATGATTCAGAGTGGAGCTTCTTGAAGCTGAATACCTAAATCCTTAGCAAATATAGGTTGGTTATCGATAATTTGGATCTTAGAAGATATCGGAAAGGTCCTACTTCCTCATCGATCACAACATCTCTATTGAAAGTTCAATGTCAACATCAATCAACCTCTAGGCCTTATGATTGTCACTATACCCTTTAAGCATCAATTTCTTACTCTTAGTATCTAGTTTGGTTCACTTTTCATCTAGAATCCAGACATATACAATAGAACCAAAAACCTTAAGATGACTAACTATCAATTTCCTCCCAAACCATGCTTCCTCTAGGGTCTTATGTTTCACCACCTATGTGGCAGATCTATTGAGCAAATAAACTGCAGTATATACTACCTCAGCCTAAATTTCTTGGGAACATTCTTGTTCTCCATCATACATCGGACCATCTCCGTAATAGTATGGTTCCTTTTCTCAACCACTCCATTCTATTGTGGAGTATAGGGTGTGGTGAATTGACATTTGATACCATGTTTACCACAAAAGTTTGTGAATTCGTTTGAACAAAATTCACCCCCATTATCAGACTTAAGAGTGATTATTGAACAACTTGACTCTTTTTCTACCAATGCTTTGAACTTTTGAAATTCCTTAAACACATTTGAATTTTCTTTGAGGAACACCCACATTTTTCTTTGAGGAACACACTATATCTGTTGTTGAATGTCAAGAATGCCATCGACCAAGTCCTCTCAAGCCAATTGAGAGAGGTAAGACAGATTGAGGTGTCCATATCCTTGATGCCAAAGAGTAGTAATGGTTGATGCACTCTTGGTTGCCAATGCATGTTCCCTGACTTGGACTTTGCTTTTAACTAGAAAAAGTGAGTGTCTGATAGCTCTTTAGGTTGTTTATTTTAAGCCAAAAAACATAAAAACCTCTTGCCTTGTGCAGAAGTGTTGAATTGCCTTGTGCCCTAGCCTAAGAAGCAAAACAAAGGTTTTAATTTTGTTCACTATGTGTCAACCACCCTAAAAAACATTGTACAAATTGTGAATAGCAACTACATATTGTTTGAAATAAGATTTTAGATTAGTTTATGTTTACAATGAGATTCCCCTTCTAATTCAAAGAGCATTTCTACTGCACGTTTGTTTCATTTTGTACCACAATGAAAGGTGTAATTGAAACATTAACAAATGCAAAGTTTTCAATCACATAACTGAACTAGACATCTTCTCATGGAGTATGATAATTGTAGCTTACAAAAAGCAAAAGTTTTCAACAATTATAGTGGATCCTCTTCCTCTTCCAAATGCAAACTGTTGATGATGATTTCAATTGAGGGTTTGCTATGATATTTGAAGTTTTTTGGCCATGCACATTGCAGTTAGGGCTTGCCATGTATTCTATTTAAACACTGTTTTTATAAATAAAATGTTGCTTTTAAGAACACAAGGAGTTGCCTTCCCCATGACAGTCTAGGGATAACAAGTTGCTCCCTAGCCATCCTAGGGACAGTAGGGTCCCTGGAAGTCCCCTCCTAAGGGGACCATCTTGGGAATGGCCACTCTAGCAATTGGTGCCTGTGGAACAGCAGGGGGCAGCTTGTCTTCAGAACATCCCTGTCCCTTTCTTTAGTATCCTATAAACGAACATGCTATGTCATTGGTTTACTAAGTGAATCCCCCAGGCAATCACCTTGAGTTTTCTCTGAATTATATTTGATCAATTTTATCATTGAAACCATAGAAACTAATTTGTATAATTCTGATGCTCAGTAACAAAATGTTTTTGAAAATAACTTGACACTCTCTCAGATTATCATTTCTCTTTATTGAGTATTTAATAACTTTTCACCCAGTCAATTTGATTGAAGGCCATCTCTCAATTTTTTATGTTTTTAAAATAATGAATTAGACTGTGTACACTAGTACTTAAACCTGATTGAACCCTACAATATAATTAGAAAAGAATATTTCCAAACTTGGTGATGGCCAGACTTATGTTAAAAAATCTAAAATAAATAACACTGCTTACCTGTAATTTGTTGACAGCTGAACGATCACGATACAGAAGCACAAGCATGCATTTCTCCAGAAGTTTGACGCCTTCTTCAAAGGTCATGTCTTCTTTCCATTCAGCGCGAAAGATAGGTCTAGCAAGATGATTCCCGAATCCAGTGGCAATATGGTTCTCCTCATAGTGAACACCTATCATGTTGACCTAGATAATGTTCACAGTGAAGATTAACAATGGAATAAACACAATAGAAAATTTTGGATAAATAAAACAAATGAACATTTATATTTTAGATAACACAAAGAGCAGAGAAACAATAGGAAAAATTGCAGTGAGTAAATAGCTTTACCGTGCCCAGGTACTTCTGGCCATTCTTGACTCCACCCAAAACAATTGTGTTCCATAGAGGATTAAATTTATTTCTCCTATTATACATCAACCTATTCAGATAATTGTGTACTTCTTTGGGACCCAAAGAATTTCCATCATCCCACATGTTGTCATAAAGTCTGCATTCAGTGGCAAATGCAATCAAAAATAAAATATGAGTTATTAAAAACTAATTTATGTGTCCTATTTTAGTGTAGGTAATTTTGAAAATGGTTCAGATAGAAGATGACAGAAAGTGCCATTTTTTAATACAGACTACTAACAAACAAATGCAGGCTTCTTTTATATCAGAGGTAAAATGTTTTCCAAATTCAGCAGGCAAGACTATTACAACTATAAGAACCAACAAACTATAATTCACTTCCATAGAATTACATTTCTTAACTTTCATCATTAAAGGTTATTTTGCCTAAGAACTAATCAAAGAAAAATATTAAAGAACAGTAAAGAATGATTCCTTGAACTCTACCAATTGAACCACTAACACATACATGAGTTCATCAAGAGAATGCACTATCTCCTGGAAGTCACTGATTTCTCCTCCAGCACCTAAGAGAGAATGCTTTCCTATAGGCTTCAGTCTCTCAAGACTCTTGTAACGCAGTGTAGATCCATATGATCCTGCCAATAAATACAAGCAAAAGCTTACAGCAATCCAAAAGATGACACCTCACAACAACAAAACTCCATTAACATTTGAAATCAACAGGTGATAGATTTGGAAATATAATGAGAACCATGGCAGTTATTCGATGCTCCCTTCCTAGTGTTTGAGATATGAATTTACAGAAATAAATCTGTCTTTCAGAAGAAATACTTCAAGTCCATTTCTTTGGCATATATATTATACAGTAACAAGACGGGGCCATTGAATGAAGCAACCCACTAGCTAGTGCATAGCACTGCACAAAACACAACTGGAAAAATTTGATATCCCTTTTCACTTGAGTAGGTTATTTAATTTCCATTGTATCCTTCAAATTGAAAATATTTAGATAGCAGAATGGGAGATGTATAATCACATTTCAACACCCCACTTTGGCCAAGTCATGAAATAGATAGATTAGCACAAGTCAACCAGACAAGTTTGTTTGCATTTCCAACTCAATCACAAGCATGGAACAGATCCAGATGACATGCAATACATCAACTTGGGCACTTAGTTTTGCTATATAAATGTAAAATTTAAACCATTCATTTGCACATAATACATGGCTAGGGGCTGCTAACATTTCAGGAGATGGTTCCTCTATTTGTTGTATCACAAAATTAAAAGTATATGGGCACAAACCACTTAGCTTATGGTTGTTGCAGATTTTCAAGGACTTTAATTTGTTTGTCAAACATTAACTCAAGTGCTTCCATAAAGACATTGACTTAATGTCCCTTGAGACATGAGCTCAGATGTTAGCTTTCTAGATTCAATTGGAATAGACTTCCCTCCTTTTAGAACAGAATGTTACTAGGGGTCATACTCTTATAACATTTATATATTGTTCTAATATAACGTTATAAAACCTTATTTTATAAAACATATACCATTTAATAATTAATAATCTAATAAATATTATATTATTAATTACTTATGAATGGTTGTTTTTAATAGGTGTTAGTAATACCCCTTAAGGTATTTTGCCACCCTTACTCCTATATTTAAGGAGATTCTCTCTCATTTGAGATAAGGTGAATTTAGAGATTTATAGTGAATTATATTACTATGCACAAGAGGTATTACTGGCCATGTGGAAGTATGTAGAGGAGAGTCCCTAGGTTCAGTCTATTTATTTAATAGACTATTTTGTAAGTGTTTTAGTAAAATGATGTTTTATGAGGTTTTTTACCCGAAAGGATTTTCCCCATGTATATCATGTGTAATGTGTAAAATTTATGCTTGTATAATTCTCATTTTCTTTATTTTATATTTTGTATATAATGATTAGTATCCTACAATCCAAATTTCTAACACTCCTAAACTAGTTAAACTGGTGGAACTCTTTTGTTCCTGGAAGTTATATAAAGTACATTTCTTAAAACAATAAGGACAGATCACAGTAAGAACAACATTAACCAATAAAATATTATTGTGTGCCATGTTACTTGTACATAAAAGAGCAAATGATTTCTGTTAATTCACAATTCCCACATCTGCCAGACAGCCAAAGGGTGCTCCAACACATTTGAGAAAGAAAGAAAGAAACCATATTAATGTCCACAAATGACAGATGTAGGTCAATGGGCCTTGAAAGTGCAACCAGTAACAAAATTGATTGACTAGTAATTTTACTGAATATTTTGGTTGTTTCTCAAATAGGCATCGTTTGATCATAGCGTCAAGGTATTCCTCATGAAAACAATGCTAAACATTGTATTTCAATGCAATAGGCTTTGGAAATGAAATTTTCCATGGCAAATCATGTAGAAAGGGAAGAGGAAGTGACATTGTGACCTTTAGTGTTACAACCTCCAATTCATTGCACATCTATATATTCAAGGAGGAGGAAAATAGGATATCACAGAGACATACCATGATGAACATGTCTAACAAGGCATTCCTCAGTAAATGCATCTTCACAATTCAGTATGGAAGAGTTGCATGCCATAGTAGTAGAATAGAAGTATTACTTCCTCATTGGAGTTCATCTCCATTTCCCCTCTAACCACCTGGTACTCGGAGAATTGAATAATCAAGCCCATGAGGCTGCATTCCCTGCTGGTTTTACCCACATTGGGTTACCAAGGTAAACAATTGTGTTGTGAATTATTATTTGTGTTTTCACTTGAGCTTATTTCATTATGTTTCCATGGTTACTTTTGTTGAATGTATTGATAATCAAGAATTGAGTAGCACTTTGAGCACAGTACTTGAGTATAAGCTTGTACATTGAATCTAATGAATATGAAAAATATGTATAGTTACCCATTCTAATCTTGAAAAAAGAATGACTGCAACTACTGCTGATTGCATCTAACATCTTCCATGGCAACATCTTGCACGTTTGTATGCATAATTTGAATTTCAAAACTTCACTAATTATTTTGTAACAGAGCAAGCTCAATGTCTTTTTGGGGAGTGGCAGCAAGTTCTTTTAGCTTCTAAGGTGAATACGCTAAAACATTGGGATTTTTGTGTGTAGTAATTATTTTGTGAATTGTCAATGACCTTCTTGAGGCTTGGACATGAACCAAGAAAGCCAATTTACTACAAAACATACAATACACAGATTTAGCATATTCTTGGCAACTCACAAGTGGCAAGATCATGTCACATGTCCCCGAAGTTGAGTGAGATGTCACCACATAGCCTTGGGTTCGGTAAGGTTTGAGTTAGTCCAATTGTCATGTCCCCGTCCCTGATTGAGACCTATCTCAATCTTGGAGGGAAACAATTTTTTTAAACAATACATCTGCATTTAATAAATATTTAAAAATAATATTAAAATAATAATAATATTTATAATATTAAATAAAAATAATAATATAAATTTAAATTATTAATTAAAATAACATTTAAATTTATTTTCTCATGTTGGCCGACCCAATTTGGGAAGGCGCCATTGATGCCTATATATGATGAGTCTTTTATTTGAGTTGGGTCATCATGGATTTGGAATCATAGTCGGTTTGATCAGTGGAGATGTCAACCTCTACTAGATTGCTCTCCACTACGACTGAGGTCTTGATCGACGAAGAGCTCCTGGATTCCCAGTTCATACGATAGAGGATTTTGAATATAGCTTGGCAAGGTAGCGATCATACGAAATTGTGGCCGAGCCTTAGACTCTAGCCACATCCGCATACACCACCATCCATAGTTGAGCAAAGCAAAGCTTCAGCACCATAGTCGCCACCCTTGATTCTATGTGTGCATCCCAGGAGTATATTCAGTCGCACACATCCTACTATCCGCATACACCTTCGGCATTCGTCACCAAGAAATCCATCATCCTGTCTGGATGGTCGGAACTGTGCAACAACACCAACAGGGAAGCACATGGGGCTTGGCAACAATCCCTCACGGCTCATCTAAAGGTTACAGGGACTTACACAAGTCTGTAAAAGCACTAGAACGTCCTCTAAACATCGATCCAATCACGCAAACCAGTGGTGTTATTGCACACTGAGTCTAGGTTTAGCGTTAATTTCCAAATTTGAGCATTGGTGCCTTCTATACTCATAATTGTGTTGCTCTTAATAAGAGTTTTGTCTTTTGTATGTGAACTGAGATTGATACTTCAAATCAGAGTGTTAAGAAAGAAGACTACTTCATTTAGCATTCCTCACGAAGAATTTTTCTAACCTTCGTAATTCCCGGAGGTTAGAAATATAAAAAAAAATATATAGGGAATAACACAATAATTAAATTGGAGCTAAAAGCTTAAATAAAGATATTTAATTATTCAATCGCCTTATGGTGGGGGCCCACTTTGAATTATCAACTTCTTGCTGGGCAATACATCATAGTGGGAAATAAATTAAATAGTGCCTAAAGTTTTATTCGCAATTGTGAGCAATTAGTTAAATTGGGAAAAAGATGAAAGCCGTCTGATTTTTCTAACTGATCGAGCTCTCCTGAAGGAAGTTGACGGATTTTTGAAAAGCCAATATTGGAAACTCCGAGTTGATTAAGAGGCACAAATTGGAGGAAGGTTTCATTCAGAATTTGTGATGATTTTTCTTATCTCTCTCTGCTGAGCTGTGAAGAGCTGTGAGAATTTCCGATCCAGGACAAAACCCCTGGCTTTCTGTTGAATGGGACAGAAACCCCATATCAGCATTGCTAATGTCTGGTCGCCTAAAATTTCTGAGTTAGCATAAGGCGATTTTGGAGGTTATTAGAAGCAGTCTGAGAATCAACTTAGGAGGACGGGAATTGGTTTGAGTCTGAGCGCTGCCATTCAGACTAACGTGGACCTGCACGTCATGACTGGCACCATCAGAGGAAGCTGCGACGCATTGAAATGAACACTTGGCATATATTCTATGAGACAAATCGTGACTCCTTGCCAGTTCTGGGCGCTGCAACAGCAAACCAGTAATTGAAGTTCAAGCATCATTTTCCAGGTTCTAGTCGCACCTGCTGTAGTTTCCTTTTCATTCAAACTGTGATAATAATTAGGCGGAATTCCTATGCATTTAATCTGTTGCAATGTAATAAACCTCGTGATTTTCAAGATAAAAAGTGTATTGAAATTCAGTAATAAGTGTATTTGAAATTCAGAAGAGTTCTGGTATGGAAGCATTCCAGATAGTGAAGTGTTTCTTATTTCTGCAAATCTGAGAACTTAATTTGATAAACTGAAATAACCAAGCAAATCTGCCATATATCCGAGTAAGAATATTTCAACTAACCTCCCATGTCTGCTGCTATCAAGACTCCATCTTTGTACTTAATACCCAAGACTGATGTGCCAGTTACGTAAGGATACCTGCAAAGCATTTATAATTAATTAAATTATAATTTGGATTTTTTAACAGAAATAACTTAGGAATTCATTAAACCAGTATACAAAGGAGACCTGTATAAATCAATTTTAATCTTGTCTAACATTTAGTCTGTTCTACAACCTGAATTCATATTAACATTCAATCATATTCTTCCAAAACCTCAAGCATAGGGTATCTTAAAAAAAATCTGTACATGCAAACCACTTGTCTTTGGCTGAATACAAACTACACATGATTCATTTATACATGTTTTCAAAAAACTCGTATGACCTGCAAGGCTAAATGAATAGTCAGGAAGATATTTGTTGCAAGAATGCTCGGAAGTGCAGCTAGAACTAATGTAAATCTCACAACATGTCATCCTCTTTGACAAGGGAATAATGACATGTTCTTGCCTTCTATTCTATTGATCCATGTCAACAATGCTCTTATATTAATGGAGAAATAATATTCTGCACAAATATTACTGATATCAGATTGACCTAATATCTCATATTCTTTTGCTGGCAGAAAATGCTAGGAAAGACTACGGGATGATTAAAAAAAAAATGTGTGTGTACTAGAAAACCTTCTGTAAGAACACATAAAATATGCACAATGTATTTTCAGGCTTTGCCATTTCAAGATCTAGTTTTTGATGTATTAAGAAGCAGAGCATGATGCTGAGTAAGACATTTCACATTTACAAATTTAAATTAGTTTTTCTTAAAATTCAATAAATTTGAGCTCTTTGTGAAACTAAAACCTTTATGACCTTAAGCAAGCAGAAATGAATAGTAATAAATAGAAAACCAAACTTTGGTGTAAAGCCACTAAGTGGAGGTCCAAATCCTACAAATGGACAAAAAGAAATTTGCTAAACTTTTATTGAAGCAATTCCTTGTTCCTTTTGTGAATCCAATCAGCTCTTTAATAAAGAAATTAGTAAATACTAAATTTGATTAAACATAATATTACTAAGGCATTCTTCAACAACCTTGTCAAGATGAAGACCGTATTTGATACCTTCATG
This sequence comes from Sequoia sempervirens, assembly GCA_007258455.2. Lineage (NCBI taxonomy): Eukaryota > Viridiplantae > Streptophyta > Pinopsida > Cupressales > Cupressaceae > Sequoia > Sequoia sempervirens. The sequence goes on along the minus strand of VDFB02105785.1, from coordinate 273,711,705 downwards.
AGTAGCTACTGTTGCATCACAAAGTTCCCAAGAAGATTTTGAACATCATCATCACAATGGATATTCATTTCAAATATTCACATGGACCAAATTTTAATTCGTTAAATGAATCTTTAGATCGTTCACAAGAATATCAACAAGGAGATCAAGATGAGAAAGAAAGGATTCAAAATGACAGTGACAGCAAAAAAAAAAAACTTGATCCAAAATAACAGCTGAAATATAATGATTTAATGTTCGTTATGTACTTTAATATTTGTAAAGTTCAAAATTTAAAATGATTACAATGTACACACAAATTAGGAATTATTTGGTAAACATCGTATTTTATTATCATAAAAAAATTCAAGAGCGGAGAAGTTATAAACAGTTATAGAGGAGTTCTAAGTTACCGATTCGCCACTCCCAGCCCCTGGATACGATACGGACCGGATTCGAAATTCGGATTCAGTACGATTCAGATTCGGACAGGGTACGAAAATGACTGTGGATTCGCCTTGGATTTGAAACGCCATTGTGGATTCGTCCAGGATACGCCCAGCCGAATCCACGACGAATCCAACTTGAATCCAGACATCAAAACACCCAGGCCACAGAAAATGTGCCTTCTTTTGCATTTTTTTATTATTTTTTTGACTAAAAGTTTTGTCAAAATCCTGTTTTTAGAAATATCTACTTCGGATGTGAAGTCTATTCTTAACCATTCTGGTTTTAGTGTCTTATATCTGTTCTAAGTTCTGACTAACTTTGCCTACAATACAGGTTTGTGTCAGTATGATCAGCAGGTCTCTAACTGCATTTTTATTATCTTTTGAGATTAGGCCTGGAGATTTGCATATATTAAATTATTTTATGCCAGTAAACAAAGCAACATTCAAGCATTATACTAGCAGGCCCAATGCTCCTTAAAACTTAGGAGTTAGAAGTACAAACATCCAGGAACTTAAGCAAAAAGAATATATGAGAAATGAGAGAGAAATAAACAATTACTAAATCTAGAAGTCATTTAATTACAACATTGAAATAGTACTTATATATGCGAGGAAGCTACAACCTTATTAGCTACACTCTAACTCCTTAAATGACAAAGATCTAATTTTGACCACTTAACCCTTAAATGACTAAATGATATTAGCCCCTGCCCTCTGAATCTCAAAGTTATTTATATCATGGCATTCGAGTATCACTAATATTTTAATAATTGACTATGAAAGTGGTGGTGTATTTTTGCTATGTTATTTGACTATTAATATGGTGGTGTATTCTGAACTTAATTACTGCTGCAAATATGTATATATTTCTGGTTTTATATGTTTTTTGTATTAACCTACCCAAAACGTACCCAAACCCAAAAAAAAATTTGACCGAATCCTGTACTGGATTTGCGTACCCGTACCCGAATCCAAAAAGGAATCGGTAACTTAGGAGGAGTTATAGATGGGAAGTCTATAAATTGTAATTCATTTCATGAAGAGGGAGAGGGGGTGGATCTTTGGCTAATTTGGCAAGATTGTACAAGTAACGACTTTGTGCTTATTCGATTTTGGGAAAGATAACAAAGTGCAAATCTGAACTTTGTGCCATTTGTACTTGTAATTGCATTCTTTCTAATGTTGAATGCTGTTTCTGGTTTTTCTCAAATTTGTTTCGTAGCAATCTACAATTGTAGTAAATAGTTTCATCTAAAAATCTCTTAAGTTATTCAATTGGATTTAATTAGATGCTGTCATTCCTGATTAAATTTGCACTTTCCTTGAATCCAATCTTAACATTCTATCAAATTATTTTCCCAAAAATCAATAAACTCGAAATACAAAACTGTGTACTCTACAGCCTTGGCATTCTGTCCAGTTTTTGTTTTCAAAAAGGCAGCTTCACCACCTTAAGGAGGGGTTTTTACCCCAAAAACAGTGATTGATTTGAAAGGTACAAATCCATTTACCAACAGATGGGAATGCCCTTTTACATACCAAAAACAACTTCAATTTGAAAGGATCTAAAGATGACAATGACAAAGTCAAACATTATGACCAAAAAGTGTGAGACTGAACAAGGCCCATTTCTTGATGGTTATGCCAAGGACCAAGCATGATGATGATACTGTATTTCTGGTATTGGTTCAAGGTGTGCATAGAGCGCATCTTACATGATTCTGCTTGCTAATGCAGCTCAGATGCAAACTATGTCTCCCATGGATAGACCATGAGAAGAAATTGTAGCATTGAATTTGCCAAATCAGTTGATTGATGTGATATGTATTCTCACTCAACTAGTGAATGAATCAAATCGATTCACCATAATCATACACTCCCCCTCCTGTTGTACATAAATTATGATTTCATCTCTTGGAAACAGAACATTAGTCGCTTGTTAGTCTAGAATTTCTTTGGGTATGCAATGAAAGTTTCAGTTTCAAAACCAAAGGAATGTTATTAAAAAGGTTGGCCCTTCTAAAGTAGCGTTGGTGGTTACTGATGAAATACCGATGCAACACAAAAAATAAAAATTTATTGAGGCTACTTATAGTCACATATGTTGGACCCTTTGTTGTGTGCCTGCCATGTCCAGTGCACTCTCACATATGTTGGACCCCTTGTTGTGTGCCTACCATGTACAATGCACTCAAGGACACTAGGAAAATTGAGTGGGTCAAAAAAGGTTATAGTAGAAGCAAGGGAGGTGCCAATGTTCACTTGCAACCAACACAGCTCATTGGCACTATTTTGGTCCTTTTCCAGGAAGGAATTCCTCAAACCAAAAGAGACCATATTTGCATTATACTTCATCTCATTGAAGACAATGCTTGAGTTGTAAAAGCACTTGTAACTATTAGTCATGACTCAAGAGTGCACTAGTTAGGGGTAATCCAAAACAGGGTAAGGGAAGAGAGCGAGGTAAGTGGTGGTCAGAGCTTAAATTTGACGGTCGAACTTGCCTGTCAACAAATTTTTTAATGACGGTTATCTATTCAAAGGCGCCCTTAAAACATTATGACAGTGTATCCAAAATCTCTCCTTTCATCTGATACAATCTTCTTAAAATTTTGATTGTATTTTACTGCAAAAATCTCTAAATACGGTCATACGGCCATCAAATTTAAGCCCTAGACTGGTGGTCAATGATTCATTTTGATCAGTTGTGAGATATATCAAATCTATTAAAGCCCTTATTTTTACAATTGTCAGTTATGGGGACTCTAACAATCTTAACCTAAGCTACAAAAGCTTGGCAAAGATGAACAGACTGTCATTGACACGCGCGAAACCACTTAGCTGGTGGCAGGCATATGGACATCCATCATTGTCTTGCATGCTTGCCATTCACCTCCAGTCACAGATTTCTGTAATTTAAAATACAAAAATACAAAAATACTTACTGCGTGTGAGAAATTGGTGTTTTGAGAAGAGTAAAAGCCTCAGCCCTGCCTGTAAGCGGATGACCCACATGGGTTGCTAAGGCGTTCTCCTTCGTATGTTCTTTTTCACCCATTCTCAACATCCCTGCAAATTGCGTATGCTTCCCAAAAACTTTATCAGAGCTCTCAAAACTCAACTTGGAAAGATGTTCTACCCTCGATAGAAAAATGAAATAGGAATCACAGGAGATATTATTTATAGATTAACAAAAGTTCGTACTAATTTATTACGCCGAAGGCGTCCCCTTTTATGAAATGTCTTCAGCGAAATCTTTAAATCGACGGCTTTCCTGGCATCCGTATCAATGCAAGACAATTGAACAGATCTCAGCCGTTCATCTTTTTTACCACTTTTTCGACTGCTTTTCGCCGTTTTTCCTCGCTGTCCCTGCCGTTTTGGTTTTCCTCCTCCAAACTCTGGTCAGTTCACTTGTCCAATCTCGCGAGCTACGGACTGAAAATAAGGTTTTCGACGAGGGTTTTAAAGTATGTTTATTAAAATGAAAATTACGGGCAAGATTTTAACATTACGACATCCTTTACTTAGTAGTTAAGTATTTATTAGCATAATTAATATATTTTATATAATAATAAAAAATAAATTATAAATAATATAATTATACTAAATTATTACGATATATTATATTTTTTAATAAAATTATAAAGTAATAATTACGAATATTTTTATTCATAAAAGTCAATTAGGAAAAAATTTGGGTTAGTTTTTTCACACAAACTATAATATGTAATGAATTTATTTTATTATTATATTTTATATTTCAATTAATTATTTAATATATTTTTAAATAATATTTTATTATTACAAAATTATTTTTTTATTGAAATATCAAATATTAAATATCTATTTATATGTTATTTATTTATTTATTTATTTATATCTAAAATTATATGTATTATTTTATATTTTATAAATTATTAAATATAATATAATATGTAATGAATTTATTTCATTATTATATTCTATATAATGTAAATTACGACATATTTTTTAAAATAATATTAAGTTTATTATAAAAAAAAAATTATTAAAACATTATATATTACGTATTTACATATATGTTATTTAATTATGTATTTATTTTACATATAAAATTATATTCTAATTATCTTAAATATAATGTAACATGGAATAAATATAATATAATATGGAATGAATATATATCTAATATATTTTTAATCTAGAAATTGAAAGAGAAGTAGAGATGAAGAGAAAGTAGAAAGGAGAGAATAAGAGGGAGGGACACACTCCTTGTTTATCCCTCCCTATCTCTATTTTTATCTCTAACTCTTCGCCCTCTCTCTCCCTCTCTATTACTTGTCTCTATCACCTCGTTAATCTCCCTTGTCCCCTGTCTCTATCTTTCTATCTCTTCCTCTCTGTCTCTACCTATATCTCGTTATCTTTATCTCTCACTCTCTTATTCACCCCATCTCTCTTACTCTATATATCCCTTTTTATCTCTCCCTCTCTCCCTATCACTCCCTCTTTTTATATCTCTCTACTTCTTTCTCTATCTCCATATTTATTCTTCTATCTCTCCATCTCTCTCTATCCCTATATCTCTCCCTCTCCTTCTCTCCATCTCCATCTCCATCTCTATCTCTATCTTCTTAACCCCTCTCTCTCTCTCTTGTTTTTCCCCTATATCTCTCTCTCTTTCTATCCCTATATCTCCCTCTCTTCCTATTGCAAGTTCATAGCATGAGCCTATTGGTAATGGAGCTTGATTACCTTCATGATTATCTATATCTATCCATATTTCTTCTTCTATCTCCCTGTCTATCTCTATCTCATTATCTCTCTATCTTTGTCTACCCCTATATCTCTGCCTCTCTCTGCCTCTCTCTATATATCACTTCCTATCTCTATATTTATCTTTCTATCTCTCCCTCTTTGTCCCTCTATATATATTGATCTCTTCCATCTCTATCTATCCCTCTTTCCTCCCTCTCCTTGTCCACCTCCATCTCCATCTCTATCCATATCTTCCTCTCCATCTTTATCTCCTTACCTCTCTCTCTTGCTCTTCCTCCATCTATCTATCCCTTGTTATATCCCCATCTCTCCCTCTCTCCCTCTCTCCCTCTCCTTCCCTCCCTCTTGAAAACATAAGGTGAGCTTGAGTATCTTCTTCATTTAGAGGTTTTGTTTCAATAATGTTTGGATCCCTATAAGTGGATGCCTAGTCAATTTGAAGCTATCACTTCTCCATTGAGACCTTTGTTGAATAAACATCATTTCCTAAATAGCTTATCAAACGACCTCATGTACTACACAAATATATGAAAAAAAATAGATAGATATAAAGTCACATAAAGATGAGGAGATAGAGAGACAGATAAATAGAGGGAGGAAAAGATATATAACAAGATATAATGAGAAACATAGAGATGGAGAGGGAGACAGAGAGATATAAAGAGAGGTGGAGAGATAGATAAAGATGAATAGATAGAGATATAGGGACGCTGATAGATATATCTCTCCCTATCGCTCTCTATCTCTCTCTATATCTCCCTCTATCTATGTCACTCCCTCTTCCCCTCTCTATCTATTGAGATATCTCTCCCTCTCCCCCCTCTCTCTCACTCCATCTCTCCATCCATCTCCCCTAATCTATATCTCTAACTCTATTTCTCTCTCTTTATCTCCCTCTCACTCCTCTTTGTCTCTTTCTATCCATATCTTTCTCTAACTATATTGCTATCTCTCCATCTCTTTCACTATCCCCCCTCTATCTCTCTATATCACCCTCTTTCTATGTCTCTCCCTCTCCCTCTATATATATTGAGCTATATCTCCCTCTCTCCCTCATCTTCTTCCCTCTCTCCCTCGTCTTCTTCTCTCTCCCTCTCTACGTATCTCTCTCCCCCCTCTTTTTTTTCTCCCTCTCTCCCCCTCTTCTCTCTCTTCTTCCTTGACCTATCTCTCTTCCTCTCTCCCCTATTCTAGATATCTCTCCCTCCTCTACCTATCTCTCTCCCTTTCTCTCCCTCCCTCTCTCCATCCCCCCTCTCTCTATCTCTCCCCACCTCTCCCTCCCTTGCTCACTCCCTATCCCCCTATCTATATCTCTATCCCTACCTCTCTCTCCCTTTATCTTCTTATATATCCCTATCTCTCTCTTTCTCTTCCCATATATCTCCATCTCCCTACGTCTCTCCCTCTCTCTATCTCCCCTGTTTCTCTCTCCTCTCCATATCTATTTATCTATCTCTAATTCTCTTTATTTTCCTCTCTTTGTCTCTCTCTCCCTCTCCTCCTCTCTCTATATCTCCTTATATCTCTATCTCTCTATCACTCTATCTCACCATCCATATCTCTTTATATCTCTCCCTCTCCCTCTTCCACTATATCTCTTTATCTCTCCCTCTCTATCTCTATCTTTATCCCTCCCTCTACCTATATATTAAGCTATCTATTTGTCTCCTCTTCCTCTCTCACTCTATTGTCTCTAGACATCATTCCCTCTCTTTATCTATCCAACTCTCTCCCTCTCCCTCTTCTTATCTCTCTTTTCCTCTCTATCTCTATCTCTCCATATTTCTTCTTTCATCTCTCCTTCTATCTCTATCTCTCCATATATCACTTATTATCTCTATCTCTATCTTTCTCTCTTTCTCCCTCTCTATATATTCATCTCTTACATCTCTATCTATCCACATCTCCCTCTCCTTCCCTCCTCTCCATATCCCTCCTTCTCCATCTCCATCTATATCTCTATCTCCTTACCCCTCTCTCTCTCTTGCTCTTCCCCATTTATCTCTCCCTCTTTCTCTCCATCTTTATCTTCCACTCTATCTCTATCTCCTTACCCCTCTCTCTCTCTTGCTCTTCCCCATTTATCTCTCCATCTTTCTATCCATATCTCTTCCTCTCTCTCCCTCTCCTTATTGTAAACATAAAATGAGCCTATTGGTAATGGAGCTTAATTATCTTCCTGATTTAGAGGTTTTATTTTAATCATGTTTGAATCCCTGTAAGTGGATGCATAGTTGTTTTGAAGCTATTACTTCTCTATTGAGACCTTTGTTGCACAAACAATGTCATTTACTAAATGGCCTACCAATTGACCTCATGTTTTTCATAAATATATGCAAAAAAATATACCAAAATTTATCCTAATTGACCTTCCACACTTCTTCGGCGTACCCATTGCACACTAAGGTGCGATTGCTAGTTTATTTTGGGTTGGGGTAGAATGCAAGAAACTGAGGGATGTATGACTCGAATAAAAATTTTATACAAAACTTAAGAGGTGAAGTGGAATTTGCTTTATTTTTAAAGTTAGTTTCGTTTTATAGTGATATTTGGGTGTAACTTATATATATTTATGAAAAAATAGAAGTATGAAAATTAATTTACTATATGGAGGTTTTTTTTTAATTAATGATTTAGGATATGTTAAATATAAATGAATTTATTGAAGAAAATAAAATTTAATAGAAGTTGGGGTGGGGGGCCTAGTTCGATTGGCTAAAGCATCTTGTTGCAAGCAAGAGGTCACAAGGTCTAGTTTCCTCCCAAAGTCATGGTACCAGAGGGTGTGTCATGCCAGTGCCACCAATCACGTGAAAATTTTTTAGCAAGCGCATTACAGTTTATAGGAGGACGGATACCCAACCGATTCCTTCAGTATAAAAAAAAAATTAATAGAAGTTAAACAAAGCAAAATGAAATTAATTTATAAAAAGGGGATTGTATCAAACTCATAAGTATATTTCTAACATCAGTTATTCCAACAGCTTTGAGTTTATTTTCTTTAGCTTTTCTTTTTATAATTTGTTTTCCTTTCCTCATTTTTTAATATTTGTCATATGTGAATGTTGACATAATTCATAGTATGTTTATAGACTTGACATGACACGAGAAATTTCCACAAATGTTAATCATGTTCTTTTGTTCTTTCAATTGGTCTTGTATCAATAGTATTTTTTCCAAGAGTTAAGCATTGTGATTTGTGTATTGTTAATGTCCAAGCCAATCTTAATGGTGTCTATATTGAGATAACCCTTTGAATTGTTGTGATTGAAATAGTAAATGGATGTCAATCGTCAAATGGAATTTTTGAATAACTGTTGAATTGTACCAATACATATATTGGTAGTTGAGGTAGTGTTGTTCTAAGTCTATATACAATTTGTTGAATATAATCTAGAGCACCATTTACAAGTCTTGCTTCTATCTATAGGTTTGATGTTAACATAACCCTTGAATTTTTACTTAATAATAATTCAATATCAAGTTCATCATTTGTAACTCCTTTTGTTGCAATGACACTTTAAAAAAAATGTAATGCTCTATTCAATTGGATTTCTCAATGAGTATTTTTTTCTATTGTGGCTATGAACATTATCATTTGTTGAAACAAATGAACATTATTGTCAAAGTCTTTGTTGGTTCTTGCATCTAGGCTTACATTAGATTTTTTCATTAGCAATATCTAATCATCTATTGTAAGGTTTGCATCTTTAATATTTGTTAGAAGTTGACAAAATCTTTGCTAGTCATTGTGTAATCCATCTTGTCTAAAAATGTGATTTAATAGTATTTTAGCTTGTCTTTTGCTTCCATATAGTGGCTTGTCATTAATAGGAGGTAATTTTTTGATATCTACAACCAAGATCATCAATATTTTTGAAAGCAATTCATAAATATTATATTGAAATGTATTTATTATAAATAAGGAAGTGCATTAAATTTTAAGCAAATTTATTAAAATTAATCATATATGGTGATTACAATTTGAATGAGATGCATATCAAAGGGTTGATTTGTATTTTGAGGAAAATTTTGTAGTTGAAAATCTATGTTTTCAATCAATCTTTCACCAAGAAAAATCATTTCATCAATCAATATATATCTAGTATGTGTTAATTCCTCTTGAAAACTTGTTAATCTTGTTCCTTCTAGTTCTTTGAAGTCTCTCATTGGAATTTTCAAATTTGAATGTGTTACCGTGATTCTAGCCATACTCTCCCAAAATCACATCCACCCTTAAACAAATTTGGCCATGTCAAGTTTGTCACCCTTTTAATTAGTTTTTGAAACTAAGTTGTGTGTTGCTTAGGTTCCCACAACTTCCTTTCTGCTCAATGTTCTAAAGTTTAACTTAAGTTTTGTTTTGAAGCAACTCTTTGCAGAGTTTTGAAAAAGTGTCAGGTCTCAGGGTAGTTCTCATAACTTCAACACACATCAACAGAAGGACGAAATTTTAGCGAAAAACAATTTTACTTCAGAGCTTTTGCAAGGTTCTGAAACCTTTGTTGGTCCCCGACAAGGTTTCAAAAACCTGAATCATTCCCATGACGAGTTCTTTTTCAAAGGACTAAGGGTTTTCCTAAAGCTCTTTCTAAAGGGATCTTATCAAAAAAGCTCTAAAAGGGATATCAGACTAGGCCTTAAGAGGAAGCGGATAATGAGATTATTTTTTGGAACAAAGGCGAACTATGAAGGCATTTCAAAAACCTCGCCTGAGCCTGACATTTATTCATTAGTGTCTTTTTGAACTATCATTCTAGTTATTCAAAGATTCATTTAAGGGAAAATAATAGTACCAGAATTAAAATACATTGCAGGGATGATATCTAGTTGAAGCATAAATCATTGACATACATTGCAATTATGAAAAATAATGGAGTGCATCACAACAAAAATTAAAAATAAATAATTGAAACAAGGAGCCCCAATATTATTGTATCACATGAGATAGCACACCAAGATATATATATAACTCTGTGAAATGGGTAAAGGTCTCCATCATATTCCGCTCTAGCCCAGCATGGAGTAAAGCAACCACTTGCTTTGCTTGCTTATTCCTCATGGAAGTGGCAATGCAAACCATGTCTCCAACCAGTCCAATGCATGGATATTTAGTAAGCTTTCCCAAGGCAACTTCAACACGAGCCAAATATGTTGGCCTCACCATACGTTTGACAGCTTTGGCTCCCCATTTCAACTTCTTGGAAGTGTGAATGATGTTATATAAGAAGCACTCCAATAACACAAAGTTATGCACATGCACTTGAGCCAAGAAATTTTCTTGAATAATTTTCTTAATTATGCCCTCCTCTACATCGCTATGAATCAAGAAAGCCTCTCTAAGCTAGTTTGCAACCAACCGCCTGATTGCACTACACTCTACGCCTTTAATTGAAAGAAATTACTCTTGGAGGTAGCATCACTCAAGGTGCTTGGAATGTTTGAAACAAGAATTTTCTTTGTGAAGAATGAGAGTGCCTTTGTTTGATTAATAGAAAAAAGAGGTAAACTAGGAGAGTTCACTCGAGAGTAATTAATAATGCAAGGACATTACAAGTTGCCTCAAATTAAATAAACTCAATAGTGATGTGATATTATTTTAGCAAGATGAGCTTTGGCATCAGGGAAACTCTCTGCATTTAAACCATCCACATGAATACGATCCTTAGTGGGAATGTCATTAATTACCAAACTGAAGAGTTATGGATTGCTCACATGAGCTAGAGGTCATGGGGTTTATTTGTAATGTTTGATGATTCATTCCCTTGTCCCAATCAATCAGTAGAGATGGTGATATCATAACCTTCCTCAAAATAGCCATAAATGATTAATTGGCTCAATCAGGTAGACATCAACTAATCATCCACAAAACGCTCATTTGATGAATTAGTGGTTACAATTTCCCCAAGATTTAGTTTTCAAGAATTTGGTGACTATTATGACATGTAAAAATTATAAATATATTTTCAGTGGACTTTTGAAGGGTCTAAATTTTTTATCACCCTCGCACTTTGATGCACGAGTGAGAATCGATTGAAAAGAAGGATCGAGTTTTGTAATTTTATTTATTTTTCTAAAGAAGTTATTTGTCTTTGAGCAATGAATATGAATGCAATATTGAGTATTTATGAATGATTCTCTGAGCTCTGATAAGTTATGGAATTCTCCTTCTCTTTGTGGATGTTGTGTTCTTGGATATTTCATTCATTTTTCTTCAATTAAATGATGGAAGTGTAGTGTGTCGAGTCAGTCATTTGCTATTAGTAATCCAATCTTTGAGATGTGATATTGGTAGAATATACATTTTCCAGTTTTAGTTAATGTTCTAAAGTTGATTTCAAATCATATTTGCATCATAGCTATGGGAAAGTGTTAGTTTTCCTTTCATGCTTTTTGGTCAAAAGCATACCCATTATCTTTAAATTCAAAAATCTAAAAATCATATCTTACGAGGGAGTTGCACCTCTTAAAATTTAGAGGAAGACACCAATGAAATGGTGATCTCTCCAACTGTTGATTGTTGAATAGTCTTTCTTTTGGGCATCACAGAGTCAAATTAAATTAACCTTTAAAAAGACAAATCTGTCAACCAATAGAATGAATAGTTGATGCACCTATATTGAATGCTACAACTCTAGTTGGTGCAAGTAGAAGTAGGGAGATCGATCTAGCATTTAAGTATTATGAAGTGATCCACTTATGGCACATATCACATATGGCTTGCATGTTCCTGTTGTTCCTTGAATTATCATTAACGATGGAGATTCATTTTGATTTCTATGGTAGTGTGAAATGATAATGTTAACTACTTTTTCCTATTTCTTGTTGAGGTTTTTGTAGATGATAGAGTGAGGTATATCATCATGAATCAAATAACCATTAATTTTTCATGTTGCTAATAAAATTGATAGCTTCATTTGTGAATTGTTCACTTTGAAACTCATTAGACCAATTGGTTTGTTTGTCTAAATCTCTCCTACCCAACATATCTATTTATGAAATTTACATAACTTGAACATGACAAAATCTAGATATAATTTCCCATTCATGCTTTGTAGTTGTATCTTGGATAGTGTCTGTGTCTTCACTTTGAGAATCGATAATGTTAATAACTATTCTCTGTTCCACATTTCATTGATTATAATTGAAGTTTTCCTAGTTTGACATCATTGAATTATTGTTATGACTAATATCTCTTTGAAAATCATGAAATGGTTGTAGAGTGTAACATAGAAAAATAGGGTTTACCAAAATGAATGATCATGATGATGAGCCACTATGTTTTTCTAGGGATGTTTCATTCAATTATGAAAGCCAAAATGCATAAATAACAATGAAAAATGATTACTAACTATTATAGCAACTACAAGGGAAGTTTTAGAAGGCTAAAATGATGTGTACCTTAGAGAAAAATTGATGTTTTTAGATCATAGAGGAATCATTCGCCTTTATTAGCGAATGGGTCCCTATTAGGGTTTTTGAAAACTGAGATCTGGGTTTTGTTTCTCTCAGTCTACAACTCTAGATTCTAGATGTTCACTGCTTCAAACCTCACTAAAGGCAAATGAGTCCCTATAGGGTTTTAGAAAACTGACTTCAGGGTTTTATTCTTCAAGGTCTGTACTCTCAAATCCCAGGTGATCAGTGCATAAAAGTTTGAAACAAATCTTGTAGAGCTCTTTCCGTGATTTTGCAATGTAGATGACAACTTTGCAACTTGACAATTTTGACAATTTTACTCCAATCGTGTTCTCCACTTGATCTCCAACCTATGAAGCTACAAACACACATTAAAGAGGAGAAAAAATTGTTGATTGTTAGAGGATAGGGGTTTGCCTCGGTCAAACCCCTTTTAGGTAATTAAACCTTATGATGAAATAATGAAATAAGGACATAAAACATGAAACATGAAATGATGATACCTTGGATGATGTCTTGGAATGTAAATATGCAAACTAACATGGAGTGGCCATGAAGAATGTAGATCTTGATATCAAATTAGATGTGAAACAATCCTTGTAATAGATCTTCAATGCCACATCAACAATCTTATCTCAACAACATGATTGAATGTACTATGCCTTTGACATGATGATATGATCTTGAATTGTTGCAATAAAACTTCACTAATCTATCTTTGAATGCCTTTGAAATGCTCTTGTAAAGTATTGTGTAAGTGCTCTTGATTGCTTATGAAGTTCTAAGATTGCTTATGAAAACTTTCTAGGTGAAACTATTTGAATTAACCTTAATTTATACTAAATCTAAGAATTAACCCCAAAATTCAAATAATTAAAGCCGACATCAGATCTAGGATTGAAAATCATTATAATCCTTCCACAATTAAATTCAAAAATGGGTGTCCTATGTGAGGAGGACCCATTCGCCAGTAAAGGCGAATGGGTCCTAGCACAACTTTCTAGGACCATGCTTTGGGGGGGATGAAATAACATAAAAAACCCATTTCAAAAATGTTAAGAAAGGGGTGTCCTATGTTAGGAGGACTCATTCACTAGTAAAGGTGAATGGGTCCTAACATAGATTTCCAGAACACCAATTTTTCCAAGTTAAATGTCATGCAATATCATTAATGGGTGTCGGGATAGATCCTTGAAAAATGCAATTAATGAGGCTTGAATTTGAATTAAAGGGACAATTAAGCTCAATTAATCAATGAAACCCTAAATTAGTGTGAAAGTGTAATAAAACACTTTACAACACCCTAAATAAGGCAAAATTTAAGTACATTTTAATAAAAAGGGCCCTAGATTCAATGTGAATGTGTGCAACACATTACAACACTAAATCAAGGCATTATTAGGTTAATTTGTTATTAATTATTTCCAAATTAAGCAAGGAAAAGGGACACTTTTTGTGTTAATACATAGAGTAACAATTTTTAGAAGCAAAAATCAAACCATTTATCTGAGTCACGTGTAAGAATTGATAGAAATCTAGGAAACACTCTCGCAATAATTATTGTTTTTCTTGTATTTCATTTGCTATCTTCTTTTCGTTTAGGATTATATATATCCATGACTTTAATACAATTATTGAGATAGATTCCATATCAAAAGGCTTGTTTCTATTTGCATCAATAAAAAATATTGTTTGTTCTTCATTTTTATTTTCAATATGCAACAGTGCACATTTGAAAACTTTAGTTGATACATTTAGATTGACAAATCTTCTACTGCTTTCTACTAACTAAAGTTTGAATAACATGTTACTTGTTTCTTGAGCTCCAATATCCCTTTCTATAATTGTTTTAGTTAGAAGCTTCCTATAATCTTTGGCAACTAGATCATCTAGATTTTCTATGTTTGCAAGATGTATTAACATTTGTTGGTATCTTTCACAAATTTTCTCTACTTTGGTTGCATACTTGGCAATATATAAATAAAATAATTACAAAATGTTCTAATAGAACAATTTTCCAATCTATATTTTCTCTCCATAGTTGCAATATGTAGCAATTGTATGAGTTAAATTTGTCACCGTTTCTAACAAGATCAATTTTTTCACCGATTTCTATATCTTCATATAATTTTGATCCTTGAAAATTTAATGGCGATGGAACATTATACCTATAATTCATATCATTAACATTAAATTATATTTAATATAATTGATTAGAAAAGTACATTTAAAAAATAATAATAACACTTATAGAAATTATTACCTACAAACCATTTTTCCTCCTTTTCTTCATAGACATGCACCCTCTCTACACATTGTATGTCTTTCTCCAATATTTTTTTTCTCCTTGTAGTCCTTATCAACATCTATTTCCACAAGTTGTCTTGTATTTTTAAGACATGGATGCAAAGTAAAAAATTTGAATGCCTACAATATAAATTAGAATCAATCAATTTGTTGTATTAGTAGGAATTAGGAAACTTTTTTAATTGTGTACATGTTATGTAAATTGGTTTTTGTGCCTATAAATTTTGTTCATGGGTATCTTTTCTAGGATTCCATGTGTGAACAATCAAGTTGAGGTATCTTTGAGCATCATTTCATTGAACTTCATTAGACCAATCAATAGTATCCATGTTTGGCGCTCCATATATCCATAGAAATTCATGTACATGTGTTGATCCTCTATGTTGCCACTCATATCTATACCAATAATCTTTAGCATTCATTCCTTTTAGTATGATTTATTTTATGAAATTAGAGTGTTATAAGTGTGTGTATTATGCAACTATATGGGGGTAGTCAGTCACACTTTTTCACCAAAGTTGCACTTCTCGTATAGTCGTTGTTGATGTAACCAACATTAGTGTATATAAAGAATATGGTAGGCATACCAATCTGATGTAGTGTTTCTCTCAATTCTACATGATATTTTGTCCAATATGATCTTATATCCCTTAAAGAAGTTCTTAACCACATCAATCTATTAATAAGTTATGATAGAGGAATATTTTCCATATGTTCATGAAGCTCATTTATAGTGATTGACATGTCATGGAGGTTTCTCTCCACAAAAACTGTAGTTGATGTTTATGCATGATGTTTCATTATCATAGTTGTCATACAATATCAAAATATTAGATGTGTTAACAAATTGATTGCCTCTATAGTGAAATAGGTGTTTCACGTATTCGTGTAGATATACTTGCCTAATTCATGGTTGTAACCAATCACATTTACCATTTAGAAATAATGTTGGAAATGGCATATCAAATAATCCTGATGTAACATATTCATTTATTGGAGATCCACCAATTGTTGGCCAATCAATTAATTTAGGTTGTTTACCCATGCATACATCAACTCCATTTCTCTTTATACATTAGGTGGTCAAGAAGCCATTAATGATATTACATTTATTAGTCTCCATTACAATTCCAACATAAAGAATTTTATTTGTATCTGAATCAAATTTCATATGCACAATCCTCAGTTGTTCAAAAATATTTTGATAAAAATTTATAAGTAAATTGTCAAGAGCGTTTGCATCGATTGTGACATATGAGTAAAAATTTATGTGGATTATTTTGTAGTGGAGTGTTATATAAACACGATCCATGTTCACTATGAAGTGGTAACTTGTGCCATGTTGATCTTTTCTTCAAACTATAATGATTGATAAATAAAAAATACAATGCGATAATTTATTTTATATGTGTTCACTATGTTGCAGAAAGCTTATAGTGTGTCCTCTATATTTATATTGATCGCCTCTTGCATCTGTAACTTGCAATATTGGACTCACACATGCAATCAACATTTCTTCTACTTGTGTGAGATTCGCTAGTTCAACTGGTTGAGGTCTAGGATTCGTATTATTTATAGTTGAGAATCTATTGATTCCTCTCTCTTGTTTACATCTTGTGCAAACATGATCTTATGAGGTGTGAACAACTTTGATTTCAATGTAACATTCTTCACAAATGTAACACATTGATGGTGAATGGTAGGAGTCTAAATTATTACAAAAAACCATTTGCATTTTTTGAAATCAATGGTAAGTAATCCATTTGGTTTGGTGTGTGTGCATTTTCTTCTCATTTGCTTTCTACTTCTAATTGTTTTATTGTTACTTGTAACCTTCATCTTGCATATTTGTCTCTATCTACATCATTCCTTCTTCTTTGTTCATCTCCTTTTGCATCTATCATTTGTTCCCAAGCTATCATTTTTTATATTCTCTTTGATATTATTTCCTTTGTTCCTCAATTTCAAATTTTCTCTTCGGTCAAACTATAGCTAGTAATTAAAAAAAATTGTATAGTTTAACAAGTAAAATGTATCATTTGATTTTAGAAAATATTGTAAGAGACAACCTAAACAACTATCTTACATACATATGTCAAAACTATTCATATTAGTATTATATACTAATTTTAAATTAAAAACCTATAATGTATAATATTTTTTATTATATTATCTTAAATATATATGTATATATTATTGTTATATAATTATACATTTGCTATTATTATTACAATGATCTTTTATATAAGATTTTTATTATTATATTGTGATATTATGTTTAATTACTAAATGATATTATTATTATTGATTTATATTGTATTATAGAATAAATGTGATTACAAAATTGTATTATTAGTTATATTTTTTTTTGGTCGTTAACACAAAATTTTATATTGCTTGAAAGTAAACATTACATCCAAATTCAGTTTTGATACCCACCAAAAAATTCCCAGCAGATAGAAGACAAACACCTTAACATGCAAATAAAACACACCAAACCCCCAACCACTATTTCTGCCAAAAAGGCAAAAACCTATCGCCAATGGCCTACAACCATTCCCCATACAGTACTACAAGAACTGAGAGAACCCTACCAACCCAAGACCACATTTACATCGAATCACTGACAGTGGCAAAAATTTCATACAAAAAAAGGAGCAAAAAAGACCACAAAGGGTCCTTTCAGTTAGAAGCACTACCTGAGCTCGACAAACCTACACCCAACTCTTTCACATGCTTCTTCTTCTGGTGCTTGCACCGCTTCTTTGTCTGACATTTCCTTTGGTTCTTCACTTTCACCACCTTGCCCTGTGCTTCCATTTTAGCCTTCTCAATAAACTCTTCAACCTCCATGAGCTCAATAAAGAGCTTGAGCACCTTCCATCCCAATGTGGCTTCTTCTCGACACCGATATTTAAAATTCCCTTCTGGCCATCGAATGAATGGCTTAAGTCCCAAGCCCCCATAGAGTAACTCCATTTCTTCATCAATAATTCCTTCTGAAATATCTAGGCCAACCCCCGGTATCGCCCATTCAAGAATTGACTTCGTGTCCACCAAAAAATCCTCGTGAACAATTTTCTTCATCACTTTTTGCACCATTTCCATAGATTCTCCTAAGTCGAGAACCCACACCAGAATCATGGAATACACATCTAGATTTGTTCTAATTTTATGTCTCAAAGCACCAAAATCCCTACCTAAGATCATTCTTACACACTGCACAAGCCTGTTGTCTTCAATGAGGAATAATCCCCCTAATCTCTTCCCCAATGCATCACCAAAGAACGAAATCAATTGCCTTCATGATTGAAAGTAAAATTGGCCTCCATTTTCCTCTAAAAAAACACTGCCTTCACCACCAAAACACTGTTGCCAAACATTTTTGCCTCTTTGAAATGCGAGGATAATCATCATTATCTCAAGCTATAAAACTAACCTTAAACGCCCACTTAAATGCTCCAAGTATTGCAAGGTCACCACTTGGCTTCTCCATCTCTCACTAGTCTTGTCGAACTACCAGACATTGGCTACCACCTTGTGCATTCAATTCAATGTACTCCCCTATATTGTCAAAAAAACTCTGCTAACCTTAAATCTCTAAAGTCTTCAAATTTGAAATCACCCACCTCACTAAAAGATAGTGTCCATTTAGATAGCACGTCTGCTTCAGCATTTCCACCTCATCTAATATGGCTCACCAAATTTTTTTCAAGAGTGGCTAATTCTTCTCTTATTTGTTCAACCACATATTGAAGGTGCCACACATGAATAGATTCGTTCATCACTGCTTGGACTACT
This sequence comes from Sequoia sempervirens, assembly GCA_007258455.2. Taxonomy (NCBI): domain Eukaryota; kingdom Viridiplantae; phylum Streptophyta; class Pinopsida; order Cupressales; family Cupressaceae; genus Sequoia; species Sequoia sempervirens. Next base: position 273,692,983 of record VDFB02105785.1, on the reverse strand, counting down.
ATCAACGAATCCCCTTCTAAGTGGATCTTTTTGGCACCTAAATTTTTTCCACACTTAATTGCCAACAGGGTTGCTATAGCTTATGCCATATTCTTCGTTCCTTCCAACAATTTCTTTGCTCCTAATGCTACCACATCACCATTCTAGTCTTGAATGATAAATCATGCCCCTGAAGGGCCAGGATTTCCCTTTGAAGCCCCATCAAAGTTTATCTTCCACCATCCTTCAGATGGTCTTTCCCAAAGAACCATCCTACATTTCTTCTAAGTTGGATTTACCCAACCTGGCCCCTTAACGGGTTATTATTAGTTATATATTATTATAAGTTAAGTATGACTATTATATTAATGTTATTATTATTATAATAAATAATTATAAAATTTTTTATATGATGATATTGTAATAACTAGCAATTGCACCTTAGTGTGCAATGGGTACGCTGAAGAAGTGTGGAAGATCAATTAGGATAAATTTGGTTGTATTTTTTTGCATATATTTATGTAGTACATGAGGTCAATTAGTAGGCTATTTAATCTATATTATTGTTATATTATATATATTAATATATTAATTATATTTTGTATTATATTTATATATATTTTTTGTATTATAAAAATTATTATTATTAATTAAATTGTTTTTTATGCTAATATATACCTAACTACGTAGGATAAATGTTAAAATCTAAATGTGCTCATTATTAAGATCTTGGCCATAATTTTCATTTTAATAAACATACTCTAAGACCTTTGTTGAAACCCTTATTTTCAGGTTGTACTTGCCAAATTGGAGAAGTGAAAGGTCAATACCAAGTTTGGAGAAGCGAAATCCAATAGTGGAAGGGAAAAAGAAAAGAAAAAAGTGAGAACAACAGATTTATTGAAAGCAGAAAAAACGGCGAATGTAATGTTAAAACCTAAAAGTGCTCGTTATCGAACAACAGCAATATAAAATATGATCAGAATGTTGTAAACAACGGTAAAATAAAATGGTGGCGAAATTGCACACCCTTTTGATCATGTAATAAAGACAAACCTGTTGCAAGTTGCATTTCTATGATGAAGGACAAAAGACAAGCAAGAAAACAATCGACGGTTGCCAATGATCACACTATTAACCACCCCCTGTCGCTGCTTTTAAGTCGTTCAAGGACAAGTTGAGCTCTGAAAGCTCAAATAGGGATACGCCTTCAGCGTAATTAAACATTATTAAAGTTTTTAATATGTTATTATTTTTTAATTCTATTATATTAGTATTTTCTATTAATATTAATATATATGCATTATATTAGTATTATTTTATATTATGATATAATAAATAGATTTCTATATTATTAGATTAATTAATAACATTACATGAAATTATTGTGATTTTTTTTATTACTCGCACTTGCATCTAAAGGAGGTTCAAGGATTACACCGATAGAAAACTATATGTATGTTAATATGTTAGAGAGTACATGTTTGTGCATGCAAATTCTAGTTGCATGTGTTTGGATTAAACAATTAATAATAAATGCTAAATAATGGAGTGAAATAAACTTAGACAAATCTAGATATTTTCTTTAAAGAAATTAAGTATTATTTGATTATGAAATATTTGCATATAGATTTAAAACATAAAGCAATGCAAATGAAAAAAAATATATCATCAAATTGACAAAAAACACTACAAATGGAAATAGAATGTTCTCGTCCAGTGAGATTTTGGAGGCTTTTACTTGATATTTTGGAAGATTTTACCATTAAATGATAGTTGGTTTACCATTAAGTAGGTGAAACTTGTTTTTCAACGACTCAACAGTGGTTTGTAGGTGTGAGACTTGTTTCAGGCTCAAATCTTGCACTATATATAGCATGTCGGCTAATTATATTAGATTGATATTTTTATGCTAAAAGCATTCCCTATATGAACTCAATTAATTGACTTCTCTTATCAACAATTCAAAATGTGTTAGAATAATGCAAGACCATTGAGACACATTTGACCATAGAAAAATAGCTAATATCAATAAAAAACTTATTTTTTAGAAATTGAATCTAAATTATATTCTTTTCTAATGAATCAAAGAGATAATATCACTACTTTAAAAAGATAATTTTTTTTAGAAATCAAATCTTGCATATTCTCCCATTTTTTAAATTTATATTTTTCCTAATGAAGAAAAGGATAAACATATAGCTTATTGTATAAATCATAGTTTACTTTCATTACAAATTATTAGTATTATTTTAATTATTCAATTTATGAGAATTTTCTCTCTCTAAAATTAATGTAATCATATATTTTAATTTGTTTTTATCAGTAAGAGAGAAAGTTTTTATTGATATGAAAAAAAGATACATTGTTTGACCTAGCCAGGGTGACCAAAGACACCATTTTCAGAATGCAACAAAAGCCTTGTCAAGGCAACACCCGATACAGACCCATCAGACTACTACAACCCTTATAGAAATAAACTAGAACAAATACATGCCAAGACCCATACTAAGACTTTACAGATTTTCCAAAAATTCTTGACATAGAAGCACCAAAAAAGAGACAACACCCCACTAGAACCCACATCACCAAACATTTTGTTGAGCAAATACCCGAAATTCCTGCTTCTAGGCTAAGTCTGGTACATGAACCATGCAATACTTCTTCCTCAAGAAATCCACACCAGCATTCGCAAGTCTCCTATGCTCCAATAGTTCAAGCCTAGTCACGTCCAATAGGAATGGGTAGTAATTAACCAAAGCATCAGGGTCATCGAGCAGATGAAGGTCTCGTGGACGCAGGATGCCCTTCCCAAGTCACACAGCTACCAAGGCCCTATCTAGACTGACCAACATGTCCTTCCTAAACAACTGCCACATGATAACCCTGACATTGCCTTTGGAGGCCCCCACATCTAGCAATCTAACCAGGACCCGAGAAGAAATATCAAAGTCCAATCTATAACCCTTGGCATCCTCAATGAAATTCTTCCCCGTGATGCATTTGATGACAACAAAGACTAGATAATATGGGTGTCGAATGAGACGTTGTACACAGAGCGTGGTGATCTTCCCTTCAAATGCTATATGCCTCTTCGAGCCCTTGAGCTCCACTAGAGTCACCATTCCCCCCATTTCCAGTTCCTTGCCTGAAACTAATAAAATGAACCTGCTCATGTTTCGTTCGAGAATGCTTTACTTGAGACAAAGGAGACTACCTGATTAAATGAAACTATAGTTGTGCTCTGCCATTATGTCGTGGTAGTTGGCTAAATGTCCTTAGAAGGACGTCACAAGTTCACCATGCCAGCGTTCAATGATGAATTTAACCTCCTCTAGATCCTTCCTTTATAACACGTGCTTCCCCTCATGCAAATGTCACCACCTCGCTAAGAGAAAAGCCACTCGTCCAAACTTCACCAAAAAATGGAGCAATCAAGCCTCTTCTCCCGTCCATCTCTGATGTGTTTGCCACTTCACCCATTGCGGTGAAGTGGCACCCGCCCAACCACCCACATATATTTTAAATTATTAATAAATATATTATGGTTATTATATGCACTTTCTATTTAGATTGATTACAAATTGTTCAACTCGAATTATTGCTTTTTTTTTCTATTGCTAATTCATAAATTTAGTAGAAAGAAAATACATGGAATCTCATGAACATGCATAGTATAAGAAATAATATGGAGATAAAATCTCTTCATGCTCTTACATTCCTTTTTAAGTTACAATTAATTTTTAAAAAATAAAAAATAAAATCTAGATTTTTGTATAAATCATAATTTTATTTTCATTGCAAAGCATTTTAAATTCTTTATTTTGTAGTATTGTTTTAATTATTCAATTTTTAAGGTTTTTTTTTTCTAAAATTGATGTAATTGTATATTTAATCGATAGGCTACATATAGTGTGAGATTTGAGCTTGATGGTAAACCAATTGTTGTTTAATGGTAAAAACCTCCAAAATATCAATTAAAAGTCTCCAAAATCTCACTTATCACATAAAAGCTAGATAAATATTGATTTGACAACTGAATGGGAATATTCTATTTCCATTTGCATCATTTTTTATCAATTTGATGACAACTTTTTTTTTCATTTGCATTGCTTTATGTTTTAAATTTATATGCAAATATTTCATAATTAGATAATACTTAATTTCTTTAAGGAAAAAATATAGATTTGTCTAAGTTCATATCATTCCATTATTTAGCACTTGTTATTAATTGTTTAATCCAACCATATGCAACTAGAATTTACAGTGCATCCTTGCACAAACATGTACTCTCTAACATATAAACATACATATAGTTTTCTATTAGTGTAATCCTTGAACCTCCTTTAGGTGCAAGTGCTAGTTTTAATTACTAGTAAATATATTATGGGTATTATATGTACTTTCTATCTATATTAATTATACATGGTTCAATTTTTTTTAGATTGTAGGAATCGAGTAGCCCCCTTATAAACTACAATGCGCTTGGTAAACTTTGTGATTGTTAAGGCGGAGTGTACCTATAGTTATTATTTGAATTGATTTGCAACTTGTGTGTAGAATATGAATTGTGCCATGCAAGCAAATTTTGAAAAGACTTGTCGTGATGGATATGAGCGACTTGTAGTTATGATATGCAATGTATGCATGACACATGGATATGAGGCCAAAGTGATGGATAAAAATAAAAGGCTATGCTGAGTACGTTTTGGGTGAAGTGATGTTATTGTGGGGTATGGTAGAAATGAAAATGTTATGTGATGGAATTGGCTATATGTAATAAAGTGGACATGTATATCACTACATGTGTGAAAAAGATGATGTAAATTCAATATGAATGGGTGTATATTATGATGGATATGATTATGCTACAAGTGCATGTAACAACAAGTCCCTTTGTGATTGTTTGTTTGGTTCATGTTGTTGCAAGTCCCTTTTGCATTTGCTTACTGTTTGAAGAAATGAAGATTGTTGATTGTCACCTGTGCAGTGTGTGCACATGAAATATGTGATAAAATTATACCTGTGGAATATTAGTGGGTGAATTGTGTAGCTCATCTATTGATACATTTGTAGAATTGGTTACTTTTTTTTATTGAATCTTCTATGTCAGGTTCAAACTGTTGTTGTAATGTAAGAAGGAAGTCATCTTTCTGCAATGGTTTCTTATGAAGATTCAACCTCTGACCATTGAATAGCAATGAGAACCTTACTTCATCAATTGTAAGTAGCTAAACTGCTTCGTTTGGAAAGACTATCTTTATCTCATATGGCCCAAGCCATCTAGTTTGCAATTTACCTTTTTAATATTTGTATCTAAAGTCATAAAGTAGAGCTCAATCACTTGTACTAAATTCCTTTGTCTTAATAAACTGGTCATGTCAATAGATCCTTTGATTTTGGATAACTTCTATGTGGTGTATGGCTTCCATTATTATTTCATCTAAAGCATTCAAGTTGTCCAACCTCTCCTGCTATACCGTGGACAAATCCATGCCTAATTTGATTGATGTCCTCAATGTTTTATACTCAAATTCTATAGGAAGTACTATCTTTTTTCCATACACCAATTCATATGCTGTAAAGCCTGTTATTGTCTTCCAAGTTGTTCTATAAGCCCAAACTACCTCTGGTAACTTGGTTGCCCAATCCTTCCTATGAAGTTGCACTGTCTTTGTGAGGATATTTTCTATTTCCCTATTGGTAACTTCCAGTTTCCTATTTGCTTGAGGGTGATAAGGTGTGTAATTTTTGTGTTTGATCTCATATTCTTTAACTAATTTTATGATCAGATCTGATGTAAACTGGGGTCCTTGGTTTGTGATAATTTATCTTGGAACACCATATCTTTTGAATATGTCTTCATATAGGAATTTACCACATTCCCATCTCTTGCAAACTGTAAAGCCTTAACCTTTACCCATTTTTAAGGTAATCTATGCAGACTAGTATGTATTCTTTGTTGTTTGATGTTGGTGAGATGGGGACAATAAATTATAATCCCCATTTTTCAAATGGTGTTGCTGCTAGTTGTGGCTACAATGGCATTTCATCTATTTTTGTTGGCCTTTCCATTCTTTGACATCTATCACAACTCCTAGTATATTTTATGCATCTTTATGAAGAGTTGGCCAATAATATCCAGTATTCAAAATTTTAAGAGCTTTCCTCTTTGCTATAAAGTGTCCCCCACAAGGTTCATCATGGCATACTCTGAGGATATCATATGCCTCATCTTCTTGAATGCATATTCTCATTATGTTGTCTAGGTCTGTGTAGAATAAGTATCCAGGTATCCATGAGTAGGGAAAGCTTTTTTGAACTAATTGCCTCTCCTTCCTTGGCTAGAAATGTGGTGGTGTCTTCCTCGCTACAAGATAGTCTTAAATATTTGCATACTAAGGTGTATGTAGAGATAGAGCAAAAAAATGCACATCCGGGAATGATTCATTTACAACACCTTCTTCTAATTTGGTTGGTATTCTTGATAGAAAATATACCACTACATTTTCTTTACTTGGCTTATCCACAATGGTAATGTCAAATTCTTGAAGTAACAGTAACCACTTGACAAGCCTACTACCAACCACTAGTTTGTTCATGAGATACCTCATTGTTGTATGATCAGTGTGTATGAACACTGAATACCATATAATGTAATGTCTGAATTTATTTATTGTGTAAATAATTGCCAATATCTCCTTTTTAGTCATTATATAGTTAAGTTTTTCCCCTTAAATATCTTTACTAATATAGTAAATGGCATACTCAAGGTTCCCATCCTTTTTCACTAGCACAACTCCTATTGCAAAATCAAAAACATCTGTATGAATGTGGAAGGGTAAGTCCCAATTTGTCCTCTCAAAATAGGGGTCTTGGTTAATGCTACCTTTAGAGCTTCAAAGGAGTGTTGACAAGCGGTTGTCCACTCAAATACTACATCCTTGGATAATAAGAAAAATAGTGTTGTAATCTTGCTAAAATCTTGTATTAATCTTATGTAATAGCTAACATGGCCAAGGAAACTTCTAACATCCTTTTGTATTTGTAGCATAGGGAGTGTTATATTACCTCAATTTTTGGGGGGTCTACTTCAATTACTTCATTGGACACAAAATGCCCCAAAACAATTCTTAGTCATCATCATGAAGCATTTCTCATGACTTAGGGACAAGTTATGTTCTTGATGTCTCTTTAGTACCTTCTCCAAATTACCAAGTGCTTCATCATAGGTATTCCCATAAGTTGTGAAGTCATCCATATAAACCTCCATGGAATCATGTGCAAATTTTTAGAATATGCTTAGTACTACCCTTTGGAAGGTGGTTGGTGCATTGCATAGCCCAAATGGCAAGACAAAATACACATATATGTACCCCAAGGGCATGTGAAAGTATTTTGTCTTGGTCTTCTAGAGCTATCTTAATTTAATTATAGCCACTAAATCCACCCAAAAAGGAAAACTACTTCTTTCTTACTAATGAATCAAGTACTTGGTCAATGAATGAAAGTGGAAAGTGGTCTTTTCTTGTTGCAACATTCAACTCACAGTAGTCTACACACACTCTCCATTTCCCTCCTTTCTTGGGGACAATCACTAGTGGAGACACCCATTGATTGTCAGATATGGGATAGATAGATCCTGCATCCAACATTTTTTGTAATTCTAATTTGATTGTCTTGAAGTACATGACTTGTTCTCCTCTGGGGTTGTCTAACCAGTTTGAAACCATCATTGATGTAAATCCTATGCATGCACAAGTCTAGGTCTATCCCCTTCATGTCATGGTAATCCCATGCAAAGGTTGTTGCATGTGCCTTCAACACAGTTAATAGCGAGGTACGTTGTGCAGCACTCAGATGACTATTTACATTCAATGTTTTGCCCGACATGATCTCTAAAGTCAAGGATGATGTTTGAACATATGAAATATCAAGTCCTGCAATATTTGGGATATAAATATGTGGTAACAAAGTATGGAGAATTTGGGAAATTGACATTGGATAAATTGGTAGGGATTATATTTTTTAGAGGATCTTGTAGACATGTTAGACAGTCATGTTGTTGTGGGTCCCTACCATAGTTGTTTTGCATGATGTTTGTAATCAGTTCATCTTCATATTGGTTTTCTAACAAGGGGTTGCATTCAATAGTCATTAGAGTCTGTAAGGAGTATTAATCTTCCTCATATAGGGCAAGCCAAATAGTTTGTTCTAAGTTTGCATATGGTTGGGCTGGTGGATAAAGAACTAATTACTTAGTCACATTTCCGTTGGAAATGATCATATTTCTAGACATGCAACCTATGAAGGCATTTTTTTTGCTAACCAAGGTCTCCTTAAGATGATAGGATATCCTGCAAGATTAGCTTTAGGATGCAATAGCATAAAGTTTGTAGGGTACTCCCATGAATTTAGTGCTATTTTCAAGTCTTCAATGATTCCCTCGGGATTAATTGTGGACATATTTTCCAACTATATAACATAGTCCTGGTGTAGGTCTGAGCTCTATAAACTACAATAACTTAATGGTTTATTTGGTCATTATAATAATGGCCTCTCCTAAGTCAATTAAGGTATTATTTATGAGAGTTCCATTTATTTTGACATCCACTACAGGACTCCTAGGATCTACATACTTGGGGACATATATGTTTCCCAACATAGTTTCTATAAGTTATCCTAAGACATGTATAGTCTGAGGGTCATTTCACTTCCTACATGGCTTTTTGAGGCATATATCTCTCACTATTTTAGTATATATAAGCACTTCCTTAATAGCTTGGATGAGGGGTATTTTGATGCAAACATCCTTGAGTTATCCCGAAAAATTAGTTTGAGCTTGTGATTGATGTCTTTGAACTGTTAACGCTCAAGGAATGGAGGATCTGGACTCATAGCTGTTGGATTGGCCTGATTTAAGTTAGGTTCTTTAAGTTGTTTGTCCATGGGCTCAGATGGGAGTTCCTCATCAACTAATTTAATGATATGAGCAGACGAGGACCCAACTAACATCTTCCTTGATATGAGGTGTACATCACTCACCCCAACCCCATAGGTAGGGTATTGCATGGTGTAATTAGCATAAGTCTAGTAGACATGCTTATTATTTGGTTTAGGTGCAAGTTGTGTTGGCAATTGAGGTGCTCTTGGTGGTTTTAGTACACTTGTTTAAGGGTTTATCATAATGGCTTGGTGTTGTGGCTGTTGTTAATTAGGATTTTGATTTTTCCACTACTGACCTCTTTGCCACTAAGGTTACCATTGATTTTGTTGGGGTGGTCACTAAGAACTATAATTAAGTCCTCGATAATTCTAAGGTGGCCACATGTTTTGTTGTTGTTGATTCCAATTGGATTGAGGCACTGGCCATTATTGGTTTTGCATATTGGCCCAAGATTGAGGGTTTCAACTAGGAAAATTTGTATTATTACTAGGAAATTACATGATATAATTCAAAGGATCTTGGGGCATACCTTGTCTTGGCTACCATGGTTTGTGTTGAGCTATGTAGAACACTTGACCATCTTCACCTTCCAACACATGAAATTTTGATGTCCCTTGCTTATTTTCAAAGTTACTTGCCACCTTCTTGCACTTGTAATTAGTCTTTCTTTGTCTACAATGTGGGCAGTATTTTGTAAGGGTTGCTTTTGCTTCTTGTTGCTTTTTCTTGATGTGAAGAGTATCTAATTGTGTAGCCAAGTGACTTATGATATATTCCTTCATGTTTAAGAGAAGATTGCTTATCTCTACCTTTGAGACTCTAGTGGTTGATTTGTTGATGGAAGATGTCCTATCTCCTTTAACCCTCTTGGTGAAAGACCTTGAATAGTTCCTACATGCTTTGAAAATTTACTCAAGTGGTGTCTGTGAGATGTCTCCTACCCCAATGAGGTTAAATGCATCTATGTAATTCTCATTAACTCCTCTCAGGAATATCAACTTTAGGGATTCATCAAAGAGTCTATTTTTGTGGGATTTCTTAAGGTAGAACTGAAACCTCTCTACATAGTCTTCCAAGGATTCATTTTCCCTTTGTGACACCCTAAAGATGTCATCCCTCTTTCTATCTATGCCTCCACAGTAATCTTGGTATTTTCCAAGAATTTTGCCTTCATTGTGTTCTAATTGTGAACAATAGATCTTCTCAACTCCATGATCCATCTTATAGCAACATCCTTTAGTGTTGTTGGAAGCAATTTGAGCCTATGTGCATATGTGGTACAGTCATAACTTCTACATAGCACATCAAATTAAAAAATGAAGGTGTTTGTGTCCTTTGTGACTAACCCATAGAAGACAAGTAGTGCCAAAGGAGTTATGTTCTTCAAAGTAGTAGCTCTCTCATGGTTGGTAATGGGGAACTCAAATGTAACATGTTCTGGTGGATCTTAAATTGTTGCATCAGTCATGATGCTGATGTGTGTGTGGGAAGTCTCCTCTGTTTTTGGTGTAGGTACTAATGTCAAGGACGATTCTTCTTTAAGAATACCCTTGCTCTGTTCATTGTGTTCACCAGTATCTTGCAATGCTTTGTGTTTCAAAGGGAGAAATCTTCCTTGAGTGTCTCATTTTATCCGCATACAATGATTATGACTCTTTGGATCAACGGTTCCTACACATTATTAGTAAAGTGTGTTTGTGTTGATGGTTAAAACCTTATTTACCCTAATGTTGAAAGCAAAAACACTAAACTTTGAAAGCTTGAAAATACACAATAGAATCCTGAATGTAGCATCGTCCCCAACAAAGGCACAAAAAATGTAAGGCCTTTCTAACATTTGATTAACTTAGTGTTTGCAAGCAAACACATAATTTAGAGGATGGGTTCCTAATTGAATAGTTCACCAAACCTTTACAAAAGGACGCATTTAATTATCAACTAGGGCTTGTAAGCTTTTGGCAGTGTTGACACTATATGTACATCCAAGGACCCTAACTACACTCTATATCGATGGAACACAGGTGGTCACATATGTATTGAAAACTGTAAAAACTTGAAAAGGAAATAAATCATAAAATTGCAAAACAAGGGAATTAACATAAATTTGTTGCTTATGCTATGGGTACTTATTGCTCGATATTGTAACTGCTAGCTATTGAATTTGAACTTGCATTTACTAATACTTCTAACATTTGACTTCTAACTTCTAACTTATGGAGATAATAGCTCAATGTAATGTTAGAGGATGTAATTCATGCTACAAAATATCATTCATGAAATTCACATGCATACAATTGAAAAATTATCTTAAATGGATTCAATAATGTAGCATCTAATCTAGTAATATAAAATAAGGTGGGTTGGTAGTACCTCGAGTGGCCCTTGCTCGAGTTGTTGCACCCACAAAGGATATCAAATATGTGCTACTTGATCAACAAATCATGACAAAAAACTAAACTCCTTTATTGCATGAAAATTATATTTCTTACAATTTGACAAGAATCTCTAAAGATTTATCATTTAGCAATACATATCTTTTGCAACTTGATAACAAAAAACTAACAATTAACTATTAACTGGTAAAAATAATCACACTGCTAGATTTTCTCCTCAACCACAAAACCCAATATATAGGCTCAAGAGGAGTCTTATTCATTTTAGGACTAAAAATAGAACATTAATATATACTTCCTCTCTCCCTCAAGGATAGGAAGAGGACTAGTCTTGAAACAAAAAACCATAAATATGAAATAGAAAAAGAAAAACCAAACTAGGATTCTGACCCTAACGATTAACCGCCATGATGGGGATGTGTTTCATGGAAACTGTCACGTCATGGGTTACTCCTATTTAGAATAAACTTCTTTTTCTACTTTCCTTATTGGTGGATAAAAATGTAATTGTGATGACTCATGGTTGGCCATTCAATAGCCACCTTCGCTTTCCTTTGGAACTGTCACACTTCAATCATTCTGGCTTCTCCCCTTGCAACCATCCACAATCCTTTACTACATACTGTAAATCCAATTGCTATGGGCTATAATATTCTTGGCTACAAGATGTTAGTTTTGCTACTAAGGCATTCACATCATTAACAATCACAATTAAATCATAAAAACATACTAAATCTTATGAATATGCATACATCCACACAAGCATATATCAATATATAATATTTATATTTCCACATATTTAGGTCTATCAAAGTGCATAAAAAGCATATGAAAGATGTATGAAGTCTTGGATTTTTTTGTGAAACTTAGCAAATGAAATGTTAAAAGCATAAACCGATGAAGGAAAAATAGCCATTATCTAGACCCATCAATATTCCCAATATTATATTTGTTGCACTCATGGGAATAACAAACATTGGGAAATCAAGTTGATATCCCCCATGGTTAATTTCATGCTATAGTTTTTTTTGAACAACTAACAGTATGTTAGAAAAGGGTGTGTTGTCCACCTTGCATAATATTAATAATGCAATAGTTTATTATTTTTAGTGCACCTAAGGGATCTAGGGATGCATGCATCACATGGGGTTAGCATTCTCAGGGCCACTTTATGTGTTGTATGTAACATTGTGATAAATATTTAATGTGGGGTTACACATTGGGAAAATATTTAATATTAGGAAAAATTAGTACCAAAAAGTAAATGTGGGGGTTAATGGTTTTGTAAGCTCGTGGTATTAGTCACGTGGTTTATGTAATACCACTTGGTGGTTTTGTGCAAGCTTATGTCTATAAAAGCAAGCACATGGGTAGTTGTTTAAGGTTGGTTAGTTGACCATTTTGGCTAAGGGGTTGAGAACATCTCTTGTTTCCATTTGTGAGGTTTGAAGCATGGCATGAGATGTATGGTTACATGCTTGTTCATAGGGAGTGCTTGTATAGAGCTTGTGCTTCAAAAGTATTCATGGAGAACTCTGAAGATGTATCATAATGATTTTGCTGTTGAATAATACATGAGTCAATGGATGATTTTGGAGACTAGGTTTTTCCATCTTGAGGGTTTTTTCGGGGTATATCTTGTTTCATATTTTGAAGGTATGCTATATATTATTTTTCATATGGATTTTGAATACTAGTTCACATGATTTTATCTATTTGAAAAGTTATGTGGAAATTATCTTGGGAGGTTGCAAATTTCCTTTATAGTACCTCTACTTACAATTTGGAACTAGAATTTAGGATCAAGGTATATAAAAGAATTTAGGGGAGTGCTTATTGAGTCAATCAACACTATTGCTCTTTCTTTATGAAACCTACCACTTTAAAAATTTGTGGGGCATTAAATCCAACAAGAGCATGACAAGAAATCATTAGTTAAGTATCTCTAGATTCCTCTTCCATCTCATTTCTTTTATCTGATACTACCTCTTCCTCCTCTTCTTCCTCATTTCAAACTTCAATGTAGAATAATTTATTTTCAACATATTTATGATTGTGACTATATTTGCTATTACAATTAAAATCTCTTTTGATTTATTCTCTTCAATTTATCATGGAGTCAACTTGTTAGGTTGAGGTAATGATTGTGTAGTAAACCTCCTTTCTCTTATGTTTACAAGCCCTTATCACCTATTGGCCAAAATATTTTCCTCAACTTTCTTGGCCATAAGTATTGCTTGGGACAAGGATTGTGGTTGGAACAAATATACCTCATATTTTGTGTGGTCCTTTACACCTCCTAGAAATAATTCCTTCAAATTTTCTTTTGTAACATTCTCCACTCTTAGACACAAGGTTTGAAATTGATGAGTATAGTCCCTGCAAGTACTTTTTTTCCTTTAATCTAGTGAGTTGAGAGAAGTATCTATCCATGAAATTGTCTCCATAATTGGTAGCAAGTTCCTCTTGAAAAAAAGGACCATGTGACCACACAATTCTTCTTTTTCTTCTATTAACATAACCAATGATACCAAATAAATTTATCTAGTTCCAAGTATAATGATGTCAATTCCACCTTTTGTTGAGTTGGAACATGGTGAAGATCAAATAAATTCTCCATTTGGAAAAATCCAATTGGTCAAATCATTTCCATTCAACTTTCTCACATCCAACTTGGGTGCAAAATGCCTAGGCATGGTGTTATTTGAGTTTTGATCTATTTTAAAATCTAAGTCAAACCCATAAAAATCATATCCCTTAGAAGCATTATCTTCCATCTTATTATATGAATATGCTCCCTTATGGTTCATGCCACATATAAGGGAATCTACTTTTCTTGACAATGCAACCACCATCTCTCTAGTGGATGCCATCTCCTTCATTGATAAAATTTCTTCCTTAACCTCATTGATTTCATCATTAGTAGTAATGTCCTCAATTACCACAACATCCTTGTCTAGATACTTTTTAGTTGTGACAACATTCTTTGTCTCTTATTGTAGGCCCCACCACAATGGAAAAAATAATTTTGCTATAAATCACACAAATAAAATCCAAATGATATGAAACTTGTACTATAACTTACTAGTGCCTAAATCTCACTTTTTTCAAGAAAAATATCCAAGAAATTAGTTGATTTGTAGCCTTGAGAGAAAATCCGTTGGAAAAATTGATTTCACAATAACTTGCTTAATTCTACTCTATTTTCTTTGAAATTTTGGTTATAGATGCTGCAATGTGTTCTTGAACAACCCTCCAAAAATTAGGAAAAGTTCACCAAAATTTGAGAGATATGTGCTTCCCAAATAAATTTGCTGGAAACCTTAATTCCACAATAAATTAGGTCTATTTATGCTCCAATTTCCTTGAAATTTGTAAATGCTTCAATATGTCCATGAAAAACCCTAAAAAAATAAAGCAAAAATTTGCCAAAATCTAAAAGACATGTGCTTCTAAAAATAACCTCCAAAATTGGAAAAATACCTTGCCTTTGTGGTGCCAAGATCATGCTCTAATACCACTTGTAATGAAATAACTTGCACAAAAGAGGAATATAATATGAAATAATTTGAAAATTCTTGATAATAACTAAGAATAACAAGCTGCTTTGAGGTAGAAAACCTCCAATTATCTCTAATGAGAATACAATTCATATTTTGATGATCAAATAAGATCGACTACTTCCTATATATCCCCTACTTATGCCAAATATAACACACATGCCAACTTAGATAACAATATATAACCCTTAGGTTGACCTAAATAACTAAATAAGAATATACTAATGATAACATGGCTTAATTAAGAGTTAAGGCTGACTACTAATAACCCTATTTATACTATAGGATTAAGGGCATAACAACATTAGATATTCCTATAATTGATGCTCAAACAACATCCAGTTGTTGGTTGGAATGTATCATGCCTTACTTTAGAGGCATGGGGTGGTAATTTGAATTCTCCACTATTTTGTGGATTATCTCCTAGAAAATTTTTGGGATTAAATTTTCTCTCTTCTTTTGAATCTATTGTAGCAATCTTATTAAACTTGACAACTTTTAGCCATGTTTGGATCATTGGAAAAGATAGCCTCTTCTTCTTCTATCCATAAGAATATTGTTTTCTCTAAAATTATTTCTTCTCTTGGATCTAAAGTCATACCCTACATTTGAGCTATTAGGATTGCATTATAGACTCCTTCAAATTGATATAGTTGCTTTGATAGGGTCATTCCCAACCTAGTGGTAGCTTGTCTTTGCTCAACAAAATTTTAGTGTAAATTACCTCTTCAAAAAGCCTTAGAAGGAAGTACATCATTACTTGGAAAGCACCACATATTATAGTCATTCATAAATTATTCTACCCCGAGATAACATCCCTTATTAAAAATTAGGTAGATTTTGTTGTAGTGGTGTTGGAACTAGAATGATTTGATTATATGCCTAGGTAAAGTTTAATTTTGTCCTTGAATTGGCTAATTTTTGGTATCCATTTAGATGGTATTATGAATTTTGACCTTGATTTTACTGATATATAGGCCTAGGATGGGATGCTTTTTATCTCTTTAAGTTGATGATCTCATTTGAAAAACTTCATAATATATTCAAGTCATATCATCCATTTATGGGGTTATTTGAGCTATTGGAGATTAAGTAGAAGGATAAATATACATTGAAGGAGGAATTTGATGTCCACTAGACAAGGGAGGATTGATCTTCAACATCTCTTCTAGTATTGGGAGTGGGAATTCTAGGAACATTGAAATAGGTGGTCTAGGAGGAAGTCTCACTACATCAATGAAGCTATTCTACACTCAAATTGCTAATTCATAAGTTGCTTGAAGGCTTTGTTTAGCTAACGATTGGATCATTAGTAATATGTCTGAATTAAAAGTTTTTTAAGTAAAAGATGAACACTATCTTTATTGGTGGGTGTGTTGTGACATGTATCATTTTCTATTGTTTTGGAATTTGGAGTTAAAATCAATGATGGCTTCTTGTGAAGCTCCCTTTATGGTGATTAGTTATTGTAGGAGTGAATAAAAATATTTAATTTCTTTGAATATTTCAAAAGAAACATCTTTGAATTGATCCCAAGTATTGATTGAATTTGGTGCCAATGATTGGTTTCATTTAATGCTTTGCCTTTGAAAGACACCAGAAGCAATCTTAATGCTATGTTTTTTTATAACATAATGTATGGTACAAATGCCAATGACATCTCGGTGATGCTTTGTGAGGGCTTTAAAATCTTCCCCAGTTAATTTTGACAAGGATTTTAGAGCATTAGCTAGGATAACATCCCAAGTAGTTGGAGGATCACGGGGAATTAGGGGCATTCCCCTATTCTAATTGAAAAAATTCTTGGGGCTCCTCAGGTTACCATTGGTGGAAATAATATAGGATTTTGATTGACAAGTCTTTTGCTTGGAGGGATAACCAAAGGAGTAAGTAGAAGATCAAGGTGATCAGTTGAAGATGATCTAGTGACATGCTTCTTCTCATAAAAAATGAAGAGAGACAGAGGCTCTATGAATTACTCCTATAAAATTTTCATGTCCCATAAAATGTGTCTAAACTGTTGATATTAAAATTTGTATTCTCATACACCTCTATACCAAAATTTATATTATTTATATAAAAATAATTGATATACACCAAAATTTACATAAATCACAAAATGTGATCCAAAATATCGATAATAAATTACTATTCAATTAAAAATTTTAAAAAACACTTAAATCAATTTTTATGAATTGTTAAAAAATAATCTCTAAAAAATTTCATGATTCAAATAAATATGTATTGCTAAATTAATGTAGTAATGAAGAACTTATACTATACAAATTCAAATCTCGGAGGGAACCTATAAACCTCATATTTGAAGTTGAGATAGGTGCACTTACATACTAGTAGGTAATCCCATAAACTAACTCGAGAAAAACTCAATCAAAATCGATCGAACAGAAATTATGAAGTATAAAAGAACGTTTCCTTCCCTTAGATGAATCTACACCCTAGATTGTACCGTTATTACTCCTTATCCTCAATCTACTGGGAAATTCAGTGGTGACGTCCTCTGATATAATTGTAACGTGGGTAGATGCTAGATAATTTTTTTAACAGTATGTTGGCACTCAATAAGCAGATGGAATTATTATTTACAGAAAAATCAGTTGCTTGGGTGAATGTCCTGTTAATTGACTTGCCAAGTAAAGCAATGGCAAGAAGCCTACTGTAGGATACCCGGAAGATTTTGTGCTCCAATAACATGGCCACTGTCTGCTTCCTAAAACACACTTCCATTCCTGTTAACACTTCAAAGGAAAAGAAGAATATAAGGCACAATAAATGTTTGCAATCGGCGTTGGGTTATTCGTTTTACAGAGGCCCCCACAAGAAGATTCGTAGTAACAACGCTGTAGATAATCATGGCTTTGTCATTGCAACAAATGTGAAGCAAACCAGGCCCATAAATGGGATTTCAGGAACAGACATTTTCAAGGCAGCCCCAGAGTTTGGGAGTGTCGATGAGTTAAAAGTAGCCCTTAAGAATTCATTACAAGGTTTTTCTGTTTTAAATTCTTTTTGTCGTTAACGAATTGGGATTTAGAGAGATTGAACTTGAGGTGTTTGGTTGGTTTTTCAGATATTGTATGGAGGCTTTAGGTCGTTTTTCTTTGGATAATTGAAATAATTGTACGTGGATGTGGCTGTAAATGCTAACCTAAGGCGTTTGTTGAATTGAAAGGCTTGAACAGAGGTATTTTTGGGGTCGAGGCAAATAAAAAAGCTGAAATAGAGATGCTGCTAAAGCTGCTTGAAGGCCAAAATACTGTATCCAATCCTACTGAAAATCTGGAAATGGTAACCCTAATAACAGAATAGGCAATTCCATTTGTTTGTTTAAGCGCGGGCATAAATAGATTGCAGCTATAAATATTGTAATCTTAGCATGGTTCCATCTGTGGTTTGGGTAACCTACATATGTAGGCTTCCATTTTAGGATACAAGATGGGAATAATTTTTTTTCTTATGAGCTGTGTTTTCGCAGGTTGATCGTTTGTCCACAAAAAATTCAAAAAATTAGATTAGTCAGTTGACAAGCTTTTGAAAATCTAAAAAACCCTACTGTTTGTATATAAATGTATGAGATTCACCAAAACATACTGTTGTTATTTTGGAAGAATACAGCCCACCTTATACATGTATTTCTTATTTTTAAATTTTTTTAATGGGAAAGATTCGCCAATATTTCATTCTTGTAGAACAATTTCGGTCGGCTAATTTTTTTATTCCACAAGGATTCCCTGATGTGTAGTTTCTCCCAGGTAGATGGTCAGTGGAGGCTTCTTTACAGTACAATACGCATTCTTGGGTCAAAGCGGACAAAATTGGGTCTCCGAGATTTTATTACACTTGGAGAGTTTGTTCAGACCATTGACGTAGAAAAGGTAACTTTTGTATCCAATTATAATACAAATTATGTGGTGGTGTATGCTAGAGAATCTATATTCTGGAGTAAGTCAGATAAGCTTGGATTATTTGGGTCTTGAAAGCTATGCGATCCAATTTATTTGGGTTTTGATTTCAACTGGGATCCATATTGGGTTCGTAACCATCAATCTTGTGACCGCAGGGAAAAGCACAGAACAAGATTTGGTTTAGTGTTACTGGCATAGGAATGCTCAGTGGAGAACTAGTTATTGAGGCTTCGTACACGATTGCAAGCCCTCAGGTGTTGAACTCCAACTCATTATCATCTGGATTAGTCAGTGTTCTTGATTAACTTGAAAACATATTGCTTGATATTCGTATCTGCTACTTTTTTGTAGATGATTTGTGTTGTTTAATTGGTTGGAAGGAACCTGCAGCATTCAGTTGATACTAGTCTACTCTTTGTGCAATATAGTCATTATTGTTCAATTGTTAACCTTGTTGAAGTATCCTAATCAAGACTTCCATTTGTTTTGCAATCAGCGTGTTAATATCCAGTTCCAAAAATCAACTATATTGCCTGAAAAGGTGAGTGAACATATGTTTTCAGAAATGCACTTATATATTGCATTATTAGTTGGCTGTAAATGTTTCTATTATGTTGGATGACTTAAATATCGAGACATGATATTGTGATTGGCAGTTGCTAAACTTGTTTAAAAAGAACTATGACCTGCTTCTCAGCATTTTCAACCCTGAAGGCTGGCTGGAAATTACGTATCCTTGTTCTGTAGTTCTTAAGAGTATTGAAAGCACTCCTCTTTCCTTGAAATCACTAATAATTGTAAATCTCAAATTGCAGCACCTTGATGTTGTTCAAAAGGATTACATGTTAGTAGTTGTTTGCCACATTGGCAATGCCTGTTGGTCCTTAATATGGAGGAAGATATCTTGACAATACTACTAGGATTGGCAGGGATGATAAGGGAAACATATTTTTGCTTGAGCGAGTGGCAGGAGAAGAGGTCTAGGGAACATTATTTAGGTTTTTCCAGCTCCCAGGAGAAATTCATTGATAGTGAAAGTATTGAAAGCATTATTGCCTTCTAAGAATCAAATGATGCCAAGGTGCAAGCTTATTGTCAACACTTAATCTTAGCATAGCGTATTTTATTAATTTGGTACATGAATTCTTATTTCTTAGGCTCAAGTTAATGTCTTATGTTTTGATTAAATTTGTAGCACAGTTAAATCAATAGGATGACATGGAGGTTTGACCATCAGATTTTGTTCAAAGTTGAGCAGTTGACCAATCCATAGGTCTGAGCAGTTGATGAATAATTGTGTAGAGAGATGGTGCTAATGTCATGGAATTTATATACAAAACAAATTGACAGGAAGCTTAGAGGGCCACTAAGAGCAGAAACCAAATTAATACACATGAAACAATAGGAAATAGCTCACAAGTGCAACCAAGGGAGGGGTTCAATAATGGTCCTCTTTCCCCTCTTAAGCGGGCTTTGAGATGGGAATATATCATTTGTAGAACTTTCCCTCTAACATCTTTACTGCTTTTTCCTGGCTGCAGTCCTTCAGCCTTCCATCTCTTGAGTGCAAACAAAAATAACTTTTCTTGTGACACTAGTCATTGAGAATCTGTGCCACACTCTTATGCGTGAATAGCATACAGATCAAATTTAGTGAAAATAATGGTCCTTTTCCCCTTCTCTAGTAGGCTTTGTAATAGCAATATCAATATGATTTTCATCACTTCTGCCTCCGCCCTCTCCACAACATCTTGACTGCTTTTTCTTGGCTGTGGTCCTTCGGCCTTCCATTTCTTTAGTGTAAGAAAAACTAGCTTTTCTTATTATAGTGTTCATTGTGAATCTGTGCCACACTCTTCAGTGTAAATGAAATCAATTATGGTGAGTAATAGTGTAATGACAAAACTTCCAAAAATAGCCAATATGTTTTTAAAATTCTGGTACTATTAAGGGAAATTACTTTAGTACTTACCATTCCATCTTCCACATTTACTGATCCAATTTAGAATCAACTTTTTCTGTTATCTCTTCTAAGGTTACTTGATCACTGGGTAATGATAAGTCACCTTTTAGGGTTCAACAATCCTGTTATTTTATTGTAAGGTGACCAAATCTCTTTTGAGTGGGCTAGCCACTTATCAACTCCTTAAGCAACATCCCTCCAAATGAGGTTAAGGGACTTGATAATTCATAATACAAGTGAAAGGCTACACTCCCTATTGATTCATCTTAGTTGTAAGAACTTCAGTCGTAAGTGCCATCTTAAATGTATATAAGCACTATTAATAACACAAGAGAACATATGTCAATGTCATTTTAACTTATCATCCCATCAAATCAACTAAGCATACATTCAATTGTTGCCCTTAAGCGGTGATTATACATACATATCAGTTAGCAAAAGATGTATTCATTCTTTTTATAGTAGAAGGATGCCCTATCATTATTCATGTGTGAACTGCATGTTATCCGATGCAGATGCAGTCAACCATGCATGAGTGGAAGGCTCTCAAATTACTATCTCTATTTAGGAGATTTTTTGTACTCTCATTTATACAAGTACAATTCTATTGACAGTAGTGACCTTTGTTCAATCAATCTAAGTAATTCAAGGTGCAGTATAGATCATTCAACAGCCGTCAAAGCATACTTAACAAAGTTGTGACCTTTGCCCTCTTACACAATTCATAACAGCAATTAACTACATGCAAGTGATGTTATTGATACCAATTCGTAGGTTAATAACAAAACTTGCAAGGGCCATGCCAACATGTTCTTTGTTAAGGACAAATGTCAGTTTATGACTCCTCCAACTATACTAGGGCATATGGCAAACCATTTTAGTTATTAACACTCCACGAACTCCTGATTTTAGTGGCAGCAAAGTTACTATTTAATACCTGTACAAAGAATCATGTAACAGCCTATACACTACTGCACACACGTTAAAAGCAAAAAGTGCATAAGCAACACCGTATCATGTTTCTCATGCCTCCTGCTAATTATGTCCTTCATACAACAGACATACTACACTCTACATGAGATGGCCATAGTCATAGCTTATGGGTGTATATTTGCATTGATTCTATTCATTCATTCTCCTGCTGTAACAAATCATCAAAATGATCAATCTAGACATGGATAAGGATATATCAGTTTCCTTAATAAGAATAAAGCAAAGTCCGATCCATGTTCCTAGACCAAGTTAATTGGCAAGTATCTAGTGTATCTAGAAACAACTATTAACTGCCATAAGACAATATGAGGATCTCATCTTTCAAACTGTCAATGTCTTTATAAGTTTAGAACAATATGCAACAAGTCCCCTGTTTTTCAGTACAGTTTGCAGTTTCAAAGTATTAACCATCCTTACTGTCAACAATAATCATAACACAGTAACTGATTACAACATAAAATGAATCTTTCAAACATCAACTAAAAGGTTCAGTATGCATTACAGATCATTGTCATAACTAAAGCAAACATGTTTCCATACTGCCAGTGCCAGCCAGTGAACAATATGTTCTCACAAGTACATTCCTTCAAAGAACTTTCTTTACCATTTAAGACTCATTTATGGCAGTCTTAAAAGGATAGCTCATAACTAACCTGTAAACTGAGCTGGCTATGCCACATCGCAGCCATCAACAAACAGATTTACAATGCTCAGACTTCTTTACACACCTTTGTAACCATTTCTAACATATACAGTGGATTCCAACATACAAAGGCACGTGCAACATAGTATAACAAAGTTCTAAGCATCAATAAATGAGGAAGGAACAAATATTGCAACACACAAATTACTGCTGGAAAAACTGTCAAATGGGCAGAAAACCCTAGGAAGAGTGAGCATTTGCCCCTCATGCCACTAAGAGTTTATTACAAGTGTTTTAACCCTGCCTCCTATGATCTTGCAAAACTGTACTTCACATTTCAAGCTTCCACATACCTACTACTCCTAGGACAATATTTTTGAACTTCAACAACTTCTGCTACAGTGAAAAAAAGGACTGCAACCTCCATAGATGGACTAGAACCACCAACTCCATAGATGGCAAACTCCCATATCCTCCATCAAAAATGTTAAAAAAGTAAGGGTTAACAAGTATACATATAACATGCCCTCTTGGCATCAGTGGAGCTCTCACATATATCTGAAACTTCAATTGTACCTGCATCTACTAAAGGAAAACTGCTACAATCACTTGCAAAAGTCCTAAGATGGACTGAAACCAACAATAGAATGAGAGTCTATGCCCAACAAAACATGGAAAGATAATATATGATCTTCCAACAACCTCTCAAACATGAGAAGGTGAAAAGCCAAATGCCAAAGTGGAAGAGAAACCAGAGCATCACACACTTTGGAATGCCAAAAGACAATCTTTTTTGAGCGTTTTATAATATGATGTATTTTTGTTGTTCATGCAGCTTGTGTTATGTTTTGGCCACATGTATGATGTTTATTTGGCCATAGAGAAATGATTGTACAACTTCTATAAGCTAGCAAAATAAACTAATCATTATTTCTGTAGGTTTAAACATGTACAGCAGACTTCGGCAGCAACTTTGACAGCAAGTGTAACAGTTCAGTAACATCTTCATTAGCAACTTCAACAATTTTTTCACTGGAGCCATAACTTTTTTGTATGGACTCAAAATGAGATGCCATTTGTTTTGAAATTGCATAGCTTTCAGAGAGGAATCAGAACATACAAAAATATTCAACTTTTGATATGATCTGACCGCTGTTTTTGGCCCTGCATTGGAACTGCATCACTTCTAAGGGCAACTGTGACCCCCAGATGGCCCAACATAATTTTTGGATCTGATTTTTTTTGATTGATAACCATACATGACTGAGTAGTTTCCGGTTCCATTCTTTTTGTAAAACACTCAACTTTTCCTAGAAATGGTATATCTATTACAAGATGTAATCTTGTTCATATCATGCACTTAATACCCAAAAGGGAAATGGAAATTTATCTAAAATAAATGAACAGTGATGCCAATTACAACTAAAATTTCTCTTGAAATCAAACTATTACACACTTTAATAGATAGCAATCTTTAATCAATAAATCAGTATATGTATGTGCAACACCTATTGTTCCCTTTCTAATATAAAATCTAAAATTCTCTACTCCAATCATTAAGTGTTTCACGCTTTCACAGTCCAAATATTAGCTCACAAATTCTGGAAGAAAAACTTTGAATTTTAAAATCCATATTATCATTTTTAGTGCTTTAATTTGCACTTTTCAGTGCAATAAAAAACAGAACAAAATTTGTAGTAGAACTACTTTTCAAATTAGAAAGGGGAAGCTCCTTGCAAAATAAAAATTAACCTACTATGAACAATAAGTATTGATAATTTAAATTTTTTCCAATTTTTTTGTGGAGATTTCAGGTTCAGATTAAATAAACTTAATATGCGTATCCTTTTGGGTTTCCCTAGTTTAAAAGGTGGAGATGCTCTTTTAGCGCAAGACAAAGGATTGTGTGCATTTTTGACTGAATAAATCCTAAGACTAGATGCTTGCACTTTTTCGTTAAAAATAGAGACTAAATAATGCAATTACACATAGATTGGATAGGTTAACACCTAAACACTAACACTATGGTAAATTAAATGTAGGACATTGTATAAAGCCACTATCTACATCTTCGAGCTAACCTACAATACAAACTTGCAAGCTCGGTAAAGCAATTTAACTCTTAGCATGTATAACGAGACATCTCTATAAACATTCATAAGCAAGATAGGCGTAATAAATTTCATTGAGAAAATAATATTTTTTGGATAACAATAACACTAAATACTTGGTGAATAACAACTTTCGCTATACGTAGATGTGAGAATTACTATTTTCCCCATAGTAAGTGCAAAAAGACATTTATATTGTTTACAAAACTGTTGCATGAAATAAAATGACTGGATTTCAACTCTAACTACAACTTCTTGCATGATGTCTAATTCTTTATTACAAATTATCTCATACACTAATTCTAATATTACAACATGCGATTGCAATTGAAATATTACAATTTATCTCTTAATGTCACCTCTCTTGCATGATGAGTTAGACAATCTAACAATAGCCAACTCCAAGTTATAAATAGAGGATGCTATTTTAGCACAAGTTAAAAATAGAATTTTTGAAAGGCTTTAGATGATTTCAATGAAGCTTTAATGGAAAATCTTCTAAGATCCTGACAATCACTTTGACATTTTAAAACCAAACATCTTCCTTCTTGATTTGCACATTATGTATCCTTAGTGTCATCTCAAGATTTTATCTTATACTTCGGGCACAAAACATAATCACAATTGGAACTACAATCTTCAAGAAATTAACAATAATCACTTCTCTTCCAGCACACCATTTGTCATCTTTTGATGTCTTGATGACTTTGACAAAACTTTGTTGGCCCCATGGTTGCCATTGCGCCAAAAGGTTGACTTGTTAATGCCCAATTCAACTGCTAGAGTGAAAGGTTCCCAACCCAAATCTGATCCAATTTTTTCGAGTTTGATTTCTGATTTGACTTTAACCAGTGAATAGGGAATTTGTTTCTCTGTTTGTTTTTGTTGTTTTATGAGTTTTTTTGTGATTTTTGGTGGTTTTTTGATTTTTTTGAGGTTTTGTGCTTGATAATTGCGAAAAAGAAATAGATGCTAAAGGAACATAAATGACTGAAATAAAATTATGAATTTTGATTTTCCTAGGACACAAATGTAATTTTCAGAATTAATGAAATTGAACCACCAATTACATAGAATTTGTATACCCGGAAGCCAATGCTCAATTTATTGAATATTTAATTGTTGGAACCAAAGCATAGACAATAAAGATCTGATATAAAGTTCAACTTCTCCTTAGTGGTCTGAAAACCCTAATTTCTAGCTAGGGTTTGATTGAAAATGACACCCAAATAGTACGGCCAGCTAGTGAATGCACTTAAATGATGATATTTGCTGATAAGAAGCCCCAATCTGCAATTATATTCTGATAATTCACTGCTGCAGTCAATTCTAAATGCAAATTAACCTATAATGAAGACCAATGATGCTCAAATGGAAACCCTAGGTAGATTTCCCTATTTTGTGAACTGGGTTTTCGTCCAATTCACTATCCTCCAAGGGATTTCATCCTTAGAAGACTTGTGTGCTGTTGAAACTCTCTTCCAGGGCTCAAACCTGCAATTTGCTTTTGTCAAAATGAGAATAGAACGCCCAAGAATGATCCCAACATATTGCTTTATAACCTCCCATGATTTTTTTTATAAAAGTCAATAAAATAATCCTCCTCAAGAGGCTACGCCCATCTTGAGGGTCTTTCCTCATCAAAAGAAAGGGCCACATTTAAAAACAATTTTGAGTTACTAGGATGGGGGGCACTTTTCACTATTCCTTTTATAATTTTCTGTTACTATTCACTTTTTACTATTCCATTAAAGCAAACTTTAATATTTCCAATTTATCCTTGGATTCATCAACTGAACTCTAAACTGAAAGGCTCATAAAGCTCCTAGCTAAGCTCCATAGCCCTCGATTGGGTCCCCTAACCATTCTGTTGACCTACGGGAACTCTAATAGTAGGCTAACCTTCGCTATAGTCTGAGTTGCCTAAGGAAGGGACATTACAAAGTTAACGGATCCACGAGAGGCAGTTAAGCCATGCCACAAATTTCAAGGGGAGTGTTGACCATTTGCCAACAATCTCCCCCTCAACGTTACTCGAGGGGATTCGAACTCGTCACCTGTGGCTTTGATACCAATTGTTGGCTCCACAGTTGCCGTTGTGCCAAAAGGTCGACATATTAATGCCCGATACAACCACTAGAGTTAACAGATCCACGAGAGGCAGTTAAGCCATATCATGAATCCCGAGGGGAGCGTTGACCATCTACCAACAAACTTTCTTTTTAGAAGTGAAAAATCTAGTTATTGAAGGTGTGTATATCACCATCCAGCTTGGAGTATTTGATACCCATATTTGGTTGGTGCATCATTATCTTTGTACAACAAAATCCTCTTTAGTCTCTTCTCTATTCTGATGAAGTCTAACAAATCTTCTGAAATACACTAAAGCTTTGACAATTTCTTGATGCTTTGAATCTGAAAATTGTTTATTGATTTGCATGTTGAAGCTTGTGAAAGAAGGAATTTATGTTGATTATCAATCATTGCCTTGCTTCAATATTTTGTTGTTCCTTTCCATTGTGATAGATTGTTGTTGTTGTACTTGTTGATGAATTTATGAATATGCACATAATTTATTTATCACTTCTAAACTTGGTGACAACCTTTTAGAATAGTACCTCCTTTACTTGATCGACTCATATACCAATATCAATGTCTGTTTTCATACGAGTAAAGCTTTTGACAAGACTTGTATCCAGTTTGTTAATCAAAATAGAGGGGTGAATCACTTAGAGGCATGGACTTACACATGCTGGCATGATTTTTCATTGACAACCACTTTGCTGACTTGTCTTTTATTTACTCTGTGTATTTTTGTCATCTTGTGTTGGCCACCAAACTTAAAGAATGAGTTTTTTTTTTGTTTGCCCTTTTTTGAGCTGGCAGTCACATTGATTTGGGTTAACTTGGATTTTTTGAACTAGTTCCTCCCTCTATTCTAGTCGCCTCCTTTAAAATGCTGATTGGTGTGCAAGTTTAGGTGCAACTCTAGGAGAGGCAGGATTCCATAGCTTTTTCTTCCTTGGACAATTCTTCATGTGGATTGGACTTATTCTTGATTAGATTGTGACTAATTCACTTATGCTTTGCTAAATAGATTCCTCTCCATGGTGGTGTGATTGACATGTGTTGATTGCACTTTTTGTTTGCTAAAAAGTCTGTTGACTCTCACTTAAACTTAGGCGATTTTCTTATGCTGAGTGCCACTTCATGGGCTGACTTGGTGATTTTTTTTTGTCTTATGATGATTTGATTCACTTTCAAAATTTCTCCTTGTCTTCTTCTATTAAGTGACTCCCTTTTTTTGATCACCACCCTTTATCCAATGACTTGGTTGGGCATTCGATTTTCTTTTCAAAAAGTTTCCTTGTCTTCCTTTACTGGGCGCAGTTTGCTTCACTTGTTTGCAATTTAATTAAAAAAAGTATAGAAGTATTAAAAAGTGCAAGCGATTTCTTAGGTTCGACTTCCCCTGGTAGGCCTCATTTCTTCTATTTTTTTTCTTAAAGGTAAGGCATCTAGAAGACACAAAAAATAGAGCATTTCTGCTTGGATTTTAGTAGCAAAGAGTTCACTAGATCCATCTAGTAATGACAATTTATCCATTCCTACTTTAACATTCAAAGATCTTGACATAGGAATCAAACCCAAAGACTGAATAATTCTTGAGGTGGGAACTAGATATTGATTAGCCATGCCACTTGATCCATCAAAAAGATTGTCAAACTGCTATGCATTATATTGCCTCGAAAATTGAGACCCAAGATATACGGAATGTTGCCACCACAAAAACTAACAATAGGGAAAGTATGACTTGTACATACCAAAAAAGGGACTTTTACAGACCAAAAAACCAACAAGTAAAAGGGAAGAGGATTGGCAAATTACCACGGCCCCTCCTCCCCACTAGACATCATACTTTAGGGATTGACTAGGGAAATCAGGGTCTTAAAAACTTCAACACACAACCACCCTTCAAACTAGAGTAATTGGGGAGTTGTCATATCCCCCCCCACAAGATTGAAATAAAGATAATAACCATCATACTTTTAGTATTAGAATACAAAATAATAAAAATACAAATAAATAAAATACATATTAGAATATATAAAAGAGGAATATTGGCAATATAATAATATTACAATTATCAAATATAAAATATAAATATTAGCAAATAAAATGAATATAAAAAATATAAAATACAAATCTAAATATTATTATAATGTTATTTACAGTCATCCAATCTGATCATGCCCATAGGTAAATAAATATTCACAAAGGTAATTGCTTAAGGCACCGATTCCTAACTAATACTAACCAAACAAACAGCAACTACAGCCACGATTTTAGAGAAAGCAATTACCATATGATACGCCACTTAGAAAGGTGCGATCAATACCAAAGGGTACGAGACATGGGGAAAGCCGTGTCTATAAGCAGATCGGGAGATATATATAAGGCAGAGCAATTCCAAACAAATCATCATCGATCAAGGGAAGAAATAAAGGTAATAATATTATGTCAGCAGAACAGATTTACTAACAGATCTACTAAAGGCAGCGATAGATATTGGAGGGAAGGCAACGAATGAGAAGGGACATAAGAAGGGAAATTAAGAAAGGATCAAGGAAAGGGACAGAATAAGAATCAGAATATATTCTGGGAATTATGTTCTCTGAGATCTGATCACAAACAGAGAGCAGCAGCATAAGGTAAGTATTATCATAAGTTTAAATAAAAGTTGATAACTATTTATGTATTTAGAAAATAATAATTGTTAAATACAATTATGAATTTAATTATTGATGACTGTCAAATATATTAGTAATTTAAATGACAGCTAATGCTTTATAAATATATTATATTATGATTTACAAATATATTTTGATATATTATGATGGATAAATATATTAAGATTTAAATGACAGGATGATAATTGATGAATATATTTAAGTACATATATCTAGTGATTCATAAATATATTATAGATGATTGACAAATACTATATATATATATATATTATTTACACTTGTCTAATAATGATGCTTGCAGCAATTATTGAGCCTTATAACTAATTATGATTCTTTTATGTAAATGAATAGATTGTATATATGCTCAATCAAATGTAAGGTTGAAGGGAGCAAGTTAGGAGGATGCTGTTTATGGGCCTCCCATGCTAAGTATGCCACTCCGAGGGTGGAATTGTCTTGGTTCGGACGTTCCTGCCGCTTGGGGCCAAGGGGTGGGTTGTCTTGGTCGGACGCCCGTGTTCTTGGACTTAGATGGGTTGAGTAGTTTACAAGCACCCCTTTCAAGGTTTCCCTATCAAGCCAAATTATGATTGATTGTTAGGATGGATTTAAGGAGTCTCAATCATAAGGAGGATGGATAGGACAACACGGATAGGAAAAACAGATACAAGTGTATCCACTAGGCATGCCACCCCAAGGGTGGAATTGTCTTGGTTGGACGTTCTTGCCACTTGGGGCCAAGGGGTGAGTTGTCTTGGTCGGACGCTCGTGCCCTTGGGCTTAGATGGAATGCTTCGGGTGGACTTATCATGTGTCTCATCCAAGTCCTATTATGATTAGAGCTTCCACAATGCATTATGGATATTGGTAGTTATAATAGATAAGGCATTTATAATGTTTTGTCATATGAAATTATATTTCCAATATTATCTAACATGATTAAGGACCTAAACCAAGATTTATCTTGTTTGAAGCATTTGAGGGAATTGTGGGCCTATGAGGAGGGGAAACAACGTGTGGGTCTGTGATGAGCCCAACTGGCTCCAACTCAACCTCTGACTTTTATTGACTTGTTTTTATGTTTTTGAATGTTTTAAGAAGAATTTTAGACAGGAGTAGAAGGTGTGCCAAGTATATAAATGGAAGTAAATTGAAAATACAAGGAATTTTGGAACAACTACAATATTATTGAAGATTTGGCAATTCATACAAAGAGATTGCATATAAACAACATACTTGGAAACCTCCAAAATAATTAAATAAGATGGATTTGAACATGCCAGGCAAGATATGCTGGAATTGACAAATAGCCATGCCTGGATCCTGGATCTATTTTCTCCCACATAGAAATTGGAGAAAACATGCTGAGAAGGTTGGATGCCTAGGATGGAGTCTAGACAAGAGCCAAAAGAGAGGCGTTTTAGCCTCTTACTTCACACGCCTATCCCCAGGTGACACGCCTTCCAATGCAATGGTACAGCCTTTGCAAGATGATGAAGTCTCTTATTTGAAAGCTGAAAATTGGATGAAGATGGCGTCCCTGATGAAGAAACCCTCTTCCTTATTGCAAACTGGTAAATACTGAACAAAAATCTCAGATGTAAGCACAAATGAACTCTTGTATGAAGCTCCCTCAGTAGCAACCATTCAACTGGTATTTCATAGTTTCACAATCATAGATCAATGAAGAATTGTTACTCTCCAATGAAGAAATCTTGAAACCCTTGCCCTTAGACAAAAATCACAGAGAAGTTTTGAAGCAGAGTCAAATAATCATAACATAATGAGGTCGATTTGCTTCAATTGCCTTATATCCTCAAAAAGGTACGACTTCCAAGAAGTGATGCCACTTTTGCATTAAAATACATTTAAAATGTATTTAATATCTTTTCCATAGTTGGGCACCCAAATAAATGACTTAAGTGAATTTAAATATTCACTTTAACATTTAAGTCATAAAGTACAAATATTTCAAGTGGGATTTAATATGTTATAAAGCCAAATAATAACTTTATAATATCTCAATAGATGATAAAATACCCAACCACTAAAATATTAATAAGATCCTCAATTCTTAGTATTTTAACGTGCTGTCAGAAGCTGGAGAACACTGAACTGCAAAGGCCTGCATTGAGCCCAACACTGAATTGAAGGGGTGGAAATGTCAAAACCCACCAAAACGGCCATTGACCCCCTAACTAGATCTTGTCAGCCTACAAGGGTCCAAGAAATAGGCTAACTCAACTGCTTCTGAAACTGACTAGAGTGGGGACATTACAGGGTCACCCTCTAAGTACACCACCCATATGGATGGCAAGGGTTGCATGGGCCAAGAGGAGTGTATTGCTCTTGGGCTTAGAGGGAATGACTGCTCAGGACACCCTACTGTAGTTGCACCCTCAAATCCCCTACATAATTAAGTGATAATGGTCCTAATAAGGGGAACGGTGATAGGATGCCTCACTAGGTACCCCACCCATATGGATGGCAAGGGCCACATGGGCCAAGAGGGGTGTACTGCTCTTGGGCCTAGGGTAGAGGGTTTCTTGGGCACCCTATCCGACCATTATGTCCAAGGAAGAATGAGCTAGAACAGCTAAAAAAATTCAATATATTTTATTATGATATTGTCTCTATTCATAAATGTCTACTAACATATTTGCAGGTCTAAACAGGTAGTTGGATCCCTAACCATGTTCTCTTGATTTTCTTATATATATATACATCCTAATTAATATTATCTTGTAATTTTCTCTAACTTTGTTTTGTAGGGGTCTACTCACACTACAAACATTCCCAAACCCCAAGGTGACCACTTGAAATTGATAGATTATGGCAGGTTTAGGGTTATCCCAAAAAGGGGACATTACAGGAGTGAGGGAAAATTACATAGGCCTTGACTAATCCCCACCCAACCTTTACATTTCTTATATTTTATAAATTCTTGGGAGGAGGGATCTGCACTAGATCGTCTTCCTCCTCATAGCAAGGAAAATCCTTAGCTAAATTGGTGTAAGACAGTCGCACTTTCATAGTGTTTGCGACTTCTTGAATACTCTTGTGAATTTTGTGCTTCTTTGCCTTCATGCAGTGAAAATGCACCAACAAATAGTCAAAGAAAGTTTCAAATTGGTTCCTAACATCCTCAATATTATCATGGAGAAGATACATACTTGCAGCCAACAATAGCATCATTGCATAGTTGAGTGATTGAGTAGCATCAAAGACAATTTGTTGTCCAAGTGATTTTTGAGGATCCAATTGGAGATTGGTCATTGCCTCCTGAACCCTGATGCAAGGGGCTTTGTCCATCTCCTTTGCCAAATCCTAGATTTAAGTCACCAATTTGTTGTCCAAGTGATTTTTGAGGATCCAATTGGAGATTTGTCATGGCCTCCTGAACCTTGATGCAAGGGGCTTTGTCCATCTCCTTTGCCAAATCCTGGATTTAAGACACCCAAGCTTTGAGGTTAGGTTTGCCCATCTCTTGCTCTATGTATGTAGTGAAGTTCTCCAACATTTTTTCTCCCCCCAACTATACCCTACCAGAGATATTGTTCTTTTCCTTACCAATTGTGTCTACCAACATCACCATCTTGCCTTTGCCTTGCTTAGACAAGGACTCCATTTTCGCCACCAAGACCTAGGACAAAACCATAGAAAGGAGATGCAAGGATGGAGAATAGCTCAAAAAACTCTAATGGTTGCCACTGATGCATACAAACCCATATCAACTGTTATCAAGTAGTTGAATGATTATTCTTCACGCCTCTTGAAACTTACATTAATACTCATTTTGATATATGTTGTGAGGATAAATAAGTAGCATCCTTGACAAATCACCCCAAATTTGTTGACATTACTATCACCATCTTGTCATCATTAATACATACCCCTTAATTGGGCTTTTAATTTTTAACAATATTAATTATTAATTTTAAAATATCAATTAATAATTAATAATAGTTTAAAAAAATTAAAATCTGATTGTTAAAATAAAAATAATGGACAAACCTCAATAGTTTGATAATTCAAAAATTTAGACTTTGACATGACAACTTAAGATATGATTGGAACCAAGTATTCTTGACTTTAATTTTGACACACAAATGATTGATTTTTGATGATGAAGTTTCATGTAACACAATGTAACACGATCAAGTTTCGGATTGGGTACAATAATCATCATAGTTGATATGCCTTGAATTTTTTTGAACAGGGTCTTAATTGTACATTGACTGTTCCACAAGGGATCAGATGTGTATTTGGTGGTCTAAGATGCATCTCCATATCTCCCACATTTGAGGATTGTGAGTATGCATACTAAATGCCCACAAACATAAAAAATGTGATAAGGAAATATAGGTGATGTTTGTCTCCAAGTTGAGATGTTTATGGGATGTTTCTCAAGGACCCCCTAGCATCCATGGGATGCTATAATACTCAAACATCTAAAACTTGTCTTCCAAGCCTTGTAACCCAACTTACAACCCTTAAAGCAGCTGCTTGTTTCTTAATTTCATTTTCATCTTGTTAGAGCAATAGCGCAATCACCATTGGAAGTCATTTTTCAGTTGGAGAAGAGCATGTTGCAGGAGCCGAAGACAATTTAGAGCTATTAGAAACCTTTGAAAAGGTTTGTAGGAGCTAAGGATTGTTTGTAAAAGGTTAAGTTCTTTAATCTCCCTTTTCAGATATCCATATTTATTTGAAATGTGATGCAGGAACATCTTGAGGAATTGTACAATTCACCAAAAATATTTTGTTTTCATTTTTGTTTGTCAATTCTAAATGTTGGCTTCCTAGGCCTTGAGGAGGACATTCAAAATTCAAATTCAATTCTTTTTGGCTTCTTACACCTTGAGGAACATGTTCAAAATTCAAATTCAATTCACTTTCACTCTCAAAATGGTGCCCTAGATATGTGGAGGACTCCACTTGCCACATAAATTGTTGACTTGCAATCCGAGTGTTTGGAAAGAGGATTTTGTGGAGTTAATCTTGGAGGGAGTCACAAGTTGCATGTGCCACCCTTTGTTTGCATGCCTTGATTCCTAATTGGTGTGTTCATATGAAGGAAGAGTTGCAACTAAGAGAGAAACTTGCATGCCATGTTTGAGTTTTGCATGTCTACAAATAGTTGCCAAATTGTTCAATTCTTGCATGTCATATTTGATTCCTCTTGAAGAATGGTGCCACACTAAACTTAATTTTTGGACTTCCACTCCTACATTCTCTCATAAATTCTCACTTGATGTTTCTTGGAAACTCTTTCTTGGGCATCTTCTCATTTTGGCCCTATATTGAAGATATTGATAAAAAGGGATTAAAGGAAATTATGAAGATCTGCTTCCAGATCATTTTATTGAAGGTCAAAGGTGGTAAAAGGCATTGGAGATGTTATTTTTAGATTGGAAGCCCAAGGGAGACATTATGAGTCATTGTTTGGAGTTAGTCATAGCATTGGGTTATCTAGTTTTCATGTAATTGTTATTTTATGTTTCGGATCTACTCTTTTGTGGGTTTGTGGAGTTTTACATCAGAAAGATATCAGTTTGTAAAGGGACGCATTGTCTGATTTCCCCAAGAGACTATGATGTAATCTTGTTCTTTTACGGTAATGAAAATCAGTAAATTCCTACATGTTTGGTGTCATGTGTAGCCACTAAAATCTGCAACTTGTGAGCAAAGAATTCAAGATTTGTTTCTGTTTGAAATTAATGTTTCTTGGGGTCTCATAATGTTTGCTATAAATAACTAAACTTGGTTCTCAAAATTCAAGTTTTCAGGTGCAAAGGCCCTATTTAGTTGCATAGTTGTTACAATTTTTGTCTATATTTATGCATCATAAGTGAGTCTTCAATCTCAAATTTCAGTGTTTTAGGACCCTTGTTGGCCTTCTTGAAGGGTGTTGTGAAACCTTGCTGCAAGGGAAATGTCACCATTCATTTGGTTCCCTAGCCTTGATTGCATCAAGATGCGTGGCATGGATGATGATGAAGCACTCTTTAGGCACATGGAATTTTTTTTAATAGGCTAACTAGGTTTCTTCCTTTAGCTATAGACCTCAGTTTTGACTCTTGATGTCTCATTTTATCTCATTTTGATTTAGTGTTTTAATGAAACCTAGATAGAAAATATGAAATACATAATAATCCCTTTTGATATTAGAATTGGGTTACATGTAATTGTGTGTGACATTTGAATTAAATGTTACATCTTGTTTGCTTGACTATTTGTTTGAGTCTATAATTTATCAAGTTTGAAGAACTATTTCTTGATTAAAAATAATAGCATTTATATATTTTAGGGACCACGCTTGTTGTTACATCCCTTTAAATTTGAAAGGTCTCTCAAGATGTCCCTAAAACACATTTGTTGTTTTGTGGCCCTGCATCCTAAAACTTGTAGACATGTGGTTAACATGTTATGGTTCTTGGCCATTGTTGCATTCATTAAGAAAGCTACCTAAGCATTGGTTTTTCCTTTTAGTTAATCAATTTCTTGTAGAGTAGATTTAAGTGTAATATGTAAATCCTTCATATATTTGTAAAGTTAAAGCTCTTACATTTTGGGTGAAACCATTTTACTGGTAGGATGTGATTTTGATGATAGGAATGGTTTATATGTGATGAAGTGTCATATGGAATATCCATTCTAGTTTTTATAGATGGCTTTAGCACTGGTAAAATCTTACTCCAAATTTCAAGCTCATTAGGCTTCTGCTAAAGGATTGTAAAAGTGAAAAGAAAAATGATCAACCAATCTTTGTTATTCTTTCTTTGTTGGAAGACTCTATTCAGTGCTTGTCTCCAGTTTTTATGCAAATATGGATTCATGGGGTGCCAAGTTAAGATACCCACATTTGATTCTTTTTGGGAGCAAGAGAAGATACAAATGGGCATATTTTCACCTCATAATTCTAAAATATATTTCAGAGAGTACGATGTAGAGCAAGGCACCATCCAAAAAGTAGGTCTCCAAAGATCATCAATCTAATGGTGATGGGTTAGATTCCTTCTCTTCCTAGAGGCCAAAAGGGAAGAAGGAATCCTAGACACACACCTTCTAGAAATTCTTGGGTCATACAAATTCCACATGCCATAAGAACATGACAAAGTTGGAAGCACAATTGAAGAAATACAATATACCACTTAGCTGGATCAACATATTGTTTTGCCTTGACTAGTTGGAACAAGTGATGTGTGCCAGGACAAGTACATCTCGCTATTGTCTCTATGATTTGGTCCTTTGGCATTGTTTGTAGATGTTTAGGGACCAACTTTGTACGATGCTAGGTTGTTTTTGTTTCAAGCAAGCATGGAAAACACAGCTTAAAGAATTCCATGTTGAATAAGAGATGAAAACCCAATTATGGTGTCTGATCAAGCAAAAGGTGTTGTACTTATTGTTAGTTTTACAAATGAAAAAGATAGACAAAGGATAAGTGGAAAAAACAAAGCATTATCCATTTCATTAATGTGAAAGAAATATATAATACAGAATTATACAACTCCCTTAAAATTTCAAGAGAGAAATGAATGGTCATGTGTGACCTTTAACTTTTTCCAATACCTTGAATATGATTTCAATATTATTTTAATATTTTGTGGATCATTTCTAACATTCCTCTTTGTGATCCAAAGTCATTTGAGCTTGTTCTCTACAACTGAAATGATGTAGGAATCATGTTTGAAACCCTATATGCTGCAAATCTCTGTAAAATTTTCTCAATATGTTGCTACTGCATTGTTCACTTGTGTGTCCAATGGCCCCAATGTGTTAATTGCAAAGGCAAATCATTTGTTGGTTTATAATATTTATACACCTTATAAGCTAAGTTTACCTTAGTTTAGTTTGGTAACTTAGGTTAACCGTTAGATTATTTATTTTATGCTAATAATCATTTGTAGAAGTGGATAATTCATAATACCCATCTCATGTAGTTGAATTAGAAGCTAGAAGTTAATTTTATCCAGCACTTCAGTCCATTTCTTAATTGAACCCCATGTCAGATCAGATGGCTAAGTGCATTGGACTTATCATGTGAGTTAAGTCTCAGTCCCCTTTGATCAAAGAATTTAATTCTCAATCTGATTTGGTTGGCATTTAGTTAGGATCTCATTCTGCTTAGCCTATAAAAGGGGACACTTATGTTATTTAATTTTAGGTAGAAAGTAGAAGCACTTTGTTATTTGTGCAATTATGTCAGTGCCATACTATCAAATTGAAGGATTATGTTTGGGTGGATTTTAGGTGTCCATATAGGCCTTGGGCGAACTCAGTTGCCAAATTCAACATTGTGTATGCTAGGTCACTCAAAAATGCAAATATAGAAATTCAGGTTGTGAATTTAATTTTTTCTTCCAAATGTTTGAATCTCATGTTGTCTGTGTCATGAGTATCCAAAGCCTTGTGAGGTCAAACTGCCTCTATGTGCTTCAGCTGCACTCTTAAGATGCCCAACTTTTCATCAAGTGAAGTTGATTATGAACCATCCTTCTAATGGTCTCTAGGCTCAATGTGTATGCTAGGTCACTCCAAAATGCAAATATAGAAATTCAGGTTGCGAATTTAATTTTTCTTCCAAATGTTTGAATCTCATGTTGTCTGTGTCATGAGTATCCAAAGCCTTGTGAGGTCAAACTGCCTCTATGTGCTTCAGCTGCACTCTTAAGATGCCCAACTTTTCATCAAGTGCAGTTGATTATGAACCATCCTTCTAATGGTCTCTAGACTCAATGGCTCATATATCTAGTGAATCATCTGACAGAGAAAAAAACATGTGGTTCACAAATCGTGCTAAAACTCAAAAAAATGTGAGCTGACTTTGGGCATAGTCATTGAAAACCCCTATAATGTATGCAAACATTTAAACCCAATGCTTTGCAAAATTTCAATATGTCAATCTGATGCATTACCTACTGATCTTAACATGATTTACAAATCCAAAAATCTCACGATCAAAATTTTTGAGTTCCTATTCTATAAGCACATAATACTTTCAGTATTTTAGCCACTTTTAGGCTCTATAAAATTTGATTAAATTTCAATCTTGCATTATAATCACACTAAATAAATGTCAAACTTTGTACTTGTTGGGGGGATCATATCAGCAACTAAGAGTGTTAAAATTGAACAATTTGGGCGGCTTTTATGCTTATGCACTCAACTTATAAACTGCCAAATTAATGTACATGCATTTTCTAGTCATGAATTGAGACAAAGTTCCACTTTTGGGGGGTTTCATCATGGATTTTAGCATTAAATTCCATCCTTTTGTTGTTAGACTAACTTCAGAGAACTATTTGTTTTGGAAAAATGAGATAAAGAATCATTGCCTTGAGCATGATCTATTGCCTTATCTCTTTGGATCCATTCTTGAACCAAGTGACTATGAAAAGAAGAATGCATGGTTTAACAATAATGACATGGTTCATGGACTAATATGTCTTACTGTTTTTGAGGATATTCTACATCACATAGAGCACATTGAGTGCCCTTTCATTGCTTGGACCATCATCCATTAGTTGTATTGAGATTTTGGATCTTCATCTAATAGTGATGTTTCCTTGGATGACCAAGCACATGTGGATGATATTGAGACTTTTGTTGGCCCATCTTGTGTGGACACATCCTCATGGGATGATCAATTCATTTGGTTGACATACATTAATGTCTCATCTACTGTGGAGGATATTCCAAATCCTCCTCCTATTGCTACTACATAATTTGGAGTTGCTTCTTTGAAAGCTTCCAGTGATTCTTTGTAGCAAGATCATATTTGTATTTTAGATTTACCTCATTGGGACAAATTTCTACCAAACATCTCTTGCTTGTTTGTAGAGTCTTACATTTCGAATTTGGATGACACCCTTGAGGACCTTGTTGCCAATGCTTTCGACATTGCCTCATCATCTTCTTTGGCACTTGCTCCTCGTTTATTTCTACATGATTTTGAGAGGTCACTTGTTTCAATTAGGTTCGAGACCCCTAATTTGGTTGACACCTTTTGATATTCACATGGGGACATTTGAGCTTAGTTTTGAGACATGATACATCATGAGAGTTCTTACCTCACCTTGCTTCTTTGAGTGGGAGTTACTTCAACATTCATCATTGGAGTTGTTTCTTCCTAAGGAGAGAAAGGCCATTTTCCACAAATGGATCATCTTTAGCATTCATGTATAGGCATCCTCTTTTGGCACAAGGGCTGCTTCGTTGTAGGGGGCTTTCATAGTCTCTTTCTCTCTCCTATGGAGGGGTGCTTGTGGCATCATTAGTTTTTCCATTTCAACTATTGTTATCTGCATCAACTTAGTAAACATGACATTGTTTTAGACTTAGTGCAAAGTTACTTTTGAGGGGGGGCGGGTGCTTCTTAGTCGTTCACATACCTCAAATGGGATAGAGTTTTGTATTATGAGTTTTCTCTTATTCTACTTCTGAGGGGGTACACTTTCCTTGTACTTTGGGGTTATTTCAGATTTTATATGGGTACCTGTTGTGACCATTTCACACATCGCCCCATTGCAAATAGGGACCCCCTGTTTTCGCTTTTTGCCTCGTTGTTGCAATTGCTTATCACTGGTCTTTTTACAATGAGGTCATCATTTTGAGGGTTCCAAGTCGGTCTTTTTGCAATTCATCTGAGCCAAGTCAATAATCCATGCTTGAATCAGCGCATAGACGTCATGGAAGCGCTCAGAAGGCCCAGGAAACAAAGATCGCCTGTGAATTCAGCCAATTCTGAGACTTCCTACTTTTTAGGAAATCTTGCTTTTTCGCTTTTTCATTTTTGGCATTTTTGGGCCAAACAGGTTTCCCTATTTTTTAGGGGTTTTGCTTTTTCTATTTTTAGAAATTTTCTATTTTTGAAAAGTTTCTATATTTGGAAAGGTCTCGAGTTCCAAAAATCCACTCAGAAGTTAAAAAAATTGAAAAATCACTCAGAAAATCAAAATTGAAAAATAATAAAAATCTGGAAAAATCAGACTTAAAAAGCATGAAAAATCTGGAAAAATCAGACTTAAAAGCATAAAAAATCTGGAAAAATCATTGAAAATCAGTATGATCTGAGGCTGAAAATCAGCAAGAAAATCAACCAAAGAATATGAAGTTCATAGCAAAATTCTGTCTAAGTCTGGAAAATTCGCCCTCAAGAGAGCATGATCAGCCCTTAAAAAGTGGGACGTACGAAAAAATGGCAAGGATTTGAAGAGGTCGTCCCTTAAAATGTGGGACGAAGAGAAAAATGGCAAGGATTTGAAGAGGTCGTCCCTTAAAAAGTGGGACGTAAGAAAGAATGGCAAGGATTTGAAGAGGTCGGCCCTTAAAAAGTGGGACTTGGCAAAAAAGTTCCAAACCCCGCCTAGCTTTGGCAAGACTTGTTGGAAGTCTGCCCAACCTTGATGGAGGATGGCAAAGACCTTGGAAAGTCCGCCCTTCACTTGGCCAAACACTTGGGAAGTCCGCCATGGCCTACAAAGAGAAAAAATTGAAAATTTTACTAAGTGTTTGAGGCCTAGTAAAGGAAAATCCGAAAATTGCCTAAGTATAGAGGCCTAAAAGGAAGGAAAATTGGAATTTTGGCTAAGTATTTTAACATTTTCAAGAGGAGAAGTGCCAAATTTGAAAGGTAAGCCTAGTAGAAAATCCGCCATACTTTGAGGATAAATGGAAAAGACTTAAGGAAGTCCGCCTAGGCTATAGCAAAGAATAAAATGAAGTTCGCCTAGTATGAAAGGAAGAGGGAAGAAAAAATTTGCCTAAAGTTTGGATGTCTAGACAAAATTGGATAAATTTGGTCAAGTATACAAAGAAAAGATGCACAAAGCAAAGGAAAAGGAGAGCTCGTCCTTGGCCAGAAGGGATAAAATTTGTCAAGCGTCAAGGAAATTTGCCTAAGAAAGACATCCAGACAAAGAATTTGCCTAAATTAAATTCGTCTGAGCAAGAAAAAAATTGATTTTGGCAGAAGAAAATAAGCTCAGTGCAATAAAAAATTCGCCATGGCAAGGAAAAATAAGGATCTGGCATAACATTTGTCGGCGAAATGGCTAAAATTTTGACTTGGCTAGATGAAAATGGGAATAAAACTGAAAAATAAACTTTTAGTCAGAGAAAATGGAGGGGAAATCAAAATAGCCATGGGTCCAAAATGAATGGGTTGGAATAAATTAAATATTTTAATAATTTATTTCCAATGCCTTGGACAAAATAAAGGATGGAAAGGCAAGCTTCAAGACCGCCCAAGGTGAAGATGTCCAACATGAAGCAAAGTCTGCCCAAGGATGGATGTCCAAGACAAGTGCAAAGTCCACCTGGAGAAATGTCCAAAGACAGTCCAAAATCCACCCTCAATCATGGTGGAAAATATTCTAAGGCATGAAGTGCCTAGAAAGGAGATGAAAAATGGAAAGCTTAGTGGAAAGTCCGACCTATCTCTTGGCAAGAAATCTCTAAGTCCGCCTTACCTTGGGAAGATAAATGGAAAGAAGTTCTCAAATTCCACCATGCACTTGTCCTAGGCTTGATGAAGTCCGCCCAGCCAAGGAAACTCAAAGAATTGGCTAAGTAAAAATTCAAAAATTTGGAAAGGCACCAGTGAAGTTCGACCTTGCTCAATGGGTGGACGGCATGAGAAAGTCTGACTTTGCCCAAGCACATCATGTCCAAACCTTTACAAAGTCTGACTTTGCTTGGAGAAGGTATGTCCAGACATCCGTAAGATCCGCCAAGTACAATGGCAAACATGATGCAAAGTCCAAACTAGACCAAGGAAAGAAATGTCAAAGTGTTGAGAAAGTTCCCCAAGCATAAAGAAAAGATGGTGAAACCACTAGCAAATCTGACTTTGCTTAACTGAGAAAATTGGCTAAGTGTTAATACCTTGGGGAGAAGAATTCACTAAGTGTTGGACGGAAAACAGGAAGGATGAAGAGGAAAATAAAGAGGAAGTGAATAAAATCCTTGTCCAAGGATGGAATTTGTCCTACATAGCACAAGCCAAATTCAAAATTGAAGAAAAATCCACATGCAAAGTTCATCCAAAACCTTGGCTAAATGTTGAATAGTCCGTGTGAAGGTGGTACAAAATGAACTTGAATAGCCAAAATTTGGCTAAGTATGGGAAATACTTCATAGAGAAAATTCCAATTTCCTCCATTGTGGCGAAAGCACAGGGGCATTCTTCTCCAAATTCAAGACACTTGAACGGATATCCAGACATCTTGGAAGGATTTCATCTACAATCCCAGACCTGTTGAAGCAATCAGGGCAACTTCTTGAGGGATTTCATCTCCTGAAGAATTAAAAACAAACTTCCAATCAGAATCAGATGGTGACAAGAAGAGTGTTCCAAACAGATCTCCATACTTAGACAATTTCTCGGCACAAATTGGGGAATTCAAAGGGGAAATCCAAAGGAATAGCATCAACCCAGTTCAAGCAGGAGGAAGTTCAAAGCAACTAACTTCAAGTCCAGACACCTGCTCCAAGGGGAGACTTCCAGACCTCAAAGATTCCAGTATAGGTAAGAAGAAGAAATCAAAGTTTCAAAAGGAATCCAAGATCGAAGCTAGGAAGGAACAAGCGCAAAGGATAGAGCCATCGGCAAGGAAAATATTCTAAGGCAAGCACGTGGAAGGAAAACGAAGCAACCAAGGAAGGCATCCAGCACGCTGAGGTGGCGCCTCATCATCTTCCAACCAATCAAATTGTTCCAAATCAACATGCAACAACTTTCTATTTTGTTGTTGGTTTATATTTAGCAAAAGGGACAAGTGTCCTCAAATGAAATTTTCTCATTGGTCGAAAGTGACAAACCCTAATTAGGGTTTTATTTTGTAATCTCGGTCTTTGATTTGAAATCAATCTTGGCCATTGAATTGTAATTGGGGAGCCTATAAATTGAGCTCGCCCCCTCATTTGGAATGTGTGGAGACAGAGTATGAAATTGTTGCATTGAGACTATTTCAAATAATAAAAGCTCTTGAGCATGATTTGCCTTGAATAACTTTTGTTGTCAAATAGTAAGCGAGCTTGCATATCTTCTTCCGCCATAGATTAAAGTTAGAATTAGATTAAGTAGAATTTGCTTTGAAAGTTGGTTAATTGAATGAGAGATTGATCGTATTGATTCAATGGTGAAGTGTAGCTCATACTTTCTTCAAATGGATGATTTGCATTCGATGCGTAAAGTTAGCCTGAGCTCTTAATTGTGGAAGCTTAACTTCAGCCTCATTCGAGGTTTGAAAATTATCATCACAACCCTTGAAGATTGCACCCATTTTGCGTATGTTGTCCTGCAGGAGGCGAAACAAAGTGTGGTTTATTCCCTTCACCGAGTCCTTATTGTCTCTTGAATTCTTAGGCGTAGAATAGATTCCCCTGAACCCTTATCCTTTTTGCTATTTTTTTTGAGATCCATATTGAAAGTCCTAATTGAGAACCTTTAATGATAAATTTGCCTAAGTCCCACACTTGTGAAGATTTTCTTAACGTAAGTCCCCTTGTTTATTACCAGCAAATCACAACGGCCATTGAGCTTATCCACA
Organism: Sequoia sempervirens; assembly: GCA_007258455.2. Lineage (NCBI taxonomy): Eukaryota > Viridiplantae > Streptophyta > Pinopsida > Cupressales > Cupressaceae > Sequoia > Sequoia sempervirens. Next base: position 273,649,162 of record VDFB02105785.1, on the reverse strand, counting down.
CGTCGAGACCTGACAAAAGAAACCTTGGAATCGCCATATGATCTTCTCGCAATCTTAGCATACGCGGTGGTTTTTCAAGAGAGGATAGAGTGTCTTTGGACATTTTATTCTGTGTGTTCGGTGGATGATAAAACGTACACCAACAGTACCTAACATGACCTTGTTGCTAGGAACCATTTCTTCTTACCTCAGTTGCACTTAAGGGGGGGTGTTACTGTAATATTTTTATTGATTTGGATATGTTTATCTTAAGTATGATAATTTGGGTTCACAAGAAATCCTACATCAGCCAAAAACATTTATGGTTTTGTTTTTTAGTTTAGTTTAGTTTTGTTGCACTTTTGTTGGTTTTATGCAACGGGAGAATTTTTAGATTCAAACTAGTTAGATTTCTCTAAGTTAAAAGCAATGGCAAAGTCGAGAGGTTTCATAACCCGTGTCGTCTTTCAAAGACGTTTTCACAACCTCATTGGATTTTGACAACATCGGCAAAATCGAGAGGTTTCATAATTTGTGTTGGCTTCCGAAAAGGTTTTCACAACCTCATCACCTTCTAACAAGGTTGTCACAACCTCATTGGTCCCCGATAGTCCTTTCACAACCCTTTCAAAAATGCTTGTGTCAGAGTTTGACTTGGATTCCAAAACTTGTATCATTTGCCAATAAGTTGTCCAACTCTTTTGTTTTGAAAGAAAGCTTCTTGGAAGGTGGCGGCAAAGTTCAATTATGGTTTCAAAACCATCATTAACCTTCGACAAGGTTGTCGCAACCATGTTGGCACTTGAAGCATCATTCATTACCACTTGTTGTAAAGCTTCTTGGAAGGCGGTGTCTAAGTTCTACCAAGATTTCAGCACCATTGTCGGCCTTTGATAAGGTTGTCACAATCTTGTTGGCACCCAAAACACCATTTAGAACCTCTTGTTGAAAAGGCGCTTTATAAAGAATTTTGGCATTTGGTGTTGGTTCTTAAACCTATGTCGTCTCTCGACAAGGTTGTCACAACCCCATCGGATGTTAACAAACAATTCACAACCTTTATGCTGATCAAAGGAGATTTTGGAGAAGCTTCCCAAGATGTTTTGAAGACAAATTTGAATGTTGGCTTTCTAACTAGGTTTCAAAATTGTTGTTGGAAGTCGACAACGTTTTGAGAACCTCTTGAACCTCTGATAGGCTTTGAAAGTACTCCGAATTCCTGAAATTTTAAGGAAATTTTAACTCACATTATTATGTTGTGAGTAAAAGAATTGGTTATAACAATTGAATATTCTTATGTAATTGATTGTAGAGAAGATATAAGGGAAGAGAAAGATTAGGGATGAGATTAAAGACGAAAAGTATAATAAGAGAAGAGAAAAATTCTGTGTCGGTGGAAATTTATCTGTAATGCATATCTGATTGTACTCAAAGTAACTGTAAATTCATTTTCAGATTTGAATAAATTGACAATAAATTGTGTTGTATAAATTTTTGTGTGTTTAGATCCTAGATTTAGTTGTTTGATAAAACCCCCATTTCTAGATTGCATCAATATTGCTCATGTTTATTTAAGTTTACTTAGGTGATTTGTTTTTAATTACTTAGGTAGGATAGGATAATGAGTTGTACATTTATTGGATTCTGCTTTTTTTCTTATCCTTGTAGATTTGAAAACTCGGATAAGCAATCTCTTGATATTTGGTTTTATGCCTTATCCTCATCATCATCCTCATCAGATTTGGAACTATAACTCTATATATTTGTAGCTCTCTTTCCTACCTATTGATAATCAAAGCAAGCTATTGTGAACTCTTGCATTTCTCTTGGAAACTAACTCTGTTTTGGTATTTTGATTTCAATATCATTTCCATTTATAGTTTTAATAATTCTATTTATTGCACTAAGATTTTGGGTTATACATTTGTTTATAGATTCTAACACAATTGAGTTGAACTTGTCTTTGATGGGACAAGGTACAACAGATGGATTTTTCCACTATCAAACTCGTACCATGTATGATAAGTTAGCAGAGCCATAACTAATTTGGGAAATTGAATAAGCGCTTCTTCTAATTCTTTGTATGGGAGACATTTTAGTCTCCTATCGATTCATGCTCATCCTTGCACATAAATACACTCGGTGTCGTATGTGGGAAGGTAGATTCTTCCTCCCTAGGAAGGCAAGTAAGAATTAGAGAGAAAGTGTTCTTGAAAGAGTTGCATCCTACTCATGTTAGTCTTAGAGTTATTGGTAAATAAAGGTAGAAGCCCATTGCTATGTTTCTTGAGGTACATGCACGATTGTATATAAACTATATTGTTGCCCGCTAAATTAGGTGTAAGTGAGAGTGTGTTATAAGAGGTGTTTTCTTAGAGTCCCTTGAAGGGAGCAAGCTTGTACAAACTAATTTTGATAATTGGAGTTTTCACTCACGTTGGATTTCTCTGGGTAAATCTCATGTTATCTTTTCCATGTGTTGTTTTCATTTACATGCTTCATGCTATGTTTTGTAAGTATTAGCCCCTAAGATACAAAGGGTTATAATGCAAATATTTCCCATCTCTTCTAACAAGAGCTTTTTATGTTGTTCAGTTTTAAACATATAATTTGTGAGCAATTAGTTAATGGATAAAGGGTTCACGTTGCTTAAACTACCCATGGAATATTCATGGAGTTTATGGATCAAATTGGTATCAAAGAAGGTTTTCCTTGTGCTTGTGGGGTCAGCTAACACATTTCATATTTGTGTTGCATTTTTTATTCCCTTACCACTTGTGTTTAGCAAACGTAGAAGAGTAGTGCTCAGAAAAGTAAAAGAAGGCAGATGCAAGATGCAGAAGGTTGCAGAGGGGAGCATCAGATAGAAGGGTCACCAGTGACAGGTTTGACCACAGTTCTGCTTGTCTGACAGGTCTAATCATAGTTGAACTTGTCCATATGAGGCAGCAGAATGCAAATTGCAGTTTGTTAGTGCATAGTTGCAATTTTTTGCACTATAGAGGTTTTGACAGTGTGCCACAGAGTTGGGTAACTTTCTGTTAATCATTTTTGAATACATACTGGGAGTTGTTGTGGATGAACAACTAGGGTAGATGCATTTTGGACACTACAATATGGCATGAACATTTTTATTTTGGCACCATAGATTTCTCTAAGTGCAGGTGTAACGGAACTTGTTGGTATTCCCAATGGCCCTAGTGTAGAAGGCAAACTTGTATTTACAAAGTGGATATAACCTTTTGCATTTCAAACCTGTATGCACTAATCCATAATTTGCAGCTGATAGAATTTTAGAATTTGAAGATTCCAAAGAGAGCAGAGAATTAAGCAACCCACTTTTCTGAAGCTGAGTTTTTGGTATTTGGTGTTTTTGTAAGCATTTGTTGGACCAAAAACCTTTAATTGGAATTGTATCATCCAAAAATTATTGGATAAGCATTCAGACACAATCATCCTGCTGATAGTTAGAAAATGCAGTTTTTCTGCAGGGGAAAAATGGTATAAGGGAGTTATCTAAATTATGATATTATGACATATTTGGATTCCAAAAGTTACGCATTTTAAGAAAAAACCTCATTTCATTATTGTTTGCAAAAGTTATTGCCTCTTCAAGTCACAGGTCTTTGTATTAGTGAAAGATTCGATTGGGGTCGAATTTGTCTTTTAGGTTCAACTGGAGTTGAACTTGTCTCCAATAGGACAAGGTATGGTCAATGGTTTTGTTTGCAATTGAATTTGTCCCATGTACTGAAATTAGCAAAGCTGAAACCCATTTTGGAAGTTGAACTAGGGGAGAGGACCAAGTACATGAGCATGTTCCAATAGTTGTAGCATATGTTGATTTAATGCCCAATATTTTTGACAATATTAGACCAATAGTTGTGACTTTAAAGTTGTTATTGTTGATGATGACTACCCACAATTGAATGAAATGTATTTCTTACGTCTAAAAAGCAACAAATTATGTGATGCCACATCAGCACACCAATAAAACATGACTTAGTGCACAACTATCGGTCTCACTTTTTTTTTGGGCCTTTTTGGACACCTTGACAAAAAGCATGCTGATGTGGCATCATATTTGATGATGTGGCTCTGAAACCTTGGCTATAAGCAGGGGACTTGTTGAGTAAGTTGTAAAAAATTGGGAGTGATTTGAAATTTCCACGTAGGATTTTGAGAAGCGCAAATTTAGGGTGCTCAACTAGTGGGTCCTCTCCCCTAGTTCTTTTGTTTCTTCAAATTGAAGACATTTTATATCTCTTCTCGACTCTTGTGCTTGGCCTTGTCATAAATAAACCCATTGAGGGATGTTGGAAGGGAGATTCTTTTTTCTTGGGAAGACAAAGAAGAACTAGAGAGATAAGAGTTCTTGAGAGAGTTACATCCTGGTCAAATTAGTCTTAGGGTTATTGTCAATTCAAGGTAGCAGTCTGTTCCCATGTTTCGTGAGGTATGTGTTATAACTATATTCAACAAATCACTTCCAAGTGAGAGCATGTTAAAGAGGTGTGTTCTTAGAGGTCCTTGAAGGGAGAAAACTTGTATAAACTGGTTTGAATAGTTGGATTCTTTGCTGGAGTTTTACCCACATCGGGCTTCTTTGGTGTAAGTCTCGTGTTATCTTTTCTCTGTTTTGTTTTAATTAGCTTGTTTCATGCTATATCTTTGCAATTATTAACAGCTAAGATACAAAGGGTTTAGATAATGTGAATTTTTCCTACCTCATTTAATAAAAGCCATCCATGTTGCTCGCAAATTCAATGGTTTCATGCTGTCTTTGCAAGTTTTAACAACTAAGATACAAAGGGGTTAGATAATATATTTCCTACCTCTTTTGTAAAAGCCTTCAATGTTACTCAAATTCTAGCGTTGAATTTGTGAGCAACTAGTTAATGAATAAAGGATTCATGTGGGTGAAACTATCTATGGAATATCCATGGAGTTTGTGAATCATTATATGCAAGATTGAGAGTTTGTTAGATGGGAGTGTGCTTGGGAGTTGTGTGCAATTGATGGTGCATTTGCGGCAAAACTGTAGGATTTGTAAAAGTGTTGAAGGTGTTCTTGAAGGGCTTGTGAAGTGCAGTGTGAACTTGTACGATTGAAAAGAGAATGGCAAGAGAAGGAAAACAACCTTACTCCTCTTGTGGATTCCTTGTGGATTCATTGGGTATACACAATGGAATGCCATCTTCTTCCTTTTATTTCTCCATTTCCCTTCATTTCTCGGTGTTGAAGTGGCACATTTAGGATGTAATTCAGGACATGTGAAGGTGACTTGTAAAGACCAATCACTTTGTCCTACCTGGATACTCAAAGTGGATTTCTTATTAAGACAATGTGGACCCTTGTCTTTATGTAGGAATTTTAATAAATGATACAATTAGCATGGAATTGACCTTTAGTATAGGAAGTCCCTTAAGTTCTTAAGATACATCACTGTAGAAGTAAGAATATCCTAGATTAATTTGAAAAGGGTTGGATTGTCCTATTATCTAACCAACAACGGGATAGATTTTTGTAATGATATGGATGAAGTTCTGCAGGAAGCTAAAGCATCCATTTATTTCTTGGAAAACCAAAAAGTTTTGCTGCTATTATAGTTTATACCCTTGAACAAACAGTCCTTAATTGACAATTTGTATAAACAAAGCCTCCTTATGCATGGAGTATTTATGCAGTCTTAAGGTATCAAATTTAACTTTGAGTGTTGATGTTATCGGGTAGTGTCGATTAATCCTCCTTTCTTTGCATTCTTTAATTAATTACAAGAGTGAAAGTTTTATGCTATTTGTTTCAAGCATTCTTCATCACAATAGGCATGGGATTTCTCACAATTATATTTTTGAGGAGCCTTGTGCCATGGATTGAAATTGTAATTCAACTTAAATTAAGAAATAGTTACTGTTTTGGTTATAGAGAAAATGATAGCAGTACAGATCTGGTCTACTTAAGAGTTTTCTGCTGATTTTATTTATTGAAACATTTGTGATGCAATTTACTGTCAATCTTCAAAGCCAATTTGAAAGCTTGGTTGAGAGAAGTGAGGTACAAAACCTCTATTTCTTGTTACATATGTGAGAGTAACTAACTCTGATTTTGATGGAATTTCTATAGACAAGTTAGTTTATTCAATTATTGTTGCATTGTTTGAGATCCTGTAGCAATACGTAGGGAGGATCTCTAGCATTTGAGTTATCTTGTCTGCAAGAGAGTTTGTAGTATGTTTTCTTTGTCCCATGAGTATTATTTTGCACTTGGAAGTTAATGACCAAAATGTAGCAATAATTACCACAAAATAGGAAAGGGTAATAAGTGCCAATTTTTTGTGAAGTTAATGACCAAAATGTAGCAATTCTTTGTCCCATGAGTTTATGTGCATCCAACATTTTGCATCACACTCTCATCAGGATGATGGACAAATGATGGGTGGATTGTGGATATAGATAGATCAATAAAAGGTGCTTGTGAAACCAAGCGGGGTGTCAAGGATGCGCATGAAATGAGAAAAAAGAAACAATAAATAAATAATAAGAAATTAAGAGAGCTTACACAAATCTTGTGATAAAGATTTCTAGAAGATGATTTTTTAAGAAAAAACTCTAAGAAAGTTTCGGGGTCTTATTGTTGAATTGACCAATCCTGAGATTCATTAACTGCCTATTCATGTGTAATTTTAACAGGAAAATGTCACTCACTTAAAAAAAGATGTATAACCAAAATTTCTCCCACATTAGCTTCTAACGAAAATTTTAAATAAATGAAGGCTGACTGACAATGGGCTGTAAGGCAGAGTGTCCCTGAAGCGAACCAATTAAACTGCGAAAATATTGGGTGACATCTTTGCTTGCTTTTGATCATGATTTATTTTTGAAGATTCTTTTGGCTTGTGATTCAATGACTAAAATATGACAATAATTACTGCAATATAGGAGATCAATTGTTTAAAGGCTAATGGGTGGGATGTTTTTGGGTAGAAAATTCAGTAAATTTATTTGCATCAATGTTTTGGATTACACTTTGTAACCCATTCAACAGGATGGGGAACAGATGATGGTCGTATTGCAGATTTAGATCAATAAAAAGTGCCTGTGGAACCAAAGGGGTGTTAAGGATGTATGTGAAATGAGAAAAGAAGAAACAAAAGAATAAGATACTAACAAGAAATTACAAGATCTTTCAACATTATTGTGATAAAGATTTCTAGAAGATATTAATATCTTTTTGATTTCAAGATGTGAAAACCCTTCGCGCTTTAGCTTTCAAGGAAAATAAATGGAGGCTGACAGACCATGGGCCATAAGGCAGTCCCTGAAATGAACAAATAAGACAGCAAAGGTACTGGGTGACACCTTGGCTTGAAATGGTTATGGTTACGTTTGATTACGATTTGTGATTTTTGTTATAGGCACGACAATGAATTAGATAACTGCAGTGTTATGAAGGTGATTTGCAAGATTCTCTTCTTATTTGTGATATTGAAGAATAATTATAAAAGAGTTGCCTTGTCCTTGCCATCCAGACCTTGGTTATCTTGATTCTTACATGTTGGCTAGTTCTCTACATTTCGGGTTTTGATCTCTTAGTGTCTGCACTTTAAGTGAATTTCTGTGATTTTTGCTAGTTGAAAACTGACTTTTGCGTTCAGGGATATGTTAGGCAAGATGGCAATACTAATGTTTTTTATGTCTGAACTTATTGTTAGACTTGAAACTGAACAATTTCCTAAGACAAAGGTGATGGAAGTACCGGTGGTTGAGAGGAAGTTGATCTAACTGGATTGAGCTTTGTGCTTGTACTGTAGAACTTGGATTACCAGTAATTTGTTATCAAAATCTGGAACTTCTAAGGATGAAACAAAATGAAAGAACAATGATTGAACTTTCCCTTTCAGTTATACAGAAGTGCAAGGTAAGCTAGATCAATACTACATTGAGGCAGCTCAAAGTTGGTGTTGAGCTGCTTAGGCATATGGAATGAGGAATACAACTTAGGATATTGAATAGAGCTCGACTGTAATGCCAACAAAAATGATTTATGGATGAAGATGAGAAAATAACTGTCTTTTTTAATTGCAAATTGTACACACCTAAAATTTGACTTTACCCAACCATATTTAATTTTACTCTTAAGCTATTAATTAAATAATTTTTTTCTCCCATTTTATCCTAACCTTTAATTAAATAAATATTTATCATTTATTTAATTTATTTACCTTTGAGGTGATACTATTAATTAAATAAATTTTAATTAATTAAGTCCATTTAACCTTAGCCATTGATTCCATTCACATGGATCACATTTTATTTTAAACTTGCCATCATGTGAGGAGTATCACTCTCACATGAATAGTTATTATTTATTTAGTTAATTCCACAATCACTTTTATCCTTGTCCATTTAATTTTAGCCATTGATTCTATTCACATGGATCACATTTTAAATGTGCTATCATGTGACTGTTAGAAACCAAGATCACCCGCATGCAATCAATCACCTGTCGCATGCAAAAGACATGCAGAACCAAAGAAGATGTTTTGTAAACCTCAAAGTAAAAATGCATTAAAGAGAATCAATTATTACAAAGAGATCAATCCTTATGAAGGAGATCAAGAAACCCTAAAAGAGAAACCCTAAATGAAACCCTAGTGTGCACACTTAATAATTAATCAATTATTAATGTGCCTAAGTTTAGCTTAAGTAATTAAAGGAATAAGTGATTTAATTAATTAACCAATATGATATAATTAATTAAGTGGAATAACTTATTACTTTAACACCCCCCCCTTAAGATGAACTTAGGAAGAAGCTAAAACACTAGAATAAGATGCATGAAAGCAAAGATGGGTCCCGACAACTAGGCTTGATTAGATACCCATTTACAAATGCAAGAATGAAGTAGAGAAGGAAAAACCCAGTGGGACAAAACCCCCCTACAATGAGATGATATGCTACAAAGAAGCACTAGAAGAACTCTGTAGAGTAACATTAGAACCAAAATCTGGCAAGCAAGGAAATATTCTTCTATCTACTACTGAAACCGGATGAGAGTCATTGATTGACTCAAGGAATCATGAAAAAAGCGACAACAGACCCGATGCCCCAGAACACTTGAAAACTCCAAATGGAAACAACCCTAAAATCTATGAAGCAACAAGCGATTATTGAATGATGTATTACTGAAAACGAAGTGCAAAGATGCAAGATGCACCCTCCCAACTGCTAAAACATCCAAGTAATCTCCAAACAACCCATCGGGCCAAATCTGGACTAAGTGATCAACCTGGGACAGATAAAGAAAAAGTGCATGGACAACAACGTAGAGCTCCTTAATACCTTTCCAACGCCGCAAAGATAGCAAAAATTGGAGATTGTGGCAAAAAGTTATGAGCTCAGAAGCATAAAATAAACATCTGACTTCAAACAGCAATAAATGCAGATAAACAGTAAAATACTGAAAAATAAACAACACTATTGGTAAGTGTTTGGAGCCAGCTTTCCGGCGATATCTTGTTTGCCCGATTTCGATACCGTATGCCCAAGTTATGCCAAAAAGAAAAAAAACTGCTCCTTTAGAGCAAACTGGGGTTAGGAGGGGGCAAAAAGCACCGTACGGACGTTGACGGTTTATGAGCATAAAATTGACGGTCATCTAGCCGTCGCCGCAAAAATTTGGCCCCCTGCAAAAATTTGACAGGGCCCCTGGTCACTAATATGACCAGGGGCTGGGTGCCAGAGTTGGCCGGGGGTTGGGCTTCGGGGCTCCTGGCCACGCATATGACCGCGGCTTTCAATGCTGGTGCTAGGAGGCCGTCGGGGGTTGAGTTCGGAGCTCTTGGTCCTCATAGGACGACCGACAGAGTTAAGCAGAGCCCGCGGGGGCTGAACAGAGCTCAGCGGTGGAGGAGGGTGGCGCTGCTTGTCTGAGTGGTTGCCTTTTGAATTGGAGGCGCTGGCTCTAATCCCAAAAAATGACCTTTTTTAATTTTTTTTTCATTTTTCGTGCGTTGAGAAGCGTTCTGGGGAGGCCGTACGACCCCCCTTGGCAATTTTTTTTTGCCTTTCAGATTAACTGCTCCAAAATCGACGAAACGACAGGCGTTCTTAGGGTTTTTGGCTGCTGCGAATGCGATGGCGGTGTCCGTTTGAGCCCAAAGTGTTCAAGTAAATCAACGACCCCCAGATCTTGCAAAAAAGATGCTTGTGGAAATCCTTGCATTAGAAACTCATTGAAAGGCCATATCTTTAGATCACGAATAGGCAGCTGCAGGTCTGGAGCTGTGATACCATGTTAGAAACCAAGATCACCTGCATGCAATCAATCACCTGTCACATGCAAAAGACATGTAGAACCAAAGAAGATGTTCTGTAAACCTCAAAGTAAAAATGCATTAAAGAGAATCAATTATTACAAAGAGATCAATCCTTATGAAGGAGATCAAGAAATCCTAAAAGGGAAACCCTAAATGAAACCCTAGTGTGCACACTTAATAATTAATCAATTATTAATGTGCCTAAGTTTAGCTTAAGTAACTAAAGGAATAAGTGATTTAATTAATTAATCAATATGATATAATTAATTAAGTGGAATAACTTATTACTCTAATAGTGACGAGTATCTCTCACATGACAAACTAAGACTTTGAATCTAGACACTTGCGAAAAGTTAAACTAACTTTTCATCTCATTATCCATTACATATCACACTTCTTAATCTCAACCATTCACGTAAGGGTGTTGCTCTAATCCAATCTTAAACCTAGCCATTATCCATGACTACAACTTTGATCTCAACCTTAATTCTCAATCAATCTTAGCCATCTATCACTCAATGCATCTTGGCCCTTGATTTCTCTCATAGAAATTTTATAAATAAGAGGCCTCTCTTCCCATTTAATAATCCACTCTTATGCTATTGTTATGCTGCCCAAATTTCTATTGAATCATTTTGATCATATCATCATGTTGCTGGAATCATGAGCAACCACATCCAAGCTATCAATCTATGAACATATTACATTTGATTTTTCTGAGGTTTGCATGTATTTGGTTTGAGCTAGGCTAGATTTGATCCATATTTCATTTGTCATTTGCATGCAATACACAAATAACTAGAATTTTCCGAGTGATTGATAAAAGTCATGGCGAACTCAATGTTTACTGGTGAACTCAAAATTGCATTTAGCTTTTCAATAAAAAAATGGCCTAAAATTTGAGAGGACCTGATCTGCTTGTTTGAGATGATCATCTTGATTGTTGCTGAAATATCCTTAGAAGAACCAACACACCTTTTCTTTGTACCTTTGTTTCCATTCTGATAACATGCACACAATTTATGTCTCACACCCCACGGTATTCACACAAGTGCAGCCCTGAGATAATCTAGGTTTTTCTGATTCCATTATAGTATAAATTTCTCCGATTTTGAGGAAGGCAAGGAATGAAAAATGAAAAATATATACTATAGATGAATTTAAAAAATACAATAAAATTGAAGAGTACATATTTAATAAAATGTGCTATAATAAAAATAACATCAATGATTCTATGATATTATAAACAATGAAATAGTGGTATTCAAAGGCCATCCGTGACATTGAACATTGAAAATTAAAATATTTAAAATGCAAAAACAAATCTGATAACCGTCATTAGCACTAAATAAGAAGATTAACTATCTGTGCACTTGATAACAAGAGGGTGTTAAAAGTCCTTAAAAAAATGTAAGACTTCTCTAGTCAAAAACAAAATTTTAAAATGCCATTTTTATTTCTTGTTACAAATTATAATTTACAGTGTCACGAAATGTTGAAATTTTAGAATGAGGAACAGGTGGAAACCTACAGTTGGCTAAGTTGTGGCTCATCACACCTCCACCGTGGCAATCTAATAGCATATACTAAATTCAATAGGATTGCTATCCTGCAAAACATAGATAATCCTTATCCAAAAGGTACATGATGGCGTTATTGAACTACAATGATTTCACTATTCAAATTCACATTATGATATAGACATTGTCTACATAGATGTGAATTTAGAAATTTCATTCAAGTTTGCCATTGGTAGTTCAATACGGTAAGTATGGTTACGTCTATAATAATTATCAATTGGAAATGATCACTTTGAGGTGTATTGCAAGAATGTTTGCATCATGTTTGATTACAACTACAATTACATTAGGTGTTGTTCTTTGCAGATTTTTGTGGTTGTGCTCATCCTTTACACGTTTCAGATATGTTGGGATTGCTAGTAAATTTCTTAGGCCATCCCATTTTTTTAGAACAGGGGGAATGTTCTGAAATGTTTGAAAATGTTTGGTTGTTTGAGAGATGGTTATGGATGTCTCTTGACTATTCCAAAGATGATCATTATTGAAAAATTAAGATTTACATATTCTAATAAAGACACTTAGTATTAATTAGTTGGAAGTTAGTTTCTCGTAAGACAGTTTAGGGAGTTTTTGGAGAAGTTGAGAGAATGCAATGCTTTATAATAACCATTTGCACAATTCATTGTAAAACTCAAGTGAACTCAATAATATAATAATTGTATTTTCTTTATTATGCAAATGTAGATTCTCTTTGATTTTCCAATATGGTATTAGAGCTCTTTTAATATTTTTTTGGAAAAGAGAAATAACTTCTTACATAAAATAAGTTTGAATGTGAACACTAGATTTCACTATGGAATTTGTAGAATAGTAGATCAATTGTAAGGAAGAAATTGCAGTGTTGTCTCTCGTGTGTCAATTCGAGGTTTTGCTAAAAAGGATAGATAATGTTGATTGCATATTAATTAGTTTTATTGCTTTCAAATTTTGGTGCATAAGGAATTTATTTTTCTCTAAGGGTATACCTAATTGTGTGAAAGGAAGGATGTTGTTGGTGTATTGATGCCTTCTCTATGCATTGAAGCCCTTCGTCCATCGAAAGGCTTTCAAGAAGACCTTTGTTGATCCGGTCTCAAATATGATGGGTGAAGCCAATAAAATAAGGTTGTAAATATGCTTGCTGTTATTTTTTTTTTAATCATTTTTTCAGCCTTCAACAATTAAATTGTGGTACATTTTTTTGACTTTTAAAAGTGCAATGTGTTTTGGAGAAAACGATTAATAAAAGGAAGATTTTAGATATTTAAATTCTTGTTACTGCAATTCTGGTCACTATCCTCAATTCATGTGGGCTCGTCCAAAATTTTTGAAGTATAAGTTGTCGGCCTTGCCCTAGGTTTCAATAACCATGTTGGAGTTCGACAAGGTTATCATAACTACCTTTTGGACCGATATCTTTGTGAAAATGTTAAGAGTTTATTTTCCTAATATAAGTTTTTGAAGTACTATCAGCTTCCAATGAAGTTTCTATAATTGCTCCAAGAATGCTTGTGCGAAGAAAGTTGAAGAAAAGTTTATTTATTTTTGTTGGCCCTTTCGAAAGGTTTTGAAACCTTTGTTGGTCCTTGATAGGGTTTCAAAAACCTCCTTATTGGCCGATAATTAAAGTGTTAGTGCGGGGAAGTTAAGCTTTTAAAAGAAAGAATAAAAGGCATTAAAGCCGAAGTTTTCACAACCTCAACAAACTTCAACAACATACATAAAACTTATCCGAAGCCCGATATTATTTTAAATGTAGCACTTTTGAACTGTGAACAACGATGTTGAAAGGAAAACCATTCATAGCATTCAATGGAGATGTAAAGTTGCAGAGCCACATAACCAGAGCCCATTAAAATTGCAAGGAACAATACATACACAAAAGAAATAAACTCAAATAATCAAAATACAAAATTTTATTCATATATATATATATGCGGCGTTACATTGATCATGTTTACATTAAAAAATGGGTGATACCAGTACTTCTTTTTAAACATAAAAAACAAAATAAGGATGCAAATCCCTTCCACCACTTCTTGCATGCGTTCAATTTGGGTTGGTGAGAACAAATTTTCATTGGATTGCACAAAATGGGCAAATGGTCCCATATCATTTTGCTCGAGTCCAGCATGGAGGGCTACTACTTCTTTAGTGAGGTCATGGTGAAGTGCCGTCGCAATGCAGATAGTGTCGCCCACTAGACCAATCCTTAGAAATGTGTTCAGTCCTCTTATTGCCACCCTCACCTTCATCCGGTACTCTAGCTGAACTATGTGCTCCGCAACTCTTACTCCCTAGTCTTGCTTGCCAAAGGTGCGAATTACATTATATACAAAGTGCTCTAGAAGCTCAGCATTGTGTACATGAACACGACTTAGGAAAATTTCTCTGATAATCTTTCTAGGTATGTCTTCTTCAACATCATTGTGAACCAAAAAGACATCTCTCAGCTGGTCTGCCATAAACCTCCAGAATTAATTGCACTCCACATCCTCAATTGTGATAAAATCACTCTTTGATGAGGCATAGCTCTTAGTGCTTGCATTGCTAAACAATGAAATCTATATGGTGAAAATTAAGGTCTTTCTTGGGAATGGTTAATGATTGAGAGGACAATAATGTTGCTTGGGAATTTAATGAAGAGGGTTGTCGATGTGACATTGTTGCATTAAATCCTCAAGTTCAACTAGTTGAAATCTAAGTTGCCTTCTTTGCGAAGATGGTTTACATGAGTATACTTCAACTAGATCTTGATTGGATGCAAGCCGAGTAGGAGGATATCATTTCACAATTGAACACCCTTGCTTGGAGATATAGGAGAAGCACTATAGATTATATGAGAGAAGACTTTGTGCTTGAAGAAGAAGAAGAAAGAGTACAACGCCCACCCTGGAGAGTGGTAGAAAGGCCTCCCAGAATTGAAATCGTATGGTATCCTCACCCTCAATCCCATCCCAATCACAACGAGAATTTTCCACCTAATTCAAACCTTCCCTCGAGAAATTGACTCATTAAAAAGGAGAATTTGGGAGGGGTAAGAAAAAGTTTCCCTTAGATAAAGAAATTACTTTTCTTAAAAGGAATTTGTCGACTTGGTAAACCCCTTTTGATCCTAAACATTAGATTGTATGATGGCCATTACAACACTTCAGTCTTGGGAAAACCGTTTTGGACCTTTGGCTTTATCTGAATATAGTGTCTTACCATGCAAATCAACGAAGAATTTCCCTCAATTTTTTGGTAAAGATTTACAAGATCCTAAAGAGCATATGTTGGCCTTGATAGTCGCATGTGGAATCTTAGGAGTTTAGGATGAAGATTTTTTTGTAAGATTATTTGTTGATAGTCTTACTGGAGGTGTAGTAGAATGGTTTTGGAACTTAGAACGTGGATGTATAACTGAATGGGGTGTTTTGGAGAGAAAATTTCTTAGTAGATTCAAAGGTGTGGTGAATATTAATGCTTTGCTACGTCGATTTTTTTAGATTAAAAAAGAACCTATCCATGACTTCGTTGATCGTTTTAACAGGGATTTGTAGCATATTCCTCAACTCGAGCATTGAGGTAAGCAATTTCAGTTCCATATTTTTATCTCTACTTTACATCATGAAGTTCGATTCATTCTAAAAAGGGATAAGTATGCGGTCTTGAACAAGTACAATTGGAAGCAGTTAGTGTTGAAGATGATATTATTTCATTTGGGGCATGGAAACAAAATTATGTTAAAAAATGCATTCCAAATTGTAAGACACAGAGTCCCAGATTCTCAATCTCTGTATTCATCAAATCTTTCTTGCCCTATAGCTGAAAATGTTAATCTCACCTTTTTTAGTTCAAAACACTTTGGAGATTATGTAATAGATGGTGATAGAAATGAAAGTAAAACTTGGGATATTGAGGCATATAATTTGAGCTTTGAGAGAATTGAAGATGATTCTAGCTCATTGGATGAAGAAGACTCCTCTCCCCAAGTGAGGCCTATGAATGTATTACACTTTGAGTTCATTGAAAGTTTTATTTCTATTATGAGCAAGGGCAGTTGTGATGAAAATTCTTAGTTACCAACGTCTTTGTATATTCTTGAGTTAGAAGTTTTTACTTTCAAAGATGTCGATGTAGAACCATTTGATGTATCAATGAATGATGATGATCCACCTACCAAGGAGGAGGCTACTTTTGAATTCAAAAATACTATTCATCTCACCAGTATACAATCTGAAGCAGAGGAACTGAATGTTGCTCCCATCCCTAATTGGTGCTTAGATGATGATAATTATGACAAAGAAAACAAGTGCAAGAAAATTCTTATTCCCAAAGAGGTAAGCATGGTTAGAATTTCATCTTGGAATGATGAAGGTATATCTCCCAACGTTCTACTATCATCGTATATGGAAACTGAAATAGAAACTCTCAAGCAGATAGAGGCATTGGGAAATGGGATGAGATGGAGTGGCTTAGGTATTCAAATCCCCTCTTCATATTAGATGAATCTTTTGAGGTCATGAGTGATCCTTTGTTTGATTTTACAGATACTAACATATTGGTAGCTTGCAACAATATGATGGATGAGAGATTTGATTCTCAAAATGAGGATAGAAAAGAATGTGTTGAATTGATGGTGCATTGGGACATGTAAGGATCAGGGGAACAACAAAATGTAGAAGACTACCCTGATATGGTGAAGATGGCGAATAGGGAAAATACATTCCTTGAAGAAAAAACTAGCCAATTAAAATGTGAATCATTGGGATATGAAAGGATCTTGGAGAAGTTTTTCATTGAAGATAGCAAAGCTTCATCTTTTTGGTCAGTCGATTCACAGGAAAATTCTAAATGGGATAGAGGTCATAAGCTTGGTCAAGATGTTGAAGTTTTAAAAATGATGATGGATTGGGATGTGGAAGGAGACATATAGGACTATACACTTCAAGAAAAGGAGACATATGACAAAAAGTGGTTGTTCGGAAGCATACTGGTTTACAGAGGGTTCCTTTATGCAATATGTGTCTTGTGGGTGTGCTTAATCTCTCCTATACTGCAAAAGTTATAGGAGAACTCTTGCTTTTTCAAAAGTGGGTCGTTCTTTTCACAACCAGTTAATGGTTTCACATGATCCTCGTCGATGCTTCCAGTGAGGTAGGACTTCTCCTACCTTGTAAATACTTCAATTTTGGTGTACTATCTTTTTTGGTCTTTGCGTGTTTGTCCTGCTTTTGGTGTGTTTTGGTCCTCCCTTTCCCTACATGACTCTGTGTCTAATGGATAAAATACTGGTCTGTTAACTTGCTTCTGGGTTCCTTGCTTCATCCTTGTAGTCTTCGTCCCCAATCAGAGCCATTGTTACCACAATTCTGGTCACTATCCTTAATTCATGTGGGCTCATCTAAAATTTTCTAAGTATAAGTTGTCAGCCTTACCCTAGGTTTCAATAACCATGTTGGAGTTCAAAAAGGTTATCATAACTACCTTTCAGATTGATATCTTTGTGAAAATGTTAAGTTTGTTTTCCTAATATGAGTTTTTGAAGTACTGGCTTTCGATGGAGTTTTTATAACCGCTCCAAGAATTGCTTATGCAAAGAAAGTTGAAGATTTTTTTTTTGTCAGCCCTTTCGAAAGGTTTTGAAACCTTTGTCGATCCTCGACAAGGTTTTGAAAATCTCCTCATTGGCTGATAATTAAAGTGTTAGCATGGGAAAGTTAAGCTTTTAAAAGAAAGAATAAACGTGTTAAAAGCTGAAGTTTTCACAACCTTAGAAGACTCCGATGAGATACTTAAAACTTATTGGGAGCCTGATTTTATTTTAAAAGTAGCACTTTTGAATTGTGAACAATGATGTTGAAAGGAAAACCATTAATAGCATTCAATGGAGATATAAAGTTGTAGAGTCGCATAACCAGAGCCCATTAAATTGTAAGAAAAGGAAAAATACATACACAAAAGAAATAAACACAGATAGTCAAAATACAAAATTTTATTCATATCTATATATGCGGCGTTACATTGACCGTGTTTACATTAAAAAATGGGTGATTCTAGTACTTATTTTTAAACATAAAAAATGAAGATAAGGACGAGAATCCCTTCCACCACTTCTTGCATGTGCTCAATCTGGGTTGGTGAGAACAAATTTTCATTAGATTGCACAAAATGGGAAAACAGTCCCATATCATTTAGCTCGAGTCCAACATGAAGGAGGGCTATTGCTTCTTCAGTGAGGTCGTGGTGAAGTGTCATCGCAATGCAGATAGTGTTGCCCACTAGACCAATCCTTGGAAATGTGTTCAGTTCTCTTATTTCTGCCCTTACCTTCATTCAGTACTTTGGCCGAACCAGGCGCTCTACAACTCTTACTCCCCAGTCCTACTTGCTAGAGGTGCGAATTACATTATATACAAAGTGCTCCAGAAGCTCAACATTGTGTACATGAACATGACTTAGGAAATTTTCTCCAATAATCTTCTTGAGTACCACTTCTTCAACATCACTGTGAACCAAAAAGAATTTTTTTTAGTTGGTCTGCCATCAACCTCCAGAATTGATTGCACTCCACATCTTCAATTGTGATAAAATCACTCTTTGAGGAGGCATAGCTCTCAGTGCTTGCCATTGTTGAACAATGAAATCTGAATAGTGAAAATTAAGGTCTTTCTTGGGAATGGTTAATGATTGTGAGGACAATAATGTTTCCTGGGAATTTAATGAAGAGGGTTGTCAATGTGACATTGTTGCATTAAATCTTCGAGTTCAACTAGCTGAAATCTAAGTTGCCTTCTTTATGAAGATGGTTCGCACGAGTATAATCGCAGGGAGATATATTTATTAAATGCAAAATTCTGGGAATTGCATGCCACTTACATGTACGACATGCCATGGGGCTAGCATACAAACAAGTGCGTTTTGAATGCCTATCAAAATCAAGTTGGAAAAAGGAGTGTAATTATGACTAATTTAAAAATAGTCATAAATTTTCTATGTATCGGTTCCTTTGAATTGGGGAGGTAGTTCCACGAAACTGTCGCTTGATATGACGACCATTACATTAACGTCTAGGATTCAAGATTAGAGGATTATAAATTTGAAATCTGAGGACATAGGGGTGGTTGAATTCTTTTAGATTGCACTTTGATGTAAAGGAATGGAGGAACAATTTTGAGATGAACTTTAATTTCAAAATTTTCATCATTTGTTAACTTTGAATTCTAAATGTGATATTTATACTGGTTTATTCTGTTGGCTAAAACAATACTTGGGATTTTATCCTTTGTGAACAATAACTTCATGTTATTATATTACTCTTTTTGGAATTGAAGAGAAAAAGTTCATTAGGAAATCTATTCTGTTTGCTATGGTGTTTGTGTTCTTTGCACCAGGAAACTTGTAGTTATTTGGTTCATCGCATTGATTTCATTGTTATGAGCTAGTGTTAGTTCACCTTTCCCATTTTTTGGTTAAAAACGTATTTGTAATGGTTAATTATAGCCTTTGAGGGAGCTGAACCTCAATAAAAATTTAGAGGAAAGTCATAGATGCAATTGTGATCTTTCCTTGTTAGTAACATTGACCTTATTTTCTAGGTTATGGAGTTGATAAATAATGCTTTTCAATAAGGGCCAATCTGTTCACTAACAATACCTTATAAAAATGCAGAGTTTGTGAGGAATAAGGGAGATAAGAAATTAATGAAGTAGGGATCCTCTACAAACACAAAGTTTGAAAATCCTAGTTGCTTTCCATGTGGTTGGAAGTTTGTCTTCGCTTAGGCTCTAAAATTTAAATTTCAAGTGAAAATAGGTATATTTGCAAATAATCCTAGATTTATTATGAGAGAAAAATTTCTCCTCTACAAAGATGATGTTTAATTTCGACTTATTAGATTATTCAAAAATAGTGTGCCTTAGTACTAGTTGGGTACCTTGCAGGTGGATAATGTGGTTTGAGGGGATTACACATGTATACTATAGGCCTCATTGGACCATTGGGACTTGCATGAAGAAATTATCACGACTAAAATCTTCCCCAAAGGTTATAGCTAGCCTGATTCAATTAAATGCCAAAACTTGGTGCTGACTAGGATTAATGTGGGAATTGCACAACAAGCTTGTCTTTAGATAAGTTAAAGGCCTTTAAAAGCACACACATCAAATTAACAACTTAAGTTACTAGGAAAAGGTAAAGGGGGCACTAATGCATGAACACAAGGGACACACAACATCACTTAAGGGGCTGCTTAATGACAAAACATAAAAAGGTTATGACATTTTACAAGTTTATAGGGTTTTTCGACTAAGGCATATGAAATAGATGAATTACAAAGGGAAAAACCCAAAAAAATGCAGAAGCTCCATTAATGGCTCTAATTGGGGATGATTTTTAACAAAAACAATGTAAGGATCCATTAATCTTTAGGCATACTAGATAAAAAATGAGCAAAACAGACAACGATTGTACAAAATTCACACTAAAATATAATTGCATGGATATACCATATTTTATGAAAAGTAGGGCTTTAGGAATTGTCCATGCACTAGTAGCTCTAGAATTTCACCATTTAGAATTTGTAGGAAATATGAGTTTTCACCATGAGTGTTGGATATGACATAAGGACCTATTCATATAACTTCAAATTTTCCATGTTATTCCTTATCCCGAACTCTAGGATTCCTCATCAGAATCATGTCACCTATCATTAAATTTATATCTGATGCCTTCTTATCAAACAAGTATTTGACTTGTAGCTACTATTTGAGATTGGTCTTGTATGTATCTCTTCTAAATTCATATAGTTCTGTAAGGTGATTGATTCTAACTATCATAGCATCATCAATGTCCAAATAATACTCTTGAATGAATTTATAAATTGGTAACAAATTATTTATTGGTATTCTTTCATCTAACCTATACACTAGTTCATAAGGAGATTTCTCTCTATCCCTCTTTATTGTTGTTCTATCAAACCATAGTGCTAATTTGAGTTTTGAATCCCATGATTTCCTGTTCTTTCCAATTACTCTGTTTATAATCTTCATCAAAATTTTGTTGCTAGATTTTACTTGTCCATTCCCTTGTGGGTGATATGGAGATGAATAAGATATATCTATCTGATAATCATGGAAAAATGTTGTAAACTCATCAAACCTAAAACACATAACATTATCTACAACCAATTTTATAGGAACCCGAAACCTAATTACAATATTTTCCATGACAAAATTCCTCACGATCCTGCTAGTGGATTTCCTAGAAGGAATGACTTCAATCCATTTAGTAAAGTAGTTAGTTGCTACTAAAATCCACATGTAATTGCCGCTAGAATTTTTAGTAATTTCTCCAATAAAGTCTATGCCACACTATTAAAAAGGGGCTTCCATAGTCAATGTTCTTAATGGTAAGGCACTATAATATTTCAGTTTTCTTGAAAACTTTTAACATGCATCACATTTTCTTATCATCTTCTACGTATCAAAAATAGAGTAGGCCACCAATAACCATACCTTAAAATCTTATGTGTAATTGTTTTAGCTGTGCAATGTCCTCCACAAACTCCATTGTGCATTTCTTCAAGAATTTTAGTGGCTTGTTCTTCATTAGCACATCTAAGTAATACACCATCTCTATTTCTCCAATATAGATGATCCTAAAATATGACATATTTAATGGACTGCAACTTAAGAGTCTTTGGATAGGAAATATTCTTCAAATAATACACTATCTTTGTACCAAAAACAAGATTGCAAATTGCATTCCTTAGAGGTGTATCTTCTTCTATTTTATTTATTTGAATTGCATCAAGGTTAGACTTAGCCATGAGCTTAGCCAACCCTTGTCCCTTGACAAGCTTGGTTATTTGGATTTCTATATTGAACTCTTGGATTTTATTGATCCATTTGCATCTTCTCCCTATTACTTCTTGTTGGGTGAAGATATCTTTGATTGCAACATTGGGAACATAAGAAATTACCTTGGCCCCTACCAAATATGGCCTAAAATTCTTCACAACTCTAAATAAAGCATAGGCTTGCTTTTCCATGATGTCATACCTCAACTCTATAGATTGGAGTGACTTGTTGTAAAATGTTATAGGTTGCTCATACCCTTCATAATTTTTCTATAATACCATAGCAATTATGGTATGAAAAGAAGCAAAAGAGAACATTTGAAAAGGTTTTGAAAAACTAGGGGATTTGAGCAATTGTTCTTGTTTAATAGCTTCTTTAATATTATAGAAATATTGAGTTGCTCAATCTCCCCAAGTGATTGATTCTCGCTTCTTAAGCATTTTGGAAATTGCTTTAGTTATTTCTACAAATTTTGTGACAAATCTCCCAAAAAAATTAATCTGTCCAAAAAATGATTGGATGCCTTTCACAGTCTTAGGTATTTGAATCTTATCAATAGCTACAACCTATCAGGATCAATTTTGATCCCATCCTTTGACACAATGTGGCCTAATAGTTTTCCCTTTGTAACCACAAATAGAATACATTTCATAGGGTTCAATGATATGCCATATTCAATGGATTTTGAAAAAATCTTTCAAGATGTATACAATGGTCTTCTGCTTTCTTAGAAAAAGTAGTTAAATCATCTTGATACTCTACCATAATTATATCAATCAAATCAACAAATGCAACATCCATGGCCCTTTGGAAAGTTGCCCCAAAATTAGTTAATTCAAATGACATCCTAACTGAACCGAAAAGAAAATGGGTGGGGGGATGTGCCCACTATTCTCTCTAAGTCATTCAATTATGTCTTAGGAACCCAAATTGGATTGACTGTCAACCCCAAAGGGTGAGTCAATTCTCAATAAAGAAGACCTAGGAGGGGTTCTTTTAGGCTTTGAAAGGTTCACCACCAAACAAAAGCTTGGAAAAGACAACTTAACATTTAACTCACAAAACCTAGTAATGCAAGCTAAATGATGAACGCAAATGATGAAATTGTGCAACATTAAGTTAGGGTATGTGTACCTGGGAATTTTGGAAATGTGATGAGGATTCCAGAAATGCAATGAAGCTGTTAAAATATGCTAGGGAGGACTAAGACACCTTTACTGTCTTATTAGTCCTGTTGTTATTTTTTCGGGGCAAATGCAAAATCTTTGGATGCCGAAATAGGATCCAAAAGAATCTTTGCAAAATTCCACTTGGAGGACTAAGACGCCCTTGCTATCGTCCTAGTCCCGATCTGAATTTCTGAAATCTTCGAATGTGATCCTAAGGCTTGATGTCTACACTTCCTTCTTCTCTGATCTTGAGTTCTGCAACTTCTAGATCTGGCCTATAGGTGAGTTTCCATGAAGATGATAACTTTGCAATGCAACTTTGCACGCCAAATGATCTTCAAATCTTCAACCTAAATTTGCAATCACAAACATGCAAGAGAGGAAAAACTTGTTGATTGTTAGTAAATGGGGGTTTGCCTTGGTCAAACACCTTGTTGGTAATTAAACCTTGAAAGAGAATGAAATGGAGGGAAATGATGAATAAACAAAATGCTATGTTGGAACTCACCAAACCCTTATAATAAGGTGCTGCAAATATGCTTGAATGGCTGTAATGGATGTGGTTCTTGACTCTTACTTGAATGATATTGATTTTTGAAACACTTGCTTGAATCATAAACCCTACATCACAAATGTTAGCACAATAACAAACATGATGCAACAATATCCTTGATATGATGCTTGGATCTTGACAATGGCTCCAAATGTTTGATGAATTGCTCTTGATCTCATAAACTTTCGTTAGGAATGAATACTTGAATGCTTGTTATGAAAAATGAGTGGAGGAACCTTGTGTTTATACTTATCCATGCTTAATATCCCAAAATTACACAACAACAAGCTGACATGTGAAATCATTAATTAAAGGAGGCTAAATCTTGCCAAGATTTGAAATTAAATCCTGAAAATAAGCCAAGGGGGACTAAGACACCCTAGGTGGCATCTTAGTCCCGAGACATGAAACTCGAGGCACAAACTCAAAAAAGGTGCCCATTTAAGGCACACTTGAAACAAGGGTCCCAAGACCTTTGGGGGACAAAGATGCCCTAGGTGGCATCTTAGTCCCGACCCAAAAATCAGGGACACTCAACCAAAATCATTAAATTATCATGTATCCCTTGATGTTTGTCGGGATTAACCATAAAAAGATATAGTTTATTAAGCTTGTGGATACAAAATAGGACCAATTAAGACATAAATAGGGATAAATAAAGCAAGGTGGGCCCAGACAAGTGTGCAAATACAAGGGTATGCATTTTCCTACACTACATTTAGCCCCCACTTTAGTGAGAGGATGAAATTGCTTCAAACTCACACTAAAGTAGCCAACCATGCAATCAAGAGGGGTTCAAATGTACTAATGCTAGTAAGATATGATGACAATAACCAAGAGGGTGGCCAAGCCCCCAAGATCAAGATCCTATGGAAAACCAACATAGGCACAAAGGAACACTCTTTTGGATGATATATGAAGCCATAACCAGATCGCAACCATACACCATCAAAGACATGAAAAAAAATGGAAAAAGAAAAATGCAATGGATCAAGCTTTGATTGGCTGTCCAATGCGCTATGGACCGGGTCTAGGCTGTTTGTCCAAAAAATGTTTACAAGTGGAATGCGCTGTCCACTATGCAAACAAAATGCATGCTCACAAGGGCTAATGAAGCTAGTTGTCCACTAGGTGAGCCCCAAGTGGTCCATATCAACGTCATACCCCCATGACTATGATAAGGACAAGAAGAAAATGCATGCTTACAAGGGCTAGTGAAGCTAGTTGTTCAGTAGGTGAGCCCTAGGGGACCATATCAAAGCCATACCTTCATTACTTTAATAAGGTACAAAAATGCATGCTTACTAGGGCTAGTGAAGCTAGTTGTTCAATAGGTGAGCCCCAAGGGACCATATCAAAGCCATACCTCCATGACTTTAATAGGGTACAAAAATAAAATGCAACAAGAAAAAGGAATGTTCTAAGGGATTTTGCTTAGTTCGTGCAAGGTCTTAATATTAGGGGACATTGTGCTTAACATCTCCGAAAGAGGATAAATACAAGGTCTCATTCTGAGGAACATTGTACCTAATATTTCCAAGAGAGGACAAGTGAAAAGGTCTCATCTTAGGGAACATTGTACCTAATTCTTCCAATAGAGGACAAGTGCAAGGTCTCATCTTAGGGAACATTGTACCTAATGTTTCCAAGAGAGGACAAGGAAATATCACGCTCTCGGAGGAAGTCAAACCCAATGACACCACCAAGAAAAGGATGCATTGCAAGAAGAAAGGAAATCACACAAGGAACATGAAAACAAATGCAAATGAAATTATGCCAAAACAATGCCAATGTATGCCCCCACTTTAAAGGAATTGCTAACACCATGCTATAAGCAATTACTTTAAAGTAGCCAAAAATGTAAAAGGAAAAGAGGGTTGCTCCCCAAAAACACATAAGGGATCTATGGATTCGGGGTCAGTATCTGTCTTTGCTGCAATGATATTAGAGAGCTCAGAACTGTCATCATTCCCCAAATACACATAGAACTGGAAGAATGACACAAAGAGAGCGAAAACAAAATAAAAAACCTTTTGGGTCAACATGGAAGAGACATAGGGTGTCTCGACGCCTTGCATCATCCCCAAAAGGAAAACATAAGACAAAAATGCAAATGAAAAGAAAAGATCAATGAAAAGGAAAAAGCATATGACGTATAGAAGAATGCACATAGAGAGGAAACATCAAACGAGATGGGGGATCACATTACACACATGCAATCAAAATAAAAGGAAATAATGTAAAAGACTAGTAAGGCACAAACGAGTCAACTTAAACCAAGTCATTCGCCTCCCAATCTCAGTCTGTATAAGTGGAAAGTAGACAACGAACCTAAGGGACAACGACAAATGCTTTACTAGGACAAGGCTATCTACTTCTTGCCCCCACTGAGTGCAAGACAAGGATGAGCCGAGGTAGGTGATGAGAAAGATCATGTAATAGTGAGAATAAAATATTCTACAACTATTACATAACAAAAGGGGTTTTAGAGTCCTGCTATTCAATTATTGGATGACAATCATTGCCATCAAAGCGAGTTTTTCAATACCAACTTGAATGCATGACACTCATCGGTACTGTGTCCGAGAGTTCTGTGGTATCGACAATGTGGAACTTTTGCATCTTTAGGATATAGTACTAGTTTGTCTTTCATTGGTGGTAATGTTATTAGTTCTTTGTTCAAAAGAAATTGTAGTTTCCTTTCACTTTCAGGTGGTAGACAAGGAAAGTTTAGTTTTTGTAACTTGTAAGGCCTCTTGCGCTTGCTAGATTTTCCAACTTCTCTAGTTGAAGGTTGAAGAAGAGGACCTAGGGTGGTCCTATCATCCTTGTCATTGTTATAAGTCATTGGTTGTTCTTTAGGAAGGACATTTCGTATCGGGAGGAGAATCTAAGATCACTGTGCCATCACTATGGAGCCTTAGATATTCTCTAGGAGGTCATATATTGCGAGGGGGATCTTGATATCCTAACCCTTTTGTGTTTTCATTAGTTGATATTTGTTCTAGGAGTTGATGAATTTCATGTTCACTTGTTGCATCACATCCTTGTTTACTCAGAATTGTGAATCCTTTTCAATATGTTTCTTCTAGATTGATTGGAGTGTTTGTTACTTTGTTGTCATAAAATGGTTGAGTTTTTGCTTGTTTATAGGAGCTAGGTTCACCTTGTGAAGGGAACTTAAGTTCAAATTATGTTTCAGTTTCGGGATGTAAGTAACCAAACATCTCAAGAGGTGGTATCAGAGGAGGATTTGGTTGTTTCATGGATGGGTAAAAGGATGCATTAGCTTCAAGGTTGTTAAGACAATCATTTAGGAACTTATTCATGCTATCATCATCTTCTCCAATGATGTCAACATCACAAGGAGGACATGTATTAGGAGTTGTGTGAGCATGAGTAAGTTCAATTTCATTAGTATCATTACCAAAGGCGCAACTTGACACATCTACCAAAAATTTCAAGGACATCCACAACTTTCCAAAGCACATATTCATGGTGCACGATTGAACAAATACACTTGAAGTGAAAGAAATTGAAATAACAACAATTCTGCAAACTATAACAGAAAACTGAAGGTAGCCAATAAAGGCACATAAAATAAATTTTAGATCCTGAAAACTGTAGAGTCAAAGTCAATAGGGACTAAGACACCAGTAAGGGTGTCTTGGTCCTACTGGTGAGATTTTGAAGTTCCAAAAAGTGAAACAACAAGCAAATAGCACAAACAGGGTTCTGAGCTAGAAACCCACAAAGGGACTAAGATGTCGGAAAGGGCGTTTTAGTCCTAGCAGAGGTTTTTCTTAGAAAAATAACAAAGTCTGGGTTGATAACATTGTTCCTAGGTTGCCTGCCCAGGGACCTACTGTTTAGAAACAAAAAAGTGTGCAAAAGAATGCAAGAAAAAGCGAGTAATGGCAAGCAATTGTATGCAAAGTTGATTGCAATTTTTTCAATTTTGAAGCAATAACAATGTTTCTAAATGCAATTAGGATGATTGACAATGCACTTTTCAGATTTTCCATGAGATAAATTGATGCAAGAAAGCAAAAATGCAACCTATATGCACTTTCACTAATGCAAATATGAGTGTGTACCTTAGAATTTTAACCTACTCTAATGTGCAAAATAACTAAAAATGCGAATGATAAAAGATTAAGGACACTTCAAGATTAGCCTAAAGAGTGATAAAACAAGAAGAAAAATAGATGAAACGAGATGCAAATGATTATACCTTCCTTGCTGTTGAAGACTCCTTGGTTGGCCCTTGATTTTGATGGATTTGTGTGCTCCTTGGATGGCTTGTGATGTAGCTAGATGCAAGATTGAATGTGAAAAATGATCAAAGTGGAGGGCTAAATGATAACAAATGCTTGAGAATGCAAATTGGTAGCATAAGGTTACTCAAATCAAAAAGTCCTCCTTCCTTACTGTTGAGGAGGGGGTATTTATAGAAGAATTTGAATTCTTTAGAGAATTCAACGGTTGAGATTCATCCAACAAGGTCAAGATGAAGGGCTATGGTGAGTTGAGGACTCACAAGCCCTCACATCTTGACATGTGGATTGTGAAGTGGATAAAGGTAGGATGATGTGTAGGTGATGTGGCCAAAAGGTATATGAGGTGGAGGAAGGACAAGTACCTTCCAAGTACATTGGGAGATGGGAAGAATCTTGGGTGAATTAAAGTGAATTTTAAATTCACAATGATTGAAAGAATCTAGTGGATAAGACAAGGTTCCCAAAAGGTGGGAATTTGTCACATGTGCATGAGGTGACATGTCAAAGGTTCTAGAAGATAGGGGATTCTAGGAATAATAAAAGTGAATTAAAAATTCACATGGGGAAGAGAGGAGCCTAGGGTGAATAAAAAAGAATTAAAAATTCCTTGGGGGATGGGGAGAGTTGACCAAGGTACTAATTAGGTTTGACTAATCGTAATTAGAGGATAATTAGGGGTTAATGAGGATTAGAATCCAACTTGCAAAAGTTGGAGGATGTGACACATCCTAATCAAAGATTAGGCATGTGCACATCCTTAATGAAGAGATTAGGAGATGGATTAGGATTAGATGAAAATGACATGTGAGGAATTAAATAAATGTATTTAATTCATTTGATGAAAAGAGGATTAAGGTAAGGTATTTAATTATTAATTAAATACCTTAGGGATTTGACAGAATTAAGGACATTAATTAAATAATAGTAATATTACTTAGTTAACTCAGATAAGAGGATGTTTAGATGAAAAGTGATAAATTTGGATAAATTAATTGTCCAAATTTGGATGTCTACAATGAGAAACCCTAGATGCACTTTCACTAATGCAAGATGCAATGCAAAAATGAATGCAACCTAGATCAAGTATCTTAATGAACTCCAAATCAGAAAATGAATGCTCAAAAATGTGGCATTCACCAAAATGAACCGAAAAGAAAATGGGTGGGGGGATGTGCCCACTATTCTCTCTAGGTCATTCAATTATGTCCTAGGAACCCAAATTGGATTGACTATCAACCCCAAAGGGTGAGTCAATTCTCAACAAGGAAGACCTAGCAAGGGTTCTTTTAGGCTTTGAAGGGTTTATCAGCAAGCAAAAGCTTGGAAAAGACAACTTAACATTCAACTCACAAAATGTAGTAATGCAAGCTAAATGATGAAATTATACAATAGTAAGTTAGGGTATGTGTACCTGGGAAGTTTGGAAATGTGATGAGGAATTCAAAAATGCAAAGAAGCTATCAAAATATGCTAGGGAGGACTAAGACACTCTTGTTGTCTTATTAGTCCCACTGCTGTTTTTCAGGTCAGATGTAGAATCTTTAGATGCTTGAACAGGATTAGAAAGAATCTCTGGAAAATTTCACTTTGAGGACTAAGATGCCATTGCTACCTCCCTAGTCCCGATCTAAATTTCTGAAATCTCCGAATGTGATCCTAAGGCTTGATGTCTGCATTTCCTTCTTCTCTGATTTCAGGTTCTGAAACTTCTAGATTTCGCCTGTAGGTGAGTTTATGTGAAGATGATAACTTTGCAATGCAACTTTGTAACTCTGCAACTTTTCAAATGATCTTCAAGTCTTCAACCTAAATCTGCAATCACAAACATGCAAGAGAGGAAAAACTTCTTGTTTGTTAGTAAATGGGGGTTTTCCTTGGTCAAACCCCTTGTTGGTAATTAAACCTTGAAATAGAATGAAATGGAGGGAAATGATGAATGAACAAAATGCTATGTTGCAACTCACCAAACCCTTGTAATAAGGTGCTACAAATATGCTTGAAATGGCTGCAATGGATGTGGTTCTTGACTCTTACTTGAATGATATTGATCTTTGAAACACTTGCCCGAATCATAAACCTTACATCACAAATGTTAGCACAATAACAAACATGATGCAACAATATCCTTGATATGATGCTTGAATCTTGATGATGGCTCCAAATGCTTGATGAATTGCTCTTGATCTCATAAACTTGCCTTAGGAATGAATACTTGAATGCTTGTTATGAAAAATGAGTGGAGGAACCTTGTATTTATACTTATCCATGCTTAATATCCCAAAATTACACCACAACAAGCTGACATGTGAAATCATTAATTAAAGGAGGCTAAATCCCGTCAAGATTTGAAATTAAATCCTAAAAATAAGCCAAGGAGGACTAAGGTTCCCTAGGTGGCGTCTTAGTCCCGAGGCATAAAACTCGGGGCACGAACTCCAAAAATGGTCCCATTTAAGGCACACTTGAAATCGGGGACCTTTGGGGGACAAAGAAGCCCTTGGTGGCATCTTAGTCCCAACGCAAAAATCAGGGATACTCAGCCAAAATTATTAAATTATCATTTATACCTTGATGTTTGTTAGGATTAGCCATAAAAAGATATAGTTTATTAGGCTCATGGATGCAAAATAGGACCAATTAAGACATAAATAGGCATAAATAAAGCAAGGTGGGCCCAAACAAGTGTGAAAATGCAAGGGTATGCATTTTTCTACACTACACTAACATAAACATAGGTACCCCAAGGTGTGGGAAAGGTAGTATTGTATTACTTTGATTCCTTTACCTCTACCTAGTTGTATCCTGAAAAGCCATCCATCATGAATAACAAATTACAACCAATTACCTTTTGCAACATTGCCTCCATATTAGGCTATAGATAGTTATCCTTCAATGAATTTATATTCAAAATCCTAAAATCAACACATAACCTTATATCTCCATTCTTTTTTCTTACTAGCACTAGGGTAGAAATCCAAGTGGAGTGTATGATTGGCTTTATGATTCCCCCATTTTTGAATTTTATTAGTTCTTGTTGCATTTTTGGTGCCAATGTTTGATTGATTGGTCTTTTCTTATGTCTGAAAGGCTTAGCATAAGGTTTTAGAGGAATTCCATGTTGGAAGAGATCCTTTTTATAGGATTTTGTTGGAGCTGAGATATAGCTCTGATACCATGTTGGGATTATGGATGCACAGTCCTTGAAGCTGCAATCTTCGATGTAGGACCTTTAAGCCAGGAAAGATAATCAACCACCCAGAAAGTGTTGCAACTAGGCATGCACAATGGAGATTCAATATTGATATGATATTATTGGATTACAAATGTACAAGATGCCTGATTATATAGGCAAGAGCTAAACTCTAATATGCATGAGATGTTGACATGTGTCTTGATCTAACAACATGTGACAACATGTGAACCCTAATGGTGATGATCATTAAATGAGGGGATAAGTTCTAGAAGGACAACTCATCTTCTAGATGGAATCTTATCTCCTACAAATAAGGAAGGGAATATTATCCCATTTATTAAATGATTGATCTAATAATGCAACCTAGGACTTAATTAATTAAATGCAAGACCTAAGTTAACTTATGCTAGTGTAATAATTAATTAATTACACCAATAGATTTTAGGTCATCATAAGACCATGCAAAAACATTCTTATACTTTCTTAGGAAAGAAATAAGTATAAGTCTAATTTTAGGGTCTAATTTCTTCCCAATGTAGAATTTCTTAAGGGAAGCTTCTATACCCAAAATTATTTCTTCAAGATCACTTTTATGGATAGGGGTTGACTTGTCAACATATCTATCTTAATTATTAAAAACCATTTGTAAGGATATTTGGGATTTTATTAGTTTTTAATTGAATAATCTCATTCCTAAACACAATTCTTTTCCATCCATAATTTCTACAAGATTTTGAAAATCTATTTCTTGATTGTGGTATTCAACACAATATAAAAATTTCAACAAATCCTGATCGTCATTGAATATTTTCCAATTTTATAAATTATCAAGAACATATGGCCTCAACACATCAATATTATATATACCAGCAAAAGTTATATCTTTAGGCCACAATGCAATATTTTTTTAATAAAAAGAGGGGTAAAAATTTATTAGAGAATCAATAAGTACAAAACAAGTCAAGAAATAACCAAGGTTCCACAAGGGAAACCCAAAAAGAGCCCACTACATATTCCTGTCCTCCAAAATCACCTTTTCGAAAGTCTCCACATAATTCGGGGGCAAAATGCCCCATTCCCTAACATTTCATCCCTGCTCATGCTTTGAGGCCGATTTGGCTAGGCAGTCCACAACTCTGTTCCATTCTCTAGGAATATGATGAAAAGAGATAACTCCAATGAACTACATAAGCTCAAAACTTGCTTCACCACCACTGCCAATTGCCAACTAACTCCTTCCAACCTCTTCTCATTTAGAATATCCACAATAATTTGTGAATTAGATTCACAAATAATTTTTCTCCAATCGAGAGAGCACCCTTTTTCCACTGCATGAAGGATAGCAAGGGCCTCCATAAAATTTTTGGACTATAGATAGAAAAGGGAAACACAGTACCACCTTCACCATCTTTGCCAATACCACCAATCCCAATGTGTCCAGGGTTCCCCCTAGAAGAACCACATGTATTCACCTTTAGGAAACCCCTAGGTGTGGGAGTCTACTTACCCTCACGCTGAATTTTCTACTTGGTACAGTGAGGCATGATACCAAAAGGGAAAGCCAACCCCCCAACCTCCAACATCAAGTTCCTTATGATATCCCTATCACAAGGAAACACAGTCTCAGACAAATCACATTTAGTAGAAATGGTTTCCTAAAGTCTACAAAATATCTTTTTCCATAATTGAATAGTCACCATGTGCACCCCCTAAAATATCCTCTGATTCCTTGCTAGCCACAAATTCTAGATAATGAAAGTGGGGCTGATAATCCAAGCAATTTTAAGAAAAGAGGCTTGACCAGAAGAACAACCCATCCTATCCCAGAGCTCAACCAAAGAAGTGACATGAATGCAAGAATGATTCCAAGCTCCCCACCTGAGGTGCCAAATCCCTCAATAAAATGAGCATTGAAAGAACAAGTGAGAGGTATCCTCCTCACTATCCCAACACATGATAGATAGAAGGGCCCTGAAAACCTCTCTTTTTTAGGTTGTCCTAGGCAAGGCAATGATTTTGGATAACCAACCATAAAAAGAAATTACATTTAGGCCAAGAGAACTTATTCCAAACATACTTCCACCAAGGCACACCAACCCTCCCATAAACCTTTCTATCCAACTCCAAATAACTTGAGGCAACAAATTTTTTTCCTTTCAAATTAGGGCCCCAAGCCAAGATATCCCTCCCCGAAAGAGAATTACAAAGTTTACTACCCAAAATCCTAGCAAGCTCTTGACGAGCGTCCATAGTACCATCTAGAGGCCAATCCTGTAGATCCTTCCAATGCCACACCTCCATTTTCCCCAAAGAATGGGAAGTTTTAAAATCCTCCACCTTACTCCATCTTGCAGCAATAAAAATAACACAAAGAGGCTGTAAATGAGGGAACATAACCAGGATGGGAGGATTCCCATCCTACAAATCATGCCAGAAGAGGGCATTAGACCCTCTATTACAAATCCAAAAGAGACTTGTCTTGATGAGTTGGGCCCCTCTTTTGAGCATATCCCAAATCATGGACCCCTTTCTTGAAAGGTCATACCGAGGAACATCAATAGAACTCACTCTTGGAAGATACTTAAGAGTGGTATTTTGGCCCAATCCTGATTTTGAGAAGTGCACCATTGCCAATATAACTTGGTTGCTAAGACCTAACCATTCAAACTAGTAGGGTTGAGCCCAAGACCACCCTCCTATTTTTTCCTACAAATAGAGTCCCACTTCACAAGGCTCCATTTTGAAGAGGACAAGTTACATGTCCAAAGAAATTGATGGGCAAGGGCATCAAATTCCTTAACAAAGCACAAGGGAGCAACTTGCACAAAACACTTATAAATATGAAGAGCCTGGACCATCGAATTCAAAAGAGTCACACATCTTGTCAATGAAAGCCACTAGCAAGTCCAATGACTAACCCTCCTACGAAAATTATACAAGACTTCCTTCCAAACATCTTAGAGCTGCAACTCCACCGAAATGGGAATCCCAAGATAAGATAGTGAAAGAGCACCAATATGAAATCGAAGAATTTAAGTGATTTTATTTTGAATAAGATGAGGAGTATTGAAGAAGAAGATAGAAGACTTATCCTCATTAATCTTTTGACCAGAAGTAGCCAAGTAAATATCCAAGGTCTCTCTCAAACTCACAACTTCTCGAATC
The DNA here is from genome assembly GCA_007258455.2 of Sequoia sempervirens. Taxonomy (NCBI): domain Eukaryota; kingdom Viridiplantae; phylum Streptophyta; class Pinopsida; order Cupressales; family Cupressaceae; genus Sequoia; species Sequoia sempervirens. The sequence continues at coordinate 273,615,104 of VDFB02105785.1, read as the reverse complement.
CTGGCCATACCCATCAAAGTAGCATCTACAAATTGCAAGTGAGAGTGAGGAGGTGCCCTACCACCCTAGAACCAACCTTGGAGCAATCCTTGATTAAATCAAACCTTAATAAACCTTTCCAGACCCTAAACCATAATAATGAACAAATAAGCAAAAAGAGGATCCCCTTGGCGAAGACCCCTAGAAGCACCAAATAGCTTCAATGACTTATCATTGACAAGCACAAAAAACTCATAACCCAATCAATCCACACTCTAGTGAACCCAAAAGCTTGGAGGATCCTTTGCAAGAAGGCCCATTGAGCCCTATCACAAGCCTTAGCCATATCTAGTTTGATGAACATAGCTTTCTCCTTGGAAGTCACCATAGAGTGAATAGCCTCAGTAGCAATCACAACACCATCCAAAATTTGTCTTCCAACAACAAAGCCACTTTGTCCCTCCGAGATCAAAGAGTGAAACCAAGGCTTTAATCTCTCCATAATGAATTTAGTAATAATCTTGTAAACCACATTACAAAGAGCAATAGGTTTGAAGTGATCCAGACAATTGGATCCTTCCCTCTTAGAAATAAGAGACAAAAAAGTAGAATTCAAGGCACACAACATTTTCTTATTGCTATACGACTCCTGAAAAACCTCAAGGAGGTCTAAATTGATGATTCCCTAGAAAACCTGAAAGAATTCAATAGGAAAGTCGTCTGGTCCTGGGTCTTTCCCCTTTTTCATTTGGAACACCACCTTTTCCAATTCATATAGAGAAATAGGGCACATGAGGTCCACATTCATCTCATTAGAAACTAAGGGGGGAATACAATCCAAAATAAGATTCTCTACACCACCACCCAAGATAGCATCCTTGGTAAACAATTCTGAAAAAGAAATGGGAAGCCTCCCTAGCAATCTCACCCCTGGAGGCAAGCTGCACACCCTTTGGTGACACCAAAGAGGGAATAAGGCTCCCAATCCTTCTATTCTTAACAAAATTATGGAAAAAATCAGTGTTTATGTCCCCTTCCTAAAGCCAATCCACACGAGACTTTTGTTTCCAAAAAAATCCTCTCGTAACTCCCATTCCTCAAATACTTTGACTGCAATAACCTCCTTCCTAAGAAAATCCTTAGTAAGGCCATGATCACGAATATGTAAGGTAATAGTATCTAGCTCAGCTTGAGCCTACAATTTATTGAAGGGAAGATTGCAAAAGCATTGCCTGTTCCACCTTCTGAGTTTATACTTAACATATTGTAACCTCTTAGTCAAGGTGTACATAGCCCTACCATGATTAGTCTTCCCTTGAAGCCAACAACCACTCATAAGATCTTGAAGAGAGGGGTCTTGCAACCACATTAGCTAGAACTTAAAGGACGAGGTTCCTAAAAGCTCCAATAGAAACAATAAAAAGCTTGATCGGCCAATGATTAGACCCTTTCCAATCCAAAATCTTAGAACTAGTGGTCCACCTTTCACCAACCCAAAAACAAGAAACAAGAAATCTATCCAACCTCTTAGAGACAACATTATCATTGCACCTCATGTTATTCCAAGTAAATATCCTAATACTTGGCTGCACATCAACTAAATTTAGCACCTCAATATTATCCTTGAGAAGGTTGGGAGAAGAATCAAGCCTAGCATTCCCACCAAGTTTTTCCTCAAGACACACAACTGTATTAAAATCCCCAACAACGACCCACAAGAGCAGGGGAGTTAGAGACCAAATATATCTGAAATGAGCCCATAATTGAGTTTTTCCAATAAAGTCAGGAGGTGCATAAACATTGGTGAACAAACATGTTTCCCTAGAGTTTAGACTAGAGGAAACCACAGATATAGAAAAACAACCCAAAATCTACCAGAAAGGCACAATCTTCCTCGAATCCCAAAAGAAATCCACACCACCAGAATTACCTTGAGCCCCAATACACTAACATTAGCCATGAGACCATACATAAGGGGCTTTATTCATCATGCATTCCACATATAACTTGGTTTCGTGGAGAAAAAAAGATCAGGACACTGAGCACTAATCATTTCACGAATAGCCTTTTGTTGAGGGATGCTATTCATACCCCTCACATTCTATGAAATAACAATAATTTCTGAGAATGAGAAAAGTGGGAGTCAATGGTCCTCATTGACCCTGAGTCCACCAAATTCTCCCCAAGCAATTTAACCTTCTCCTGGTCTTTTTTTTGACCTACCTTAGAAACTTTCTCCAAAGGCACCTTCTTAATAGATTTTTGTTGCAGACCCAAAACATGTAGAGTCCCACTATTCTTACCTGCATCCATTACCTCCCTAGAGAGAACCAAATTCCCTAAGGTATCCACCCCCTTCAAGAGAAAAGGTCCACATGGTTCAAGTTCAACTGAAGGTTGCAATGACATATTTGTAGTCTTGTGCTCAATCTATGTATCCCCCAAAGTTGAGCTCAAAGATTCAATCCCTCTGTCTCTTGACAAACTTGCCCCCAAAGATCCATCACTAGTGGAAATCTTAACTGGAATTCCTTCCTCATGGGCCAAGTCCTCTAAAGCATGAAATTGATTAAAAACCCCATCATATTGCTTGTACTTCAGGGTTCTTTTCAAACCCCTCCTATTATTATGGGGCTTTATTAGGATGAAACCCTCTTTGTCTGCACCATCAACAGCCATAGGAGCCTTCCCTTTGTCATTTTAAAGATTTGAACTAGGAAAAGAACTAACTACCCTAGCTGTCTGATTGAGTCGAGGGTAATTTATTTGCAAATGTCCATAGTCATAGAAAAATGACATTTGAAGGGAAAGGTTTCATAGTCCAACTGTTGGACCCAAGAACCTAAACCAAGACATAATTCCAACAAATTTTACAAAGGGTTATTTAAATCTATTTCAACACAAAAATGGGCATAAGAAAGAACCTTTTAATCCAGATTTTGTTGAGCCAGACCAACTAGCTTGCCAAGCAATAGAGCAATCATATGGAGGATATCATTGTGCCAAAAATCTAGCGGGAGAGAAACCCAAACGGGAACTTGTGTAGGAAGCTCCTTCGTCGAGTTGAAGCCCACATGCTAGGGTTTCATGAAAAGTCCAACTTGGTTAAAGAAGTACGGTTTGGATTCAAAAGCCCTGTTTTAATATGTTATGCATGAAAACACGATAATAAAATAATTGTTGGTAGCCACCTTAATTTCCATATCACCCTCAGGGTTCCAAACCTTCTAGGCCCAAGATTCCAAGGTAGGCAATCTGATGCAAATCCCCATGAATCTACAAATAAGTGTATGATTGCTCCAATAAGCCACATCTTTCACAATAGACTCTGGTTGAATCACCAAAATGAGACACTCAAGGCATCTCTCCAAACAACCATTCACTTTTTTTAACCTGGTCAAACCTCTTGAAGAAGAAGAATCATCTCTAGCTGGAATATTACTATGAATCCCCATATTTTTCTCATTTCCCCATAATGTAATATTAGCTAAGAAGTCAACCATTGCATTTTTTGATCTATCTATCTAATCAATACAAAAAGCATCAAACATTTTATAGTATCCCATACTACAGACTTGTATTGTTTGTCTTTTATTTTTTGAAACAAATTTGGCTCTTACTTGGGATATTACTAATTCCGAGTCTCCTAGGACTCTAGGCTTCTTAATTTCATGTTTGACTGCCATAGTTAGTCCTAACAAAAGTGCTTCGTATTCTACCACATTATTTGTGCTTTCAAATTTCAATGAAAATGAGTACTTGGAGGACTTACCATTCGGTGATATCAGAGTCACCCCAACTTCTGTGCCTTTTGAGAAAGTCCCATCAAAGAGCATTAACCACAAGCTATCCTTTTGCATAGGTTCTTGAATTTCTTTAGCCAATGGTTCTTTTTTTCTTTCTCAAGTTGACAAATATCAACCTTAAAATTGTTAATGTCAGTATCAATTAAAAAACCTCATTGTTAGAGTAATCATGTATTAGTTAATAATTAATTAATATTTAATTGATTATTAGTCTAATTAATTTCATGCACTTAAACTAAACTTAAGTGTTTTTTTTTTTATGTTGACTAAAGTGAGCTATTATTAGATCATTTTTTCTCATCGCATGTGATGTTGACACTTGTCATGATCTAATCCCTTTACCATTTGGGTTGCTCTTGTATAGCACTCAACCCTAATTGTTTTATCACTAAGGAGATTCATGGAAGATTTTCATTCTATAAGTTTTTCTAGTTAAGGAATAAAAAAATTTGTTTTACAGATTTCTTGCATGGAAGGTGTTTTTGTTCATTGTTTGATCTTGCATCTCGTGTTTATTCACAATTCTAACACTCATCACATTCAACATATTCAACCAAGTTTGGAGATCTCCTTTCCCTATTTAATCTTACATTTTTTCCCTTTATGGGAATAGTAACATATGGCAAATCCAACTACATGCTTCCACCCACTATTGTAGCCCATTTTCTTGATAACATCTCATATTGAGCTAGAATGTCAACTACTGTGACATTCATCTTGAAATATTTTCTAGGAACACAAGTCTGAAATCCAAGTCCTTTATGATCCAAATCACTAGAACCTCTCTTGAATCCATTTCAAAGCACCTTCCATATGCTTTACTAACTTGTAATCCTAACTCATTCATTATAGCTAAAGGCATAACATTTGTAGAGGATCCTGAATCAATCATGTCAATTTTTATCAATTTATCATTGATCAACAAAGAAACATAAAATGGATCAACTTGATAAGGGAATTTGGTCAAGGTTGTTCCCAAATACACCTCATGCACTTTTGTACACATGTCATCCATCTCTACCTTATTTATTTTCTTTTGTTCTTTCTCCAACTGAAAACTAACTTTCTTGTTTTCAACATGCATCTTAGATGCACCAGTAATCAAAGTTAATGCTTATCTTTATGCTCTTCTATCCTCATAATTTCCAATAACGAGACATAAATCTTAATTTCTGATAGAACTTATGGCATATCAACTAGACTATAATTAGGTACATTGGAAGCAAAACTATTAGAAAAAAAATAGTTACTTCAACCTTTCCTTCTTTGTCTTGAACATTTTATTTATGAGTAGTCTTGGTGTTGACCTTCTCCTCTTCCATCTTCTTATTTTAATATTTGGCTTTGATGAGTGGAGATACAACCTGATTAGTAGGTGATTCATGACCTTTTCCTTTGTTCTCTATTTTTTTACATTTCCATGTATTTTTTATCATTTACTTTTGTAGGGTCTTGACTTTCCTTTTCATTTCCATATTCTTCGATAAAAAGATACCAACCTTGCCTTGATCATCATCATTTCCTTTACTCCTTAGATTATAGCTACTTTTGACTTGGGAAATAGCAGTAGTAGTAAAGGCTCTAATCTATTCATTTGATGGTCTTCTTAATTTGACATAAGAGTCCAATGATTCAAAACCATACACAGAATAATCATGTTCCTCAACCTCATCATCAAAAAAGACCTGCTAGTGATATTCATTTTTTTGTGTCTCAAATCATCACTATTAATTTCTACACCTTCTTCTAAATAATATTAATCCTTATTCTTAGAGTATAGCCTTGTTGAGAACATATTTATTCCGTGATTCTCTTCATAATGGACATTATTGCAATCATCGCAAAGTGTTGTAGGATCCTCAAAATATTGTGCTACTATGCATTGTGAAGGTGAATGAGGTAATTGACATACCAAGCACCATAATTATCCTCAATGACATTTGCACCTCACCTTTTAATAGGGTCTGTCATTTCCCTATTTGGTGTACCTCTTTGATTATGTTGCACAGGTTTTTCATTCTGCCAAGTAGTGTTATAGCGTTGAACTGACAAATTTGGCATTCTATCTTGTTTTTGATAATTTGGCTTATCATGAGGTAAACCTTTTTCATTTTTTTCCACCTTGTAACTGAGATCTTTGAGGGAATTTATCACTTTTTCTAGCTTATCTTTAGAATTGGACCCTTTATTTTGATGTCCCTTTGGATTTTGCAATATCTTGAAATCATCTCTTTTATTCACTTTTCCTAATGCTTTTTTGTTATTCTCAATATGAGTTGCAATTTTAAAAGAATCCCTCAATGAATGAGGATTCTTATCCTTCAATTCATATCCCATCTTTGCATCATATGCATTTGGGGAAATCTTATTTAAGGCCCTAGTAAACACAACATTAAAATCAAACATTGAGTCATTTGAACCCTTGTTGATGATAGTGAATTCGTTTATGACAAATCTAGGGTCAGTTTTATCCCCATATTATTCTCTAAAAACCCTTTTGAATTCCTCCCATAAACCTATACTTGCATCTAGTAAACTCCTATACCAATCTTTGGCTTCACTAGTTAAAGATTGCATGAACAACTTCACCACATCTTCATCTTCCACCTCAAAATCATTCATTAAGTTTAAGAAATCCTTGAGGTGATTGTTGGTAGGGTATAGGACATAGAGTAGAACCTACCACAACTTATCATAAAGAAAGTGCAGAGCATCTAGACAAGGCAGATGGTTAAGGGGTTCCCTATAAGGGTCACATCTCTATAAGAGACTAGGCTATATAGAGACATGACCCTTATAGGGCACCCCTTAACCTCATATTGAGAATAATATTTCCCTAGTGCCCCAGGGTCAGTTTTATCCCCATATTGCCCTATACAAGACTAGTCTATATAGAGACGTGACCCTTATAGCAAACCCCTTAACCTATCTTCCTTGTCAACCAAATTCTCCACACTTTCTTTGTGGTAAGTTGCGGTAGGTTCTATTCTATGTCATGTACCCTGCCAACAATAGACATCATAATACAAGGAATAGTAAAATTCAATTAGATAAATTTCTTCTACAAGAAGGGTTGATCACATCCAAAGGAGTCATAACATGAGTTCAAACAAGGTCACATCCTAGCTTAGGGAGGGTTACACTTTCAAGAGGAAATACACACAAGATGTTATTCATGAGGACACCTTGTTGGTATGATATATTTAAAAAAATATAAATAAATAATAAATTTAATGCAAACAGTACGGAAAATTCCCATAGGCACACCATCAAGCTCCTCTAAGATCCTGCTAATCCCCAATAGTGGTTTCATGTCACCCAACCACATGGTACCAAAGGTTATATCCCACCATGCTAAGAGATAGGTGCATGGGCACAAGAATGATCACACCAATAAGGGAGTAACAATATTACACACATACCAATATAGTGCATACACAATAGGTTTGAACACATGAACATGCGATATCTCATCCAATCACATGCATAACAAGATAAGGGTCTTATATCGAATTTAGGATCCAATGACCTCAAGGATGAGGATGCTAGAGGAAGCCAAGGAGTTTCATCATAGTAGATCTATATATTTGCAAGATAAAATATGTGAACCCTTCCAAGGGGTTAAGTACTCTTAACATCTAACACCTCAAAAGTGGTGATGTGTCCTTCACACCCATACCAAGCCTATGCATGTACTCTAACTATGTCATTATAGTGCTTTTGTGCTAAGGCTCTATTGTGATTTAAGATATCATTGCATGGCCCACATGCTAATTCTTTACAAGCCCTCTAAGCATGTCATCACATTTTAATCACCCCATGTGTGTTTCTTTAGTTATCATTTGATTAAAGACCATAAACCTCACCTATTATAGCCTCAAAGTCATATATGGACCTAGATCAACATTGAGGACCACTCCTTCTAGCACTTATACCTCAATCCTAGGCTTCTCAACACCAACTAGTCATTCAAACATGGTACAATAGTTTAAAAGCAATAGAAGGCAACCATAAAACTAAATAATGTTTCAATAATAGATTGAATGGAGAGGGAAAAAGAACTTTTCCACAGTCATTCATAGATAGGAAAATCATTTAAACATAGTAAAATCATTCCTAAATAGACTCACCCATTTTTACCATGGCCACATAGCTAGAAAAATTTATCCCTTTTATAATCCTCACACACATAAGAACATTATTTTATTAGAAGAATTGGTGGAGGGAGACTCTCCCTCAAACACAACTTTACACAAAAAAAATTAGGAACAATGAACATGAAACTTTATTATACTTTCATGAAATCATCTACATAGATGCAACCAAATGCAATACAACTATCTAGGCACAAGACCATTGTTAAATAAATATGGGCTGCAAATAAATGCAAAAAATTAGGCATGCAAGTCTATGAATGGCAATAATGGCCATTGAAACCCCAACCTTCGTTATGTGCTAAAAAGTAGGAAATTTATCTATCTTCTCATCCAAATGAATCTCTTTCCATACGTGATCACTTTATATAATTTGTCCACTTACCAACAAACTGTCACTTCCATTTTTGGTGCCAAACAAATTTAGTTGTACCTTTTTTTGGGCCTAAGAAAAATCCTAAAGTTTAGTCCAAATTTTGAGAGCCATAACCTTTGACTCAGGCATCAGATTGACAAACTATTTCCACCATTGGAAAGCTCTCAAAAAAGTAAAAGTACAACAAAAGTTTATTTAGGTACCTTTGGATTTTTGGCTATTTTTTGGGCCCTTTTAGAACCTCTACGTGCCTCAAAATTGAATTTGAATATTTTAAAGGGATTTTGAAGACAAACATTAATATCTCACAAATGACAAATGGTATTGAAGTGATTTCTTCACCATTGGCTTCATTTCACCATTTTGGATCTCTATGTAAGATTTCATTTCCACATGTGCATAATTTTCAACTTACTAAAAATAGTAACCCTACCATTTTTAGCCCTTATTGTAAATTTATTCACCAAATCTAACATAAATCAAAATCAACATTTTTTTAGGATGCAAGATTTCTCTTACACCCTGGATGCTCACCCGAAGTTTCTTAATTATTTCAAAGGTTTACTATTGTTTTACTTATCCAATTTCCCTAGGTTGTGTTTGTAGTGTATTTTCCTTCCTCAATTTTATTTTTCCCTGTAAGCATGCCCAAACATTCATTTATCCTACCTCTTTTAGTTCCTAGAGAACTAGAGAAAGAATCATGCAAGACATACCTAGAGCCTCCACAATTTTGGTTAATTAGTGCCTCAAAGTTGCATGCACAATGGAGAGGGAGAACACAAAACCTCCTAAATCATTTTTGTGATAGGGGAAAGATCCTGTATTTGTCCCTCATACCTAAATTTATACTAACCACCCCTTTCCATGATGTCCTCTTCCCTATCTCCCTTTTTCATCCATTAATTCTTTGGTTATTTCTCCATCTCTTATTGTGGTTGGCTTGAATGGAATCATCCTATGTTTTCCCTTTTTATAATTACTTTAAATTAATCTTGTCTTTCTCTTGATCACCCAATTTTGATTTGATTTCATTCTTTTAAATTTATACACATTTATTTTTATTTTGAATACATCTTAATATAATGCCTTTTTCTTTAGTAATATTATTTAAATGGACTAAGAATTAATTCCTTTCCTTGATTAATATTGTGCAAAGAGTAATTTAAATTACAACTAACCATTTGAAATGTTTTAACAATAATTATTTAAAAATTCATTATGCAGTATTACCATGTAGAGTTTCACTTGAAGAATAAAACAACACAAGGGGAATTTACAAAGCCATAATTCACAGACACACACAAAACACATATGCAATTATCTTCACAACCCATATGGACTTTGAAATTGCCATCAATTTGGGTTCAAGCTAATACAATCTCATATAACACATCTCACACTACATTCTAGTATGATAAGGGATAATGAACAAATTATGCTCAATGTGACATCTCTTATATGACCACCATTGATATCTCTGATATAACCACCATTGGGGGAATAACTCAAACCTAGATATTTAGGTAAGCAAATAATGTTGTACCTACACATTCAATCCACACATTGAGTGTACAATGTGCATATATATAATATACAAAGCAATGTAATTTCATCTAGTTAGGTACAACATCACATATAATCATCACAAGACATTAATTTCATGAAAATGTACCTCATTCAACACATAACAGGATAATCATAACATCCACCTATAATCATGTACATAATGTGAAAGCATCTACAATATAAGGTAAGATATCACATAATTATATTTACGAGCAAAATTATCTTATGTATCATGTAGAATAAAAGTATAATCCAAATGCCAAAGATAAATTACATCAATAAGACTTCAACAAAAAAAGAGTATAATAAGATGTTTAGCAAGATTACATCCAAGTCTCAACATGAACAAGTGCAAGAACTAGGGGCATTACATAAAAAAACATTCAATTAACACATAATATTGGTGGAGTAAATTTCTATGAAAATGGCCTTTTGGTAATAGTGAGTGGCCCATTCCATGCTTTCTTTAATGGTAATGATATTGTACAAGATATATCTACTCTTGATGAAACCAACATGCTCTTAGCATATAATAAGAAGTAGATGGTGAATGCGAAGCACAAGGTCCTTGGCTAAGATTTATTAGGAGCCACTCAACATGATCGGTCACCAGATACAAATTTCTTTAAGATTTCATACCTTAGGTATGAATTTAGTATTACCTTTGTTTCCTAATGATTTTTTGGGAGAAATTCCAAGTAAAAGTAGAAGAGGTCGAGTCTAATAGGGTCCCATAAATCTTTATAGAATTTACATCAATATTCATCATAACCAAGGCCTTTTTCCTTTGGTTGTCGAGGGCTTTTGAGGTAATTTTTTTTCCCCAAGGGTCGTACGAACTCCATATGGCCCCAGGGCATGAAAATAAAAAAAATATTAAAAAAGGCGAAATCAAATTAAAAAGGTCGATATTTTGGTTTTAATTTAAAAAAAAATTGCAAAAAAAAAAAATATAATATAAAAAAAAAGTGCAAGTTTTAATTTATTGGGGGAGAATATTTTTGTTTATGGGCTACATTTAATATTAGTACCTGCCCATGTACAAAGGACCGCGCAACCAACTTGATCATTGTGGCCCTTTTCAACTGCCAACGGGGATTTATAAACCCCACTTTTTTGGGTATTAGAATCTTCTAAAGATTCCATAGAATATGTAGCATCAACATTAAATAAATATACCCATACTAATTTTTTCGGTGCCACTTTTTTAGGGGAAAAAATAATATACAGACGAATATGTTTCTTGTAGGGCCAAATTATTTTTCTTGGGTGGTAATGGAATATTTTGTGAATATTCCTGCTGACGTCAACCGTACGGTTGCTGACAAGGCCCCAAGTCCCCTTCTTTGGTCTCCTGGGTGCCTTTTTTTGAAAGTGCATGTTTTTTCGTGTACTTCATTATGGTGCTACTAGTTTCCTCATTTTGTGTTAGAGAATTATATTTTTAGCATGTAGTCCTTTTTTGGACATTATGGGCTTCCACTGTATGTACTTTTTATGTAGATGCATTGAGATAAAATGTCATTTTGGTGTACATTTTTAGGGGATTTTGCACATCTCGTTGTGCCTTTTGTACTGACACTATGATATAAAGTGCCATGGGGGGTTGATGTTTGCCTTTTTTTTTCTATCACACCTTTTTCAAGTGAGTGTCCCTTCCATGACAATAGTGAATCCCAACGATTCTTGCCTCATGCATGTGTGCCCTTAGTTTCCACACCCTTTTATTTGCAAGTTATTTTCCTACATGCACTTATTGATTTCACATAGTTTCAATGTACTTGTCATGTCTCTCCCTTTTTTAGCATTATGGGAGGGTTTCTAATGTTGGTGCTAATGCTTCCTTGGTTTAGCTGTTTGGAGTGATCTATGTATCTAGTTCTTGTTCCTATCTACTTTCGGATGCAACGTACATCAACTGATGGTTACACGCATTTTAGTGAGATGGATCATTTACCATATGGACACTCTTGCATTCCTATTTTTGGAGGTTCTTCGTGCTTCTATTATGTTGTACATGTTCCTCTTTTTGGGACATTGTTTCGGTTGGAGGCTTCTCAGTCCTTCACCTTTGTTTGGAGGCTTCTCCAATCCTTCATTCCCTTTTCTCTCTTTTGGAGAGGAGTTTTCTCCCACTATGGTTTTCTCCTTTTCTCTAGTTGTGAGAGATCTTTTGTTTGTACATGGGTACCTCACCGGGCCTTGTTTGTTGAGACCCATCATGCATTCTTTTTAGGATTTTTAGCTACTCCCTAAGTTCATCTTAAGGGGGGTGTTAGAGTAATCATGCATTAGCTAATAATTAATTAATCTTTAACTGATTATTAGTCTAATTTATTTTCATGCACTTAAGCTAAAGTTAGGAGTTCTTTATTCAATTAACTAAGTGCTTTTCTATTAACTAAAGTGAGCAATTATTAGGGTTGCTCCTATATATCACTCAACCCTCATGTATCACTTTGACATTTTCACTTCTCTCAAACTCTCAACCTTTGAGGACTTTTGTTTTCCTTGAAGATTCTTGAGGTTCATTCTGTAGCTTTTTCTTATTGAGGAATATTACACATATTGTTTGCAGATCTCTTGCGTGGAAGGTGTCTTTGTTTGTTGTTTGATCCTATGGCTCGTGGTTTTGTGGGTTTTCACAATTCTAACACTATCAAAGAGATGTTTTTCATAGTAGGTCCACTACAAAGTGGAGAGCCTATAAGGGGTCACACTCACACATATTAAAGGGCTTGGTCAACTTATAGTGAAGATAATTATGTCTAGGAAACATGTTGATAATGGTAGAAAAATCCCTAGAGAATAAAAAAAAGTTTGAAAAAGACTTGTTGGGTCTCTTTGAGATGCTTATTTTTTTGAGAGAATTGGCAAGTTGAAAGGGATTGAAATAATTCTTTGGGAACTTTATCTCGTATCTTGAGTCAATACAAACAAGCTTTTAGTTAAAAACTTCCCAAGCTATATGATTATCCATAATTTACTTAGAGTTGGAATAGCTTGGAAATGTGCAGTTATAAAGAGGAAGTAAATTGAAGTTCCTTCAACTTGGTGGTAACATGGAAGAGATCTGAGGTGGTAGCCTTGTGTGAGCAATGGTCTAGTAATGTTAATTGATATACACAAATTTAAATAAAATGGATCATGTATTTAATGACATCATTCCACTTTTGGATCCAACTAACACCATGGTAAGACATGGATCGAGATTCTAATTATGTTGAATGTGAGCCATTGAAGGTTGATGAATCAACAATAACATGTTAAAAAAGAGCTACAACTTCGGTATTTTAGTCCCACTAATTACCATTCGATACAAATCAAATAAAAAATGCTATGAAAGGACAACATCCTGTTGGCATTAGTTGTTATTGTGGTTGTCATTGATGTCAACACTTTAGGGGATTGTTGTGATGACAACACTTTGTGAGTTTGATTGTTGGCATTAGTTTTCAACACTTGGGAAGGTTGTTGCATATGTCTATGAGATTGATTGTAATTTATGTTGCTATCATTGGTGCTCACACTTGTATGTTGTTATGATGATAAATTCATGGTTGGATTTCATTTCTTTGATGTTGCTAATGTTCATGGTTGGATGCCATGCCTTGTTTTATATCAAGTAAAGATGAAAGAGGATATAAATGCAAGAACCATTTAGTTGCAAGGTGTGAAGAGGGGGTGGAGATGTGTGAAGATGAATTGAAGCAATAAGTTGTGAAAATGACAAATGTTGTAATTTTATATTCTTCATGTATCTTGGTATGAGATAGTGAATCTCATCAGGCCTTGTAATTTGTATCTTTCCTTGGGATTGTGTGCCTCAGTATTGCAAATCCTTTTTATCTTGCCCTAAGGTTGTGCACCTTAGCTTGCAAGTCTATTGGCAGTGAGCCTTAAAATTATATTTTTGTAAATAGTAACCTTCTATATTGTGAGTTAACTCTCATCGTGGTAAATCCCTTCTTGGGTTTTCCATGTAAATCTGGTGTTATCTTGTGCATGTGTGTTCATTGTCATATCTTTCATTGTTGTTGATTTGAATAAGTGTTGTAGATCTGGTTAAGGGAATATGATCTTGTCAATAGTTTGATTTTGCATATTTGATCCGGTGGATATTTTCAGTGGAAATTGAAGTGTCTCATTTCTCTCCAAAATCTACACCATTAGAAAGATCTCAGTGTCCTGATTCCAACGCAACTTGAACAGAGCGAAAAGGAGTCCGTTTGTGCAAGTTATGGCCAGTCAAACCTTGGGTCAAACTGGGATTAGAAGGCATCCAGGAATGAAAAAATAACGTCATCAAAAGTTGGCGAAGTTGGCATCATCACGAAGAGCTCATCAAGACGATTCTGACGGCGTTCGTTTTGTCAAAATCTGACGTCATATGCTCGAGATATTGGTAGTCAAAGTTTAGTTGACTTGGTGGTGCAGCTAGTGACATCAGCATGATGTCAGCATGTGACATGGCAGTTGACTAGATGGTGACATGGAATTGCAGGTGATGTGGCAAAAATCTCACCAAAAAAAAAATTCACGTACCATGCTTTATTTTTGAAAATAAAGTATGGAGGCTTATTTTATCTCACAAAAATCCATCAGATTTTGTGGGATCCCATGAGGATTTGGTGGGATCGGATTTTGTGGGATTAGTGGATTTGGTGGGATTAAAACAAAATCTCATAAAATAAAACCTCCTAAAATAACACTAAATTGTTGTTTTAATTCTAAACTAAACTCCCTAAACTCAAATAGCCCGTGAATATAATAAGACAAGGGCTTAAAAACAAATTCCAAATGTTTATTTAAGGAGTTGTTTAATTCTTTTATTTTTAACTGGAAGTTATTGTTTTTATATAAACGGGTAGTGTTTTTTTTTGTAAGGCTTATAATTATAAAAGCCAAAGGAGGGGGTTAAATTGTTATTTTATTTATTATGGTGGTTTTTTACCCCATATGCAAAATTTATGTATAAAAGGGGGTTTAGGTGTGAGAGTTATAGATTCATGGAGATTTTTTGAAGTCTAGGTGGTGATTAGAGAATAGTGAGATTTTCTAAGGAGTTCTTTGAGCCATTCTTGCACATCAGAGTATTGTTATGCTGCCGAAGTGTTAGAAGGAATGGTCATAGTGCATTTGTAATTGATTTTGGAGATTAATCGGATCAGTCTCACTCTATTGGAGCAGACCCGGAGACGTAGTCACATTTGTGACGAACTCCGATATCAAATTGTTTGCACTTCTTCTCTCCTCTCTCATGTTCTGATTTTCACCTTAAGTTTTTAGTTTTTATGCATAATTTCAATAATGTATGCATGAATTTGTAATTCCGCAAAGTTGTTTTTATTTGAGCATTCAATACTGCAAATAGTCTAGATCCTATACAGATCAAGTGGTATCAGAGCTCAGTTGACTATTATTGCAGTTATTTGTTTTTTTGAATGCTAACGAGATTCAGGATTTAGAAGGGCGAAGGAAAGCTTACAGACTTTGATCCTGAGATCGGGAAGCGTAGAACATTTTCGAAGATGTCAGTTTCTGGAATGGAGGTTCTTGAAGAAATCAGTGAGCAGGAATTTCGAAGAGCATTCCTTGAGATGAAGGCTAAGGTGGACATTCTTTTTCAGGAGAGACAAGAACAAAAGGAACGTGAAGAAGGTTCGTCGAAGCAAGAAGATCGCAAAGACAAGAAAGAGAAGCAACATGGAGATGGTGACAAGCATCCAGATCCACCTTCTTCTTCTTCTCCTCCCTCTTCTCCTTCTTCTCCATCTTCTCATTCTACTTCTTTTAATCCTTTCAAGAGTGGGTATAAGCCTAAAATTAAATTGGATGTAAAATTTGATTTACCAAAGTATTGTGGTGAACTTAATGCTGAAAAATTGGATGATTGGATTCAGCAAGTAGAAGTCTATTGTAGAGTCCAGAACCTATTAGATGATGTTGATAGGATCCAATTAGCTACTCTTCGGTTAGGAGGTACAGCTTTAACTTGGTGGGAGAGTAGGTCTAAGGCAGAAGTTTCACAGCATGGTAGAGTCAGTTTAACTTGGGCAGAGTTTGTTAATGCTCTTAAGAAGCAGTTTTATCCCCTAGGACATATGCAACAGTTAATGATGGACTGGAAAATGTTTAGGCAAGGGAAAGGTCAAACTGTCCAAGAGTACACCCATGAATTTAGGAAAAGGGCTATTGCTTTGAATGTTCCTTTGTACACCCAGGACACTTTGTTGAAGTACATAGGAGGTCTACATTCTTACCTTAGGCATTCTATTTTGGTATTGAACCCTTGTAATCTAGATGAAGTGTCTGTTCAAGCTACACACTTAGAGTCAAGGGGTAAAGGATATTTTATTGATAAGATTGATAATGATGTAAAGAAATCTTCTAAAGTTGCAGAGATAGCGAAAGGAAAGAAGACAACTACAGTTAAGAAGGATGATAAGCTTTCTTGCACTCATTGTGACAAGAAGGGTCATGATGAAGATCATTGTTGGAAGTTGCATTCGGAATTGAAGCCTAAGTGGGCTCAAAGACAGAATCAGAAACAAAAGGGTAAGGAGAAAGCCATGAATGTTGTTATGGATCTTGGTTCAGATTCAGATGATGAGACTAAGATAACAGCTATGGGTTTGAAAGGTAAAGCTCCTATTTCTGGTGTTTCTGTTGCTAGTTGTGCTTCTTCATCTACAGTTAATGATTTCTTTGAAGATGTGAAGAGGAATGAGCTTTTTCATTTAAGGGTTGTTGCTAAGAACACTAAAATTGATGCACTCATAGATAGTGGTTCTCAAGTGAATTTAATTTCTGGAAGTGTTGTAAATAACTTGGGGTTAAAAACTACATTGCATAGGAAACCTTATCCACTAGGTTGGATTTGTGAAAATGATAAGTTGCAAGTAACTAGACAATGCACTTTAAGATTCGCAATCACTAGCAAGTTTGTGGATGAAGTACATTTTGATGTGGTTCCACTGGATATCTGTGGGATACTGCTTGGTAGCCCTTATCTTTATGACAGAAAAGCTATTTTCTACAGGGAAAAGAATCATTATCACTTGTTTAAAGATGGCATTCAGTATATTGTACATTCTCACAGGATTAAGACTGATTGTTCTTTTGCAAACACAGGGCAGTTAAAGAGGGTAATTAATGCAAGTAAAGAGTTAACTCTTATGTCTGTCAGTATAGGTGGTTCTACACTTGAACTTGGAGTAGCTAACTGGGGTTAGATGTTGCAGGATGCACCCATAGTACAACATGAGAAAATGGTGATTGAAAGCATTGATGGTTCCTTGGGTAAAAATGTTCCTATTGTGAAGGATCAATATGTTGTTGACTTGTTCTCTTTCATTTCTGCATTATTGTTCAGCTTGATGCTAGTCAATTTTTGTTGGTTAGTGGCTACGACATTTGATGTAGATGCTTATGGAAGTGATAAAGTTATGTTTATGTTCAACAATGTTGTTGTAGTCTTCATTGTGCTTGTGAGCCAGGTATTCAGATGTACAGAGGATACAGGACAAGTGGGGAGGCCAAGTCCTCATTTAATGTCAGAGTAAATGCCACTTTTGGAGGTCCAAAAGGTCTTCAGTGGGGAGGCCTGATCCGGTGGATATTTTCAGTGGAAATTGAAGTGTCTCATTTCTCTCCAGAATCTATACCATTAGAAAGATCTCAACGTCCTGATTCCAACGCAACTTGAACAGAGAGAAAAGGAGTCCGTTTGTGCAAGTTATGGCCAGTCAAACCTTGGGTCAAACTGGGATTAGAAGGCATCCAGGAAGTGAAAAAATAACGTCATCAAAAGTTGGCGAAGTTGGCATCATCATGAAGAGCTCATCAAGACAATTTTGACGGTGTTCGTTTCGTTGAAATCTGACGTCATATGCTCGAGATATTGGTAGTCAAAGTTTAGTTGACTTGGTGGTGCAGCTAGTGACATCAGCATGATGTCAGCATGTGACATGGCAGTTGACTAGATGGTGACATGGAATTGCAGGTGATGTGGCAAAAATCTCACCAAAAAAAAAATTCATGTACCATGCTTTATTTTTGAAAATAAAGTATGGAGGCTTATTTTATCTCACAAAAATCCATCAGATTTTGTGGGATCCCATGAGGATTTGGTGGGATCGGATTTTGTGGGATTAGTGGATTTGGTGGGATTAAAACAAAATCTCATAAAATAAAACCTCCTAAAATAACACTAAATTGTTGTTTTAATTCTAAACTAAACTCCCTAAACTCAAATAGCCCGTGAATATAATAAGACAAGGGCTTAAAAACAAATTCCAAATGTTTATTTAAGGAGTTGTTTAATTCTTTTATTTTTAACTAGAAGTTATTGTTTTTATATAAACGGGTAGTGTTTTTTTTGTAAGGCTTATAATTATAAAAGCCAAAGGAGGGGGTTAAATTGTTATTTTATTTATTATGGTGGTTTTTAACCCCATATGTAAAATTTATGTATAAAAGGGGGTTTAGGTGTGAGAGTTATGGATTCATGGAGATTTTTTGAAGTCTAGGTGGTGATTAGAGAATAGTGAGATTTTCTAAGGAGTTCTTTGAGCCATTCTTGCACATTAGAGTATTGTTATGCTGCCAAAGTGTTAGAAGGAATGGTCATAGTGCATTTGTAATTGGATTTGGAGATTAATCAGATCGGTCTCACTCTATTGGAGCGGACCCGGAGACGTAGTCACATTTGTGACGAACTCCGATATCAAATTGTTTGCACTTCTTCTCTCCTCTCTCATGTTCTGATTTTCACCTTAAGTTTTTAGTTTTTATGCATAATTTCAATAATGTATGCATGAATTTGTAATTCCGCAAAGTTGTTTTTATTTGAGCATTCAATACTGCAAATAGTCTAGATCCTATACAGATCAATATTGCTGAAGGGTTTAAGATCTAAAAGGGTTTACGTTTTTGTAGATACTGATTCACCCCCCCTCTCAGTATTTGAGTGTGTTCAACACATCCACCAAGGGCTCCACTAATAATTGATAAAAAACTAGGAAAGGAGAAAATAGGATGTCTTAGGGACATGGACCTATCAAGAAGTTTAAGAATTCTTTCTATACCTTCTTGCAAATTACTTCACGTATACCATAGATAATCAAGAAGATGATAGCTAATATTAGGATTAAAAAAGAAAAAATATTATGCATGTAGCACCAAGCTTCTTGCTATCTAGTTGTCCAACACATAGGCAAGTGGCTAAATTTATCAAATTCTATTTCAATCATATTCAAATATCCAAACACGATCCAAGAGGTAGTGGATGAATACTCTGCAATCCAGTGCTAAAGAAGAGATCTTTCAATAACATCATTGAAGGCATAACTA
This sequence comes from Sequoia sempervirens, assembly GCA_007258455.2. NCBI lineage: Eukaryota > Viridiplantae > Streptophyta > Pinopsida > Cupressales > Cupressaceae > Sequoia > Sequoia sempervirens. The sequence goes on along the minus strand of VDFB02105785.1, from coordinate 273,595,866 downwards.
TTAATAATCCTAAAGAGTGGTTGTTAATATTAAAGATGACCCATAGAGCATGACTAGTTTTTTCATATCCATGAGCCACCATGTGTGACTACCACCTAGGTGAAATGAAAGTCATAAGTCCTTGTTCGGGTTCATGATCATTATGTAAAAAGTGATATTTTGGCCAAATGATACAATAAACTATAAAAAAAATGAAACCAACAATTTTTAAATTCTGTAAAAAAAATCAAGGTTAGAAAATCTTTGTCAAATATTCAAATAAAGTATTTTCTTCTAGGATTAGTTAGGCCCCTGACATTCTATGGAATGAATTTGATGGAAGATAGGAATCAAGAATAATTTCATCATCATTGAGTTCATCAAGAGCTCCATAATAATTCATCAAAAATTATTCTATAAGGGGTGCTAAATTTGGAGAGCAAGACCTAACAAAGGCCTTCTTTTCAAGCACAAATTCACTCTCTATCTCATGGACCAAACCATGGGAATGACAAGAAACTAGAGGAGAAGGCAGCCAAGTATTTAACTGTGAGGAAATAACACTAGCTAAAATTAGTATTTATTGAAATGAGGCCAAGTGGCTATTTGTGATGACTACCCTTTGGGTTGCAAATCACCAGCTTCATTCACCTTAACAAGATTTGAAACTTGAGGTCCAACAGTTGACAATTATGGACTAGTACCTTTAGTGCTAGGATTGCAAGCATTTTTTTGTTACTCATAGTAATCTAGCCATCCCCATTTTTGTAAGCTAGAGGATCTCCCAAAGGCTACTTGTGATGAGGCTTGGGGTGTTGAATAACCAAGGAACAATATCAAATTTTATGGTCCAAATATTGGCACCGATAATAGGTATTTGGTAGATTAAGTTACATGACGCATTAGATGAAGTTCCAAGTTCCAATTTGGAAAAGTTCGATGGGCTCATTAAGATCTTTAGATAAGTTAGCCTAGACAAACATTTCTAACAGCGAGTAAAAAGGAAACGTATTATCAACATGAACCACCTACCTTAAAGATGTCACTATGTGTTCCAAGAAGGGTCAAAGTGGCAAGGGAAAGCTAGGGAATTCAACCTAGACTGTGATATGCTTTGTTATATTGTGTGTCCATGTTTGTTTATATTTTTTAATGGTCACTTATGATATATCAAGCATCTAATCCTCTTATTGAACATGAAAAAATCAACACGAGAATTTTTGCACCAATAATTCACTAAATAAAAAATTGAAATAAGACTGTGTTGTACAATATCATATTTTTATATTAACTTAAATATATTTACAAGGTGCATGTAATTTTTAAACAAAATATGAATTCACCAACTTCTTTTAATATTAATTGCTGCTGAAAAAATATATATATGACCACCAATTTTCCAAAAAAAAAATCTAAATTAAAATTTTTGACTTTACCTACCATTAAAAAATCTATAGAACCACCTATTTGTGAAAAACTTCTCAACAATTTCAACAACACCAACTAATTTGTTTGAACTAGCCTCCCTCCATAAAACCGTGGCCTTATCCTCTTTAAATCGACAAACCCATTTCGTTGGTCTTACTTCCTCGTAATACAAAAGTAACTCCCGTACATTCAAAATTGTCTAGCTGAACACGCAAGATTATCTTTTACAGGATGAGAATTCCAAGCTTTCAGACAATTCCTGTGAGCTGAGTTTTGGAAAGTAAGAATAAGAGTTTTTTTTTGACGTCTAGAGATCGAATCCCCGTAAAAAGAATTTATGTGTGTAACGTGGAAGAAAGGACAAAGGATCAGATTTAGTTGACGTTGAAAAGAAAAGCGAGTTTTTAAATTCATTTTCAGCGAATGTTGGTTTGTTTCCTTTTCGTTAGATGATTTTGAGTGCACGCATTTCGCTTCTCTTATAAATCAGGTTCACGTAAGAGAGAGCCATTGGATATATATGAAAATATGATCACATTGGATGCCGCAATTCAGGTTGTCAAACATAACAAGGTGAGAGGTTCAGTTTCTTGTAATGATGTTTTCTCATCTTCATTTTAATGTAATATAAATAGGCGAGAGGGTCTAGTATCTTCGCATGTTTCAACTTTCAACATTGTTATAGCATTTGTTGATTTAATGTTCAATATTTTTAACAATATTGGATCAATAGTTGTGACTTTAAAGTTGTAAGTGTTGATTATGACTACCCATAATTGAATGAAATGTATTCCTTACATCTAAAAAGCAACAAATCATGTGATGCCACATCAGTGCACCAATAAAACATGATTTAGTTCACAAGTATCGGTCTCATTTTTTTGGGGGGCTTTTTGGACACCTCGACAAAAAACATGTTGATGTGGCCCTGAAACCTTAGTTATAAGAAGGGGACTTGTTAAATAAACTGTTGTAAAAAATTGGGAGTGATTTGAAATTTCCATGCAGGATTTTGAGAAGCGTGTAGTTAGGATACTCAATTAGTGGGTCCTCTTCTCTATCTTCTATAGAATAAAAAAATAGTATAGAACATATATATTTTGTGGTATATTTATGATTATTTAAAAAAAATGAATAATCTTGTAATGGTGTCATTTTTAATTTATTTTTTTGTTTATTGTGAGGAGATGATTTTATATATATACATAGTGATTAATGATGTGATTTTGTGTGAAGTTGGATTTATTTTCTTAATATTTTTCCTATCTATATACACATATCTCTATATATTTAGTCTTATCATATTCTTATTGAATGCAATAAGAAAAATGGAAATGTAAAAACCAAGAGAACTTGAAACCACAAACAAACAAGTCCTAATTACCAACTTTCACTGCAAGCCTCGAGATCAAGCATACTATGACGACTTGCTCATGAAGAGATGTGGATACAACTCAACAAGATAACAATATAGTGCTTTGATAGTGAAATTTGATAAAGTAGTATTGCATAAAAGACTCGTTTTATGAAAATGATGAATGGGATAAGGTATTTATAGATTTTCTAAAAGATCATATGAATGGTTTGGATATGACCAAAGACCAAGAGTTAATTAAATTGGTTGTGGAGTCAATTTGGAGAGGTGGAGAGGATGACTTGACTCGTTATGAATCAAATTAATTCATTAAATGGATAATGAGAAGAATAAATTGTTATCTAGAAGAATAAGTTAATTTGTGAGAATAATTACAACTTGTATTACTTAAAAATGGATAAAATTAGCTCACATTAATTATATAATAACATATTATTCAATTAAATGAATTTAATTAATTAAAGGATGTAAATTAGGTAATTCAAAAAATTGAATCTACAATATCGAAATCTATTATGTCTTTTATGTTGAGGAATTTGAATTTAAAGAAAGTTTTTACTTTCTGGGATGCTTGGTTGTTAAAATATTGGCCTCTCTTGAACCCCCCCCACCTTAGGATTTTTTGCTTTGTCACTTTCCTAAAGTGAATAGGAATGAGGTAATATGGGTCCCTCCTCTATAGAGGATGAGCAAATTAAACTTTGATGGGGCCTCACGGGGAAACCCTTGTTGGGATTAAGGTGTCTCAACCTTAGAGTCCTAATATTGATTTAATTTGATGTATTAATGTATTTAATTTGTATTATTTAAATGCCTATGGTGTCATGTCACAAATTGGGACCCACCGACTGGGTGGCATCCCTGTTGGAGGTGACTGGATGACACATTATCATCCCAAGTGGACATAGGCGTCCCACTTTGCACTCTATGACATATGATAGATTCTATGACGCATCATAAGGCATCTTTGAATGCAGGGGTGAAAGTTGGCACCCAAGTTGGGTTATGACAAGATGTAAGAGAATCAACTATTTTTAGGTAGTTATGACAGATTCTCTTACAACTATAAGTGTTGTCAACTATGATAGATTTTATGACAATTGTAAGATGTGTAAGGCATCTATCATAGCCTATTTTTAGCATATTCTAGGTGCCCAAGCTTGGAAGAATACTATTTGCATGTTTGACACTTGTTAGGGGTGTAAGGGAATGTTGTACATGTGTTGAAATGCATGTCTAAGGTGTTGAATAATGTGCCTTTTGGATTTGGATGCCCCTCACCTTCTATAAGCTTCTTGAAGCTTGTATCACTCTATTTATTGAGTGCCTTGTGTTGTAGAATGCATAATTTGTTTGCAGGTAACAAAGTGTTGCTGATATCACTCCATAATAGGTGTTCGTGTTGAAGCACTTGCGTAGAAGCTTTGTACTTGGTGATATGTTGTAACTCTTATTTAATATAATAGAGTAGTATTTTTCTTTTGGAGGGTGGGGTTTTTAACCTGAAAGGGTTTTCCCCATGGTATATTTGGTATCACTGTTTTATGCATTGTTGTTGTTCTATTCATTTATTCTCTATGTGCTTCTCTTATTATAATTGTTAAAAGGTGTTAAAACGATTTTTTTTTAACTCTCCCCTACTTAGCTTAGTGTAGAAATTTGTTTATGCTCACCTGACTTCCTTTCAACCCTAGCTTGTCAAGTGTTGGTTTGGTCTTAAGAGACCATAAGAGTGTCATCATAAGGGTAGCTTATCAAATTTTGAGCATAGGCACTAATAATGTGGCATAATTCAATGCTTTGAATCTTGGTTTGGAACATGCAATTAAACTCAATATTTCTCATATTGTGATTGAAGGGGACTCTCAAGTGGTGATCGACACACTTTCATGGAATGCTTCAAATTCCTAGCATTTAAAATATCTTTTAAATCATATTAGAATTTTACTTCAAAATTTCATGTATTATGAATTCCATCATTGTTATAGGGAAGCTAATGTTGTGGTGGATTTGTTGGAAAATAGGGAAATTGATAGGTCTCTCCCATTCACTATTCTTTCTCAAAAAGACATGAACTTGATTTTGAAACAAAGCCTTTAAGGGCTCATATCAGTGCTCTTCTAAGTATGGTATGGTTTTTAGGTTGCAATATTTGGTTTTTGTCTTAAATATTTCTCATTGCCCCTACATATGTGTATGCACTTCAGTAAAGTGGTAATTCCAAATAATTTTTGGCGGGTTGTGTTTCTTTTATATATGTTATGTTACTTTCTACAACTAGGATACCTCTCTCCCTGACTCCATTTGGCATATTATTCTTCTCTGGTTGGTTAGATATTTGTTTTATAGTGGCTGACGACCCCCTTGATGTAACTACTCCATTTTGTGGGTACTTTCCTGATGGTCCCCTTGACACCACTTGCAAGTGAATATTAATGTTTCTTTTCTCTTGGTTCATGGTTGTCCTTCCTCTCCCCCTTTGGCTCGTGTGCGGTCTTTTTGAACACATACGAACAAGAGGGGGAGAGTGGGATGTTTTGGCTTGCATAAATATGCATGTTTCTTGGCATTCTTTATTTGGCTTAGATAAAATGACTAAAAATGGCATGTTGCTCCTCTATGCGGTGGACTAGCATTTCTTCTTGTTGGCACCTAGCTTTGTATTCATGTGTTGGTCTCCTCTTTTTTGGGGGAAAATTTATTTTGGGTACCTTTTGATGTGGGTTCTCATAATGACTATGATAATTTGGCTTTCAATTTGACCTTTGCATGAGCTAAGCTTTTTTGGCTTTGATGGAATGTTGGTCTCCTTCTGTGAACATTGTAATTTCTCATGTGTAGATAGATTTGACACATTTGTTGGCCCTCCTAGCTGGTGTTTATATTTGGTTACTAATGTCACATGAAAATGCACCCTGTTGAACATAAGGTTCAACATTCCAATGACACAATGGAAACAACCTCAAGGTGTGGGACCTTGCACAAATGAGGTCAAGTCTTCGAAGAAGGAAAAATTCCTCTTCTAATCTAACTGTAAATGTGTTGTTCTAACCTAGCACATGAAATCCTATCACCACTCTACTCTAATAGCTCACAAAGGAAAAGAGATAGAAGGAGAACATGAAATGGAAATAGAGGTGATACACCAAGATAGAAATTTGTTCCTTCTTTGCTTAATATTACTCAATCATCAACAAATAAACTAAAACACACATTCAAACATGAAGGTAAGAAGTTTTGCTCAAACATGTATGAAATAATTGTGGCAATAGCTAAATTTCATTAACATAAGGCATAAAGCTAAATTTACAATGGTAGAATGTAGAAATACAGTGCGTGTTAAAGAAAACTGTGAGAGGAGCCCAAAAGAAGAACCACTAAAAAGAATACCAATGTTGCTTTAATAAATCAAGCATAACTTGGATTATTACAAACCAAACCCTAACCCAACTAGGGTTAGAAGACAATGCAAGTCCGATCATGGAAATATCTAAGGAGATCAATCATGAAATCCATGCCAGAAGGAAAGCTTGGAGAAACCAAGACCTGCACACCATACCCTTGCCATAAATATTTACTTGAAAGTGCATCCAAATCCCCCCATAAAATTAAGTATATGGGTATGAATCCATTAGAAGGGATAAAAAAACAGTAATAAATGAGTATATGGGTGCCACAAAATACACTTGCAGAAGTTAGAGAATGCAATGAATGTTGTCCTTGTTTCCCAAAAGTTGAAAAAAGTAGTTAAGGAGGTGGTTTGAGCATTAATGGCGTCATCATGCAAAAACATGCCATTTCATAAAAAATTGGGGTGTCGGGCCTGAAAGGAACCTTTGTCATGCATTAAATAGTTTGGAGCCTCAAAAAAACATTTTTGTTGGGGGTCAAGCGTTGGGATTGCTTCATACTTTATGCTTCATGCATCGAATTATCGGGGGTCAGACTTCGAGCGTTCCTCATACCGCTTGCAGAAGAAGGAAGAAAGCATAAAGAGCGAACCACGAAGTCTAAAAGGTTGCCTATTGTTGGGTGTCAGAGGTCATGGAGAAGGCTTACATCTTATTAAAAAGAAGGTAAGAGGGAAGAGGGAAGATCGATGCCTAAAGTCTAAAAAGCCTAAGAGGGATTTTAGAGGTTAGGAGTTGGGAGGAAGGCTTAATGCCTAAGCAAAAAAGATGGAAGGAGAAAAGAGGGAAGCCCAACCCCTAAAGTTTGAAATGCAACACTTTAGGAAAATCTTGAAGGGCTTAATCAGGATTTGATGATCGAAAGTAAGGCTTTAGGCTTACAAAAAGGAAGCGACAAGGGTTAAAGGGTAAGGCTGATGACCAAAAATTGAGGCTTACAAAAAGGAAGTGACAAGGGTTAAAGGGTGAGGCCGATGACCAAAACCCAAAACACTTAGGAAGAAAAAAGGAAAGAAGAAGTGAAAGAGATGGAGGATCAAGGGTGATGAAGAAGGTATGGCAGAAGAGAGGTATGTGAAAACCCGAAATCCTGAAAAACTTAGGACTTAGCCAATTTTAGGAACCTCCTAAAGGAAAATTTATGCAAGATGGCCTATCTAGGATCTCTAAGATTAGTTATCAATGATGGGTCATCTAAGGGTGGCATGAAATGTCAACAGTTATAGTTGGGAATATTTGGTGGCATTATTGTTGTTTCCCTATGGCTTTTCATGGAGGTTATGTTAAGAATTTTCATTCTGACCTATTTTCATGAGATTAGCGATAATCATCCCTTCTCGATCGAAAAGCTTCATTGTTCCTTTGCTATTTGTAAGGAAAGCTAGATGCAGAAATAACTCTCCTAACGTCAAAACCTCAGGGAAGAATGCAGAGATACCTTTTTAAATTTACAATTACAGTGCAATTAAGATGCACTAGAAAGAGATTACTAAAACAAAGAAATAGACAAACACATATGAACACCAGATATACGTGGGAAAACCCTTACAGGAGAAAAACCCACCACACCAAGAGAAATCACTTTGTATTACAGTAATGGAGATTACATACAAATATCAGACTTATCTTTTTGATGTCATATTTCAGCAGCTTTCACAATGATCAAACTTGTACAGGAACCTTCAAGTTACAATCTTTACATAATAGAAATCACTATGATTATACAACCACACAACAATATGTCGATCCTTCAAATCATCTAACCAAACATCATCTGCGATCTCTGAGTATAACCATGTCACCCTTGTCTGTCGAGCTTCCTCTCAGAACTACCACAATGAATTGTCTTCCAATGGTTCCCATTCAGATTCTCTGATTGGTCCACGAGACACCACATAGGAAAGTCAAACGGTCAAAAGGAAATCAAGCTATGTTGGCATATCGGTGAGACACTGACCGTGTCTCCTCGATGCCAACAAGACTTAACTATCGATGCCACCAAGAGTCATTTCCATTGGCAAGAGGTTCCATCGAGCTTACAACTTGTATCAACCTCAGCATGCATATTGGTGAGACTATTGCTTTTTCCAAGACATCCCACTGAAGTCTCAAGTTATACCGAGTGCCAAATAATAGTCGGCAAGACTTATCACATTCGCAGAGAATTCATAACGAGTTCTCAAGTCATACCAACAACAAACTTCTTCATCGCTGACACACACATCCATCATTGAGACTTTACTTCAAAGACTTTAAGTTACATTGAGCATCGAACGGTCGGTAAAACTTACCACTCTCGTTGAGAGTTCTTACCGATTTCTCCAAGTTACCTCGAGACCACTAGTCGCCAAGAGTCATATCGAGAATAAACTACAACATCAGCGAGACATAAACACATTGCCCAGACTTCATACCAGAACATTCATGTTACCCCGATGAACATCGGCAAGAGAAACACATGTTGCTAGGAGTTCATAGCGAAGTCACATGCCACATCGAAGACTCCTAAGTGTAACCATTTGGCAAGACATTCACACATCGGTAAGACTTCTTATCGATAGTATCCCTCTCGGCCAAGTCTCCCTGATGACTTCAAAGGGGAAGCTTTCAGCGAGACACTCCACATCGACAACACTTCTCACCGAAGAATATAAGATACATTAAAGACCACAAAATGTAGCATACTGTCGGTGAGACATATTACTCAATAAGATTTCTCACCGAGCCACCATAGGTTATCCCGATGACTCCAATGTATAAGCGTTTGGCGAGACTCCTGCAAGGTCACAACGACCTGAACTATTCAACAAGATTCAAATTGCTAGTCGGCCAGACACAAAAGATGTCACACCGACTTGGCCCTTTCAGAGGTTTCAGCCTATGAGATTGAGGCACATTATTTCCAACAATCTCCCACTTGACGAAGATCTCACAGGAACCTCCAGGGCACAACAACCTACTGAAAGTCATGGGCACTAAGGCCCATCGAACTGGCACACCACTTGAACTTGGTTGTGCTCACTGGCTTCGTCAATGCATCTGCAACATTCTTCAGAGTATCAACTTTTTCCAAACTGACCTTTCTATCCTCCACCATATCTCATAAAAAGTGGTACTGTACATCTATATGTTTCATCCTAGCATGGAAAGTAGGATTCTTTGCCAGACAAATTACACTCTGACTGTCACAAAAAATAGTTATTTGCCCTTCATCAAAACCAATGTTAGAACACAAACGTTTTAACCAAACTGCTTCTTTACAAGCATGAGTAGCTGCCATGTATTCAACCTCTATAGTGGACAAAGCGATTACAACCTGTCACTTACTCATCCAACTCACTGCACCACCATTCAACATGAAAGTATATCCACTGGTGGATCTCTTGCTGTCAATGTCCCCTGTCCAATCAGAATCCACATAGCCTCAAATACTAAGAGTCCTCTGTGATTCAACCAGGTTCCCATGGTACCACAAAGCAAAATCTGAAGTGCTCAAATATATGAAAACTCTCTTTACAACATCCCAACGTGTCCTTCTAGGATTAGCCATAAACCGACTAAGAACTCCCACTGCTTGGGAAATGTCTGGCCTTGTATAGACCATAGCATACATCAGACTGCCAACTGCACTAGCATAGGGTACACTGGTCATGTCCTCCATCTCAGTAGGATATTTTGGACAGTCTTCAACAGATAGCTTCGTTCCCTGCAAGACTGGAACAACTAGCTGCTTGCAATCATTCATGCAAAATATCTCTAGAACAGTCTTGATATACTTACTCTGACTAAGCCAAAGCTTTCTACTATTCTTGTCCTTGGTTATCTCCATCCCCATAATATACCTTGCTGCACCAAGATCTTTCATTTCAAATTTAGTAAACAACTAAGACTTTAGATTAGAAATCATTAGCTTACTATTGCCTATGAACAACATATCATCAACATAGAGAGCAATAATAAGAACTTGATCACTTTCAGCTTTGTAATAGACACAATGATCAAATTTTGATCTTACAAATCCCAAAGACAATACAAAAGTATCAAATTTCTGGTACCACATTCTAGGTGACTGCTTTAACACATACAAAGACTTTTTTAACTTGCAAACCAGTTTCTCTTTACCTTTTTCAACAAAGTGCTCAGGCTGGGACATATAGATTTCTTCTTCAAGATCACCATGAAGAAATGTTGTCTTCACATCCATCTATTTGACCTCTAAGTCATATGCTGCTGCAAGTGACAAAAGAAATCTGATAGATGTCAGCTTAGCTAGGAGAAAAATCTCCCCATAATCAATTCCCTTTACCTAGGAATAACCCTTCGCAACCAACCTTTCCTTGTACTTTCCACACCGCCATCTAGACCAATCTTCTTTTAAATACCCATTTGCAGCCCACAACTTTTCTTCCTTTAGGCAAGGGCACCAAACTCAAGTTTCATTATTTTCTAATGATGCCATTCTTCATTCATGGCTTCCAACCAAGAGTTTGAATTAGACATTTTAAATGCCTCTTTCAATCCTAGGCTCATCTGCTAGAAATTAAAGCATAGCAAGTAGATCATCAAAGAAAACCCATACCTATCGTTGCTTTCTTTCACGAGTTGACCTCCTCACTTGAGGTCGAGGTTCTTCTTCTTCTTCAAACTTTCAAAACTGCTTGAGCCTCCTCGCCGTACATTTGAATTTTCAATTCCTCTTTTTCTCTGTGTAAGAGGAATTACAACTACATCCTTATTGTTTTCTGACTTTGTCTCTGACTGTAGATCCAAGGTAGAAGGCTTCAACTTACGAAAGATTATACTTCTACTGTATACAAGCTTCTCCGTATCAGGATTCCAAAGCTTGTATCCTTTTATGCCAGTGCTATAGCCAATAAAAATACATTTGACAACCTTGTTCTCCAATTTAGATCTTTTCTCATACGGTACATGAGCATATGCCTCACAGCCAAAAACACGAATGTCTTAAAGAGGGCTTCTTACCAGACCACGCTTCCAAAGATGTTTTCTCAACAAGAGCAGAATTTGGAGAACAATTAATCAAGTAACATGCAGTAGCAACAACCTCAGCCCAAAACTTCTCCTTCAAGCCAACACTACTCAGCATACTTCGTGCTCTCTCCATCACTGTCCTATTGAACCTTTCTGCAACTCCATTTTGTTGTGGAGTATAAGGTGTAGTCTTATGTCTTTTAATCCCATGGTCTTTACAATACCTCTCGAAATCATCAGAACAAAATTCACCACCATTATTAGTCCTTAAGCATTTAATTTTCCTACCAGTCTGATTTTCAACAAGGTTTTTAAATTCCTTAAACTGACTAAACACTTCTAATTTACTTTTCAGAAAATAAACAAATGTTCTTCTCGAATAATCATCAATGAACAATACATAGTACCTTGAATTAGACAAAGAAGGAACATTCACTAGACCAAATGCAACAAAATGAATATAATCTAGCAAACCAGAAGATTTATGAGGACTGAAATAAAATGAAACATGGTGTTGTTTTCCATATAGATAATGCTCACATAATTCAAATTCAAGGTTACAATTTTCAAGCCCCTCAACCAGGTTTTTATTCTTCAAGGTTTTTAAACCTTTCTCTCCAATGTGGCCTAGCCTATGATGCCAGAGCATAGTCTTTTCTGCTAGAATTTTAACTTCCATAGAGTTTACACAATTAGGAACATTTCCCTCTTTACCTCCATGAGTAGCTTTCTGTGACTTTACAGAGACACTGTTACATTGAACAACATGTGCATCCAACTTGTACAAGGTACCAATACGGGCACCCCTTACTAGCACCATTGAGCCTCTAGTCATCTTGCAACCATTTCCAGAGAACGTGATTTGCACTCCAATATCATTCAACTTACCGACAGACAACAGATTTCTAGCTAGACCTAGTATATGCATAACATCCTTGATTCCCTTCACTCTGCCATTGGGGAATTGGATTCTGACTCTTCCACAACCAACAATCTCTAAAGTTGAATCACTCGCCAAGTACACCTTTCCACCATCGTATTCTTCATACTTTGTGAACTAGTATCTATGAGATGTCATGTGGAAAGATGCTCTTGAATCAATCAACCAGACATCATCTGATGCCTATGTAGCCAAGGCAGCAATGAAGGCATCTACATCAATTTGAGAAGAATCATTATCGGAAGAATACTTCTTCTTTTTCTCCTCTTTGCAATCCTTTCAGACATGACCAGGTTGCCCATAGTTCCAACACTTCACCTTGGACTTCTTGCTAGGAGACTTTGATCTCCCCTCTGATTTCAATTTGGACTTCTTGTCCTTCTTCTTGCCTTTCTCCTTTGACCTTCCTCTAACAACAAGGGCCTCCTTCGCCATCTCAAGAGATTGCCTTCTCATCTCTTCTGATAACAAAGAAGCAACAACATCTTCCATCTTGAAACTGGATGTTGTACTCCTAATAGCCATCACCAGGTGATCCCATGAATCTAGCAAAGAACACAATATCAACATACAACGATCCTCTTCATCAATTTTAAAACCAACAGATATTAACTGTACAATCAACATGCTGAGTGCGTTCAAATGATCAACAACATACCCTCCTTCCTACATTCTCAAAGTGTACAACTTCTTCCTCAGGAACAATTTATTCATCAAGGACTTCCCCTGATAAATAGATGCCAGTCTCTTCCACAAGGAAGAGGTAGTCTTCTCTTCATGCACATTCAAAAGAATGGAGTCTGCCAAATAGAGCCTTATCAACCCCTTATACTTTCTATCTGCAAGGTCCCAATCTTCTTGCTTCATGCCTGTAGGTTTAGTTCCAGACACAACAAGCCATAGATCACGATCCACTAAGAGATCCTCTATTTTGAGTTTCTACAACTCAAAATTGCTGCCATTGAACTTCTCTATTTCAATCTTTCCTAACGTGCTTGCGATCTCAATCTGTAATTAGAAATTGAGAAACTTCTACAAGACTCCCACTGAATAGAAATGGCACAAAAAACCCAACGTACCCACAAGGATAACACAACTGGCCAGGCTTTGATACCACTTGTAAGGAAAACTAGATGCGGAAACAACTCTCCTAATGTCAAAATCTCAGTTAAGAATGCAGAGATACCTTTTTAAATTTACAATTACAATCCAATTAAGATGCACTAGAAAGAGATTACTGAAACAGAGAAATAGACAAACACATATGAACACTAGATATACGTGGGAAAACCCTTACGGGAGAAAAACCCACCACACCAAGAGAAATCACTTTGTATTACAGTAATGGAGATTACATACAAATATCAGACTTATCTTTCTGATGTCATATTTTAGCAGCTTTCACAATGATCAAACTTGTATAGGAACCTTCAAGTTACAATCTTTACATAATAGAAATCACTCTGATTATACAATCACACAACAATCTGCCGATCCTTTGAATCATCTAACCAGACATCATCTACGATCTCTGAGTATAACCATGTCGCCCCTGTCTATTGAGCTTCCTCTCAGAACTGCCACAACAAACTGTCTTCCAATGGTTCCCATTCGACTTCTCTGATTGGTCCACAAGACACCACATAGGAAAGTCAAATGGTCAAAAGGCAATCAAGCTGTGTTGGCATATTGGTGAGACACTGATTGTGTCTCCCCGATGCCAACAAGACTTAACTATTGATGTCGCCAAGATTCGTTTCCATCGGCAAGAGGTTCCGCCGAGCTTACAACTTGTATTGACCTCAGCATGCATATTGGTGAGACTATCGCTTTCACCAGGACATCCCACCGAAGTCTCAAGTTATACTGAGTGCCAAATAATAGTCGGCAAGACTTATCACATTCGCAGAGAGTTCATACCAAGTTCTCAAGTCATACCGACAACAGACTTCTTCATCGCTGAGACACACGTCCATCGTTGAGAATTTACTATGAAGACTTTAAGTTACATTGAGCACCGAATGATCGACAAGACTTACCACTCTCGTTGAGAGTTCTTATCGAGTTCTCCAAGTTACCCCAAGACCACTAGTTGCTAGGAGTCATACCGAGAGTAAACTACAACATCAGCGAGACATAAACACATCGCCCAGACTGCATACCGAAACATTCATGTTACCTCGATGAACATCGGCAAGAGAAATACATGTCGCTAGGAGTTCATAGCGAAGTCACATGCCACACCGAAGACTCCTAAGTGTAACCGTTCGGTAAGACATTCACACATTGGTAAGACTTCTTACCGATAGTATCCCTCTCAGCCAAGTCTCCCCGATGACTTCAAAGGTGAAGCTTTCAGTGAGACACTCCACATCGACAACACTTCTCATCGAAGAATATAAGATACGCCGAAGACCACAAAATGTAACATACTGTCGGTGAGACATATTACTCGATAAGACTTCTCACCGAGCCACCATAGGTTATCCCGATGACTCCAATGTATAAGCATTTGGCGAGACTCCTGCAAGGTCACATCGACCTGAATTGTTCAACAAGATTCAAATTGCTAGTCGGCCAGACACAAAAGATGTCACACCGACTTGGCCCTTTCATAGGTTCCGGCCTGTGAGATTGAGGCACATTATTTCCAACAATATTTAGTTCTCTCAGGTGGTCTATGTTATTATTATGGTCTTGGGTTGGGACTGGTTGTGTTGCCACTTGATGGCTCTCCCAAATGAAATTGCTTCTCTTTTTTTGTCAAATATCATGGATGTTTTGTGGTGTGCAGAATTGGTGAAGTTTTTGGTAGGTATCTATTTTCTCCCACATGTTGGTGGGTTTGAGAGCACTTGCTCTTTGACCCTGCAATGACTTATATCTTGAGTGCCATGGTGCATGCACTAGTGGATGAATGTGATTCTTCCTTTCTAGTTCATCTTAATGAATTGATACCTCGACTGGGGGGCTTGATGTGTGGTATGGTTCAAAATCAATTCAATGTTATTCAATTTCTGCTAAGACATGCTCTAGAAGATCCACATGAAGTTCATTTCTTCCCTCTTTCTGAACTTGCCTCTTGTTCTGAGATTGACACATAGGGTCAATGCATATCCCTGCTTGGGTGGTTTTTGGCTTTTTTTCTATCTTCACTTCAACTCTATATCTTGCTTTCATGTGGCAATATTTGTAATTTGTAGTTTTCTATTTTCGAGGCCCACCTTGAGGATCCAAGAGCTCATTTTCTGGTTTTTTGTCTCATGCATCATATGCCCAAAATTGTAGATTCATGGTGGCTTGTATGTGTGTTCGAGTTCATATTTTGAAAATATTAAGGATGTAATTTTGTTGTGTTTCTACTAGCAATTGAAGTGTTTACATGTAGCTTCTCTTGGGTAAGCATTTTGAGATCTCTCTACTTGTTCCATTTTTGTAATATTTTTCATAGAATTAATGCAAATATTTCTTATAGTGGCTCTGCCACTTTTACCCAAAAAATTATCATAAATAAATGATAAATGTTTAATAATCTATATAATGATAATTAATGAATGATTAATTAATGGTAGGATAAATGATTGGTGATAATTAATAGTCGATGTTTAAAAGAATATTTTTTAGAGTCTACAATTTTCTCCTCTTTGAGACATTGTTTGAAGTGACGTTTAAAAAAAATGAGAAGAAAAAGAGTGTGAAACATTCATATAATTTTGAGGTATATGATATAAAAACTAGTGTGAAACATGAAGATAATTTTTTTCTAGGAAATGTTGAATCTTTGGTGAGGAAATCCCCTAAAATAACTATTATGAACCACTGTTTACTAGGGAATATATGAAGGAATCGACAATTCAAAATGTCCTAATTGATCCTAGTGTTATGGTGCATGCTTGAGTTTTAGGTGTACTTTGATGTTTTGCAATTTTTGGACAGTCTTCATATTGGTATACTCCAAAGCATGGCCTGCCACTTTTTAACCATCAAATTGGTCTCTTCTTCATACAAGCATGCTCTCTCAATAGGCCTTTCTCTGCTTTAATTCAAAATTGTCATCATGGAGTTATGGCATGCGCCTGAGTGTTATAAACAACTTTTATGATTTTGCAAAGTTGGATTTGCTTTCTTTTGGAATGCTCCTGGAGTTGCAAGCTTTCTAATGCCTTTCTAGAACTACTTTCAAGTTATCCAATGTGAGCTAAATATCCATCAATTTATTAATTGAAGCCACTACGAAGGCTTAATCTTCAAATTCTTTTTGCATCGTTGATGTATATTCTTAGATAACTATGTCAGAGAGAAGTATCTTCTGATTGTCATCAAACAATTTGCATGGTATCTCCTTGATTATGTTGACAAGGTGTGGACCATTATCTTCATTGACCTCTTGAGCTTCCTATAAATCCTTAATTAGATCTTTGATGACACTTATCTTATGTTTCATTGTTGACTTAACATTAATGAAAATTTCTCTATTGGGAATTATCCCAATATCCCCTAGCACATTGAGCTTGAGTTCTTTCATTTTATTCGAAGCCTCTAGATTGTTTTCCATCTCTTACAAATTTTGAGAAAATTTCAATGGCTTTATCTAGTTCTACCTTAACACTTTCCATGTTGCCAATTCTTTCCACAACTGATTTCAAGAGTTGTGTTCCCTGTTCCAACATTCTATCAAGAAATTCCCCAACAACTTTACCTCTTGAATGTGTCTTTTTAGCATTTTGTATCACATGATCTTCGATGCTAGTGGCCATAGGTTCAACAAATTCTGAAGATTGGGTAATCTTTTGGAGTACCAAGGTCAATTGTTTAACTCTAGCCTTACATATTGATCCTTAACTTTCTTTTTTGATCATACTTCTCAATAAGAGAAGCCAATGCCAACTGTCCATCTTCCTTGGCAGATTCATTAGTTCTTTTTCCAAGATAAATTCTTGTAATTAAATATTTACAAATATCAATATCTTTGAAAACTTTACCCAGAGGATGCTGCACAACCTCTACATACTTATTTCTAGCCTTGTCTATTAAAACCCATGAAAGAGTCTTTGGGTAAAAGCACAAAACTGTGTCACACTTTTTAAAGGAAACAACCAACATTGATCCAAGTTTTAAACTTGAATCACTAAAAAGTGACATATTTTTTGAGTTTTGAAATGATGTAAACTAATGAAATATTTATTTTTTAGTATATTTTGTGCTTGTATTTAAAAAAAAATAAAAATTATTTGAATGTAGTTTGTTATAAATTGACACTATAATTTAGTTGCTAAAAAAATGCTAAAAAATGAAGTCACATGAGATGTCAACCTTTATATAGTAATTTTTATTTTTTATTCTTCAATTTTTTTGTGTGTATTTATAACTTGAAACTTTACTGCATGATTTTTTTTTTCCAATTTTGATAAATATATATTTTTAAATAAATAGTAGAATAGGCACATATTAAAACATAGTTGTTTCCATTGGACATCAACTTTCATATTATCTATTTATCTAAAATGGAAGGAAATAATACCCTCTTATATAGATTCTTTTATCTAGTGCATCATATTTTTTTCAATTTTTTTAATAAGTTTTACTATTTTTCCTTGTCATGGTAATCAACCTAATATTTTGTGCTAATAACCCATTTTTAGTAAAAAATAAAAGAAAAATATAAATAATAATTTAATTATTAAAATATATATTTTTTGAAAACTAGACTTATGGATCTACAAAAGTGTGTTTTTATATTTAAAAAAATTTGTTATTTACATGAGTAGGAATTGTTAAAACGCCAATTTTTTCAAATAAATCTATTTTTTTGGTAAATTGGCTTCAAAGTGTTGCTACATATACATTTAGCCAACAATTTTAGTTGGAAAAGTTGTGAATATATCTAACTTAGCTAGAATAAATCTTACAAGATCATATGTTTGACCCAAATATATTTTTAGTTAGAAATACTTAAATTCACTTCTACTGATAGGTTGGCGGAAAGTGTGACACAAATTTGTCCTTTTACCCTTTTGGCTTCTTCATAGATTTCATCTTCATTGGCACCAACTAACCAAAGTCAAAGTTGTCTGGAGAGAGAGACTGCTTCTTTCTTTCGGGTGTTTGAGATGATAGCCAAGGGGGAAGAGGAGAAGAACTCCCTCTAGGTCCTATAGTCATGGTATGAGAAATTGTAGCTACACTCACAAATGTAGTAGTAACAAGTGGTGGGGTGTTAGTCAAAACTGTTGTAGGATTTTCCACACTTGTTACATTTTGCACAGTCTCAGTTATGAACTTATCCAACTTAGAATGTGAAGTTACATCAAATGAAGGAGAAGATAAACTAGGAAAACTTGAAGGAGAACCAAAAATATACTCAAACTCATTCCTAGGACTATAAAAAATGGACCCTGAGGTTGGGGATGAATGAATTGAATGAATGGAAACAAAAGGTGTAACAAAAACAGTGACAACATAAACAACAATGGCAGATGGAAAATCTTGTTCAACTGAAACAATGGGAGTAGTAGGAATGGTAGAAACAATAGGGGATGAAGTAACATGGGTGTCTTCTAGAATATTCTCATGTGGAGACACTTGTATTTCTTCATCTTGACCCCCTTCTTCTTGTTCTTCCTCTTGAACTGATTCTTCCTCCATAATAGTGGATAACCCTTCAATACTCTTTCTTTAACATCCTTTTACTATGAATCTGATCTTCAACTTAGGGGTTTTTCTTAGGCCAAGAACATCTCCCTTATTCTTTGTTCTTAGTTATGCTTTCTTGCCCACCTGTCCTCTTCATTATAATGGTAATAATCCAATTTTCTTATGTCCTCTTCATTCCTACCATCAACCCAAATATCTTCCACTCTATGTACATGAGTGTATACCTTGTTGATTCTATCCTTCATCCTCTTATAGTTGAAGTCAAACCTCCTTCTATAGGTCTTTGTTGTGACCCCTTGCATTTTAGATTCCACGACCTTGGCTTTAAGAGAGGTGAGGATGGAATACATGCCTATAGTGAGAGGAAATTTGAAACCTGGCTTATGTGATTCATCTTGTTTACTATGGACAACTATGATCTATCTACAAAGTTCCATGAGAATGGTTTTATCACTTGGATACCTTGAGAGCATGTGAGGGTATCTAGCAAATCAACCAACACTGATGTAAGTGAAAGTAGGAAACTGTAAGTGCAAAAAATTGAACTTATTAACCATTGACCAAGCCTAATCTAAGATTCTCTTGTTCTCAAGTCCTCTGTCAAACAAGCAGAGATATGGGGCAAAGAAAGCATTATTGACCCTTCTAAAGTGATGAATACTCTTATTCAAGGTCAATTGTGAGTAATACTAATACATTGGAATGCATCTCCTATCTCCCTCAAATGTAAGTCCTAGAAAATTCCTCATAGATGTAGCAACATAAACCAAATATAAGGTCATGTAAAATTTCAGTGAAGAAGGCACCTTTACAATTTGATCATGAATGTCATCGATTATCTATTATCCCTATAAAATATGTTGTTTCCTCTTCTTGATAACATGAATGTACAAGTACATCCACTCTTGGAAATGGGAAGAGTTAGGTAATCCCCTAACCTTGTTGAGAAGGGTAATCAAATCATCAATTTCCTCAACAAAGTCACTTCAAGGAGGAAAACTCTTTGGCCATCTTGAGATGCTGGGCCTTGGATTCTTCAACCATCTTGTGTTAATTTCCTTCCTACAATAATCTAGATCCTTATCATAATGATATTGCACATTTTCAATTGTAAGATCAACATATGAATCAATGCTAGGGCACAAAAAAATCTTGTGAAAGAAATCTACATCAAGTTGGATGATTATGTTTCCATTAGGATCTCTCACACTCCTATCATCCTTGTTGTAATGAGAAGCCATTGCAAGAAAAAACTCATGGTTGTGTGTAGCTACTGGAAATGAAGCCACCAATTGAATGTTGCTCTCTACAATGCATCTCATCCCCTCATCCAATGGTTTCTTTTTAGTTGTCTCCAGAAACTCGGACATGTCAATGCGTCCTATCTCCATGTCCTTTATTTCATCAATGTTAGAAGAAACTGAGGTTGTTAGGAAAACCTCTTGATACTTGTAAATGGATTTTTTGCTTAGAGACGGATTTGACATCTATGAATGAGATGTGGGTAGATTAAAATGCCCATATCATTTCAAAAACTTGAGCGCAAAAGCCTAATACAACATACAAGGGAAATTGCAGCAAAAGTTCAGATTTTCCAGTGTTAGAAAATCTAGGTTATATACATTAGTGGGAAAAAATGAGCTTTTGCATGTGCCTGGGGGTTCAAATGCACTGGTGCTAAAAAATAGGCATTTACATGTGGATTGGCATCTTGGATGCAAAGGTGGAAATTTTTTGAGATCTTGCATGTTTGATGCAAAAGCAGAGAAATTTTGAGTCATTGCATGAAGTTTGCAAGTTGAGTGCAGAGGCATTGAAAAACCACGCTCTTACACTTGTTTTCATTTGTATGAAATAGCACAAAAATTTTGGGCTCTTGCATTGGGTAAATTATAATGATGTAAGTGTGGCTTTTTTCCCTACCCCTACATTTTGGGTAAAAATACTAAGTGTACCAGGGGTAAATTTTATTGACTTTATGGTTATTGATATGCAATTGATCATGCAAGTCAGCTTTTAAAACCCTTGAATTACATGTGATGTTATAGTTCACAAGCATCAACAGTGATTTTTCATGCAATTGCATGTAGTTTATGTTTTATCGTGTTGGTCAGGTTTTAAAACCTGACCAACATGTGACATGTTTTACACATGTATGGAAGGTGATTTTTATGTGATTACATGTAAATTTTGGTCAAACATTTAATGGTGTTGATCGGGTTTTAAAACCCAATCAACACGAGGGTAGATATTGTTTTGATCATGCATGTTGGGGTTTTTCTTTGACTGACATGCATGATTTGGTGGGTAGAAAAATATATAACATGGGGTTTAAACCTATAGATGCATTGGTGTTGAAAAATTGAGCATTTGCATGTGGATTGGCATCTTGGAAGCAAAAGTGGAAATATTTTGAGATCCTGCATGTTTGATGTAAAAGCAAAGAAATTTTGAGCCATTGCATGAAGTTTGCAAGTTGAGTGCAAAGGAACTGAAAAATTCTCTTTGACAATTGTTTATATTTTGTATGCAATACCACAAAAATTTTGCACTCCTACATTGGGTAAATCATAATGATGTAAGGGCAACTTTTTTTCCCACCCCTATATTTGGGGTAAAAATACTGAGTGCACCAGTGGTAAATTTCACCGACTTTATAGTTTATGGATATGCAATTGATCATGCAAGTCGGGTTTTAAAACCCTCGACTTACATGTGATGTTATAGTTTACATGCATCGATTGCATGTAGGTTATATTTTATCATGTTGGTCAGGTTTTAAAACCGGACCAACATGTGACATGTTTCACACATGTATTGATGGTGATTTTTTGCGCGATTACATGTAAATTTTGGTTGAACATTTAATGGTGTTGATTGGGTTTTAAAACCCAATCAACATGAGGGTAGATATTGTTTTGATCATGTAGTTTGAGGTTTTTCCTTGACTGACATGCATTATTTTGTGGGTAGAAAAATATATATTGTGGGGTTTAAACCTGCCTTGCTTTCCAAACTCTAGTGTGTGGTGTGAGGTTTGAAACCTGCAATCCACATAAGTTTTGGATGTTTGAAACCCACAATCAACATAAGTTTTGGATGCATTATTGAGTGAAGACTTCGGTGATAATGACTGTGAAAGATGGGTTTCAAACCACATTCACACCATGAATATACATGTACATAACAAGGGGAATGGGGCTTTAAACTCAACCTTCCATAGTTTCAAAAAGAAGGTTATATAGATGTTTAAAGACATAAAAAATGAGGACACATAAACCCTAAATCAAGACAAAAAACTAACAGTGCTTTAAAGGAATACAAAATAATACAAACTAAAATACATACCATCATCCTAAAAAAATTTATACATACAAAGTGATAAATCAAAAACAAAAAATGTGGCAAAATTTGTACATACCCACGAATGCTAAAATGAAGAAATCAGAGAGAAGCCCTAGTCGAATCCACTTGCAAGTGGTGAGGAATCCAAGGAGAAAATGTGCCAAGAGTTTGTAAAAGGATTGCACGTAAATACTGAGGGAAAAAATGGTTCACAATGAAATTAAAACAAAACAAAAATCAATTAAAACCACCTAAAACTCATTAAGACCTACAATAAATGCAAAAATGTGCGAGACTAAAGATGAATTGGCACAAAATTTTAGCGCTTCAACACATTTTCAATATTCTACAAAAGGCATGTAGGGGTGTTGAAATTTAGGGCTCTTGCATGTTTTATTTTTACCAAAGGAGTGCAAGGGTGCTGAATTTCAACACTCCTACATGTGCAAGAAAAACAACTAAATCTGAAAACTGCTTTTGCAATTTTTAAACTTTTACAAATTTTTGAAAGGAAAAAAGACTAAACACTTGAAATGACTTTTCGAGGCTTGGGACAACGCACAAGGGCAAGTGAGATTTACCTCATTTTTATGTTCTTAGAGAACATAGGCTATGAAATAGACAAGTTTCGTAGGGGTTATCCCACGAATTGAGCATAGTTGAATTTGAGGATAACACATATACATGACCAAACACATCAGAATGAATAAGATCCAATATACCACAAGATTTATGAGAACTTGAGTAAAATTAAATGTAGTTTTGTTTTCTATAAATGCTATGCTCACATAAATCAAATTCAAAATTACAATAAAAAAACCCTTCAACAAGTTTTTTATTTTTCAAGGTCCTTAGACCCTTTTCTCCAATGCGTGTTGGGAAAATGTGTCTCAACCTTGCAATTATATAAAGGTTATTGTTGATAGGATATATATATATTTCCTAGTTACACTGATAGGTGTAATATACAATGGAATCAAGGGGGACGAGTGGGATGCATGTAAATAAATTTTTGTTAACCTTTTCAGGAAACTTCTAAAATGGTCGACATACATTAAATAAATGATACATTGTAAATCTAGACCGTTAATTATTAGGTTTTAGATCTAATGGTGGATATTTTATTGGCCTATCTTGCCCTATAATGTAACTCTATTTTATGAAGGCATTGTAGTATGCCTGTGGTAGAGAGACGGTGATGTATTTTGAGAGTCTGATAGCAGTTGTGTTGTCTCTTGATCTATGGTCGTGATACTCCTATGAGAAGCTTGCTTTGCATGTATATTGTAATCTTTGTGATTTCTGAATAATATATTGGGAAACTTTTAGAGTGTGGGGTTTTTCTCTCCAAAGGGTTTTCCCCACGTAAATCACTGTGTCATGGTATGCATGATATTTATGTTTAAGTTTCTATAACTGTTAAAGATCTATTAAATCTTTGCATTATTCTCCTCTCAAGATTAGTGTAGGAAGTTGTTCTCCTACCTTAGCTTCCTTACAAGTGGTATCCGAGCTTTATCACCTTTGGTTTCAGTTGTAGCTTGTTGGGTTTTTTAGACTAATTCATATTTGAGTGGGAGCTTGTGCAGAAGATACTTTGTGATCTTGTTGTAGGAATTTTTAGATGGCAAGTTCATTAGGGAGAATAGAGGTGGATAAATTTTCTAGAAATAATTTTGAAATGTGGAAGCTGAAGATGGAGGATCTGTGGGATGTTGTTGATGAGAATGTTTCAAGGCTTGCAGATCCTACTTAGGCTGCTCAATATGATGTTATGGACCGTAAATCCAAGGGTCCAATCAAATTGTGTTTGATAGACTCTTTTTTAATTAATTTCCATGAAGAGACCTCTGCATAGAAACTATGGAAGAAGCTTGGTGAGATGTATCAAGCTAAATCTTTAGTGAACAAGATTTTCTTGAGGAAGAAATTGTATTCCTTGAGAATGGAAGAGGGTGGACGAATCACAAACCACCTAGAATCATTCAATATTTTGGTGGCTCAATTGGCATCACTTGGTGTAAAAATAGATGAGGAGAAATGTTAGATATTTCCTTGTTCTTTGCCTGATTCGTGGGATTCTCTTGTTATGGCTATTGGGAGTACTTTTGTTATTTTGAAGACTGAAGATGTGGTGGGTTGTTTGCTTCCTGAAGAGATGAGGAGGAAGGTATCCATCACTTCCAAGGAGGCCCTAAATGTTCATGGAAGACCTAAGGAAAAAAGGCAAGAAGAATGAGAAGTGTGACAAATCCAAGTCTAGGGGGAGATCTAAATCTCTTTGAAAGTCCAAAGTTATCTGTTGGAACTTTGGTAAGCTTGGACATGTTCGTAAGGAATGCAAAGAAGAAAAGAAGAAATTTGATCCTGATTCTGAATCCGGGAAGGAAGAAGGCCACACATTCATTGCAATTTTAGCAACTTTTGTAGGTAATGATGCATGGTTAATTGACTCAGGTGCATCTTTCCATATGACCTTTAATAAAGATTGGTTTTCTGAATATGAAGAATTTAATGGAGGTAAGGTGTACTTGGGTGATGATTCTTATTTAGACATTGTTAGCCATGGTAAAATTAAAATTAGGTTTCCTGATGGTAGAATAAAAAGGATTAGTGGTGTGTTGCATATACTTCGATTAGCATGAATTTTTTTATTTGTGAGCAAACTAATAGATGCAAGTGTGCATGTAGTATTTTTTGATGTAGGATACAAGATGGTCAGAGGTGCTATGGTGATTGCTAGAGTTGTCAGATATGGCACATTGTATAAGTTGGATCCATGCGTGCACTGTTGAGTGCAATAGTACTTCTGTGAAAGGAAAGTTTGTGGAAGAAGTGATGATTTCACCTACAATAGATGGTCATGGCTTTTGGGTAACCAAGGGTGCTATTTCTTTTGAGACAAAGTTACCTGCAGAGAAAACTATGTTATGGCACTAGATACTTGGCCACATTGGAGAAAAGGGTCTAAGGACCTTGAAAAATAAAAACCTTGTTGAAGGTTTGTCTGATTGTAATCTTGAATTTTATTTCTATGAGCATTGCATTTATGGAAAACAAAACCGTGTTCAATTTTACTCAAGTTCTCATAAATCTTGTGGTGTATTGGATATTATTTATTTTGATATGTTTGGTCCTGTAGATGTTCCTTTCATTGGTAAATCCACATATTATGTTTCATTTATTGATGATTATAGTAGAAGGGTATGGGTATACTTTTTAAAGAGTAAATATGAAGTTTTCAGTCAATTTAAAGAAAATTAAAGCAATAGTTGAGTTGTAGACTGGAAAGAAAATAAAATGTTTGAGGAATGATAATGGTGGTGAATTTTTCTCTAATGATTTTGATAGATTTTGTAAAGATTGTGGTATTCATAGATAAAAGACAACTCTGTATTCTCCACAACAGAATGGAGTTGCAAAAAGAATGAACAAGCCATTGATGGAGAAGGTTAGGAGTATGTTAAGTGGTGCTAGCCTAGAACGAAGTTTTTGGGTTGAAGTTGTTGCCACTACCTGTTAGCTGATTAATAGGTATCCTACATTAGCTATTGTTGATAAGACGCCTATAGAGACATGGTCAGGTCACAATCCTTCATTAAGATGTCTTAGAGTTTTTGGTTGCGATGCATATGCACATGTGCCAAAGGAGAAGCGAAAAAAGTTGGAGAACAAGGTTGTGAAATGTATTTTCATCAGATACAATTATGGTGTGAAAGGATACAAGCTTTGGTAACTTTTTGCACAAAAGGTAATATATAGTAGAAGCATTATTTTTAGAGAAATTGAGCCTTCTTCTCTTACATTGCAGTTAAAAAAAGTAAACAGGAAGATGTGATTCAATCTCCTTCTACACCTAAGAAAGTTGAATCGAGGCCCAAGAATAGACATGAAGTTTAGGAGATCTCATCTAGCTCTAGATCTTCAAATGAGGAGGAAGAACCTCCAACTCAACTTGTTTGTAGGTCTACAAGGAATAAACAACCACTTGAAAGGTATACACTTCATGATTGGAGATGTATTTTTTCTTTGAATACTAACCTGGATGAACCCAAATTTGTAGAAGAGGCATTAGGTATGAATGATGTAGAATCTTGGAAGATTGTTATAGATGAAGAAATGACATCTTTGAAAAAGAATGATACATGGGATCTTGTACCATTCCTTGAAGGATGAAAAATTATTGGTTGGAAATGGGTGTTTAAGAAAAAGATTGGTTTAGATGGGGGTATTGAGAAGTACAAAGAAAGGTTGGTTATGAAAGGGTACTCTCAAGTTGAGGGTGTTGATTATGGTGAGATATTCTCTCTTGTTGCAAAAATGACATCCATTAGATTCTTGCTTGCTATTGTTGCTGCTTATGATTTAGAGATTGAGCAAATGGATGTGAAAACTACTTTCCTTCACGGTGACTTGGAGGAGGATATTTAAATGACACAGCTAGAGCACTATGTGGTGAAAGGTAAAAGTAAACTAGTTTGCAAATTGAAGAAATATTTGTATGGCTTAAAACAAAGTCCTAGGATGTGGTACCAAAAATTTGATACATGTGTTGAGTTTGGGATTTGAGTGTTCTAAATCAAATCATTGTGTTTATTATAAATCTAATGGTGATCATTTCTTATTTATTGCATTATATGTTGATGATATGTTATTTATTGGCAAAGGGAAATGTATGATTTCATAACTAAAATCTCAACTTGCTGCTAAATTTGAAATGAAAGATCTTGGTGTAGCTAGACACATTCTTGGGATGGGAATTAAAAGAGATAGAGTGAACAAAAAGCTATGGCTTGGACAAAGTAAGTATGTCAATTCAATTTTATAGAGATTTAACATGCATGATTGTAGACCATTGTGTATTCCCCTTTCCGTTGGAACAAAGTTATCCGTTTTAGATTGTCCAACATCTCCATTAGAGATGAAAGACATGAGCAGAGTGCCTTACCAGAGTATAGTTGGAAGTTTGATGTATGCTATGGTTTGTACTAGACCAGAAATTTCCCAAGCAGTGGGAGTTCTTTCTAGATATATGTCTAATCCTGGTAGAGTTCATTGGGATGCGGTTAAAAGAGCCTTCATATATTTGCACGATATCTCATATTATTCCTTATATTATCATAGTAATGTGACTGAAGATGATATTTCCCTTGATATTCATGGTTATGTGGATTCAGACTGGGCAGGTGATATTGATAGTAGACAATCCACCAGTGCCTATGCATTTATTTTATTTGGTGGTGCAATCATTTGGATGAGTAAGTGATAGGCTATGGTTTCTTTTTCCACTACTGAAGCAAAGTATATGGTAGCTATTCATGCTTGTAAAGAATTCATTTGGCTTAAGAGACCGTGTTATGATATTGGAATAAAACAAGGTGCAGTGACAATTTATTGCAACAGTCAAAGTGCAATATGTCTAGCCAAGAACTCAACATTTCATGCTAGGACCAAGCACATTGATGTATAGTATCATTTTGTTCGAGATATGGTCAAAGATGGCAAGGTGAAGCTAGTTAAGGTAGAGACTTTGATGAATGTTGTTGATTCTTTAACTAAGCCTGTGAGCATAGAGAAGTTCAGACGGTGTTCAAATATTATGGGTCTTTTGGCCCCTAACAATTAAGAGACAATTTTTACTCCCTCTTGTTGCTCTTGCAAGGTGTTCGACAAGTGGGAGATTTTTTGGGAAAATGTGTATCAAACTTGCAATTATATAAAGGTTATTGTTGATAGGATATATATATATATATATATATATATATATATATATATATATATATATATATATATATATATATATCCTAGTTACATCGATAGGTGTAATATACAATGGCATCAAGGGGGAGGAGTGGGATGCATGTAAAAAAAATTTCTTAACTTTTTTAGGAAACTTCTAAAATGGTTGACATACATTAAATAAATGATACATTGTAAATCTAGACCATTAATTATTAGGTTTTAGATCTGATGGTGGATATTTTGTTGGCCTGTCTTGCCCTAGAATGTAACTCTATTTTATGAGGGTGTTGTATTACGCTTGCGGTAGAGAGACAATGATGTATTATGAGAGTCTGATAATAGTCGTGTTGTCTCTTGATCTCTAGTGTTGATACTCCTATGAGAAGCTTGCTCTGCAAGTATATTGTAATCTTTGTGGTTTCTAAATAATATATTCGGCAACTTTTAGAGTGGGATTTTTCTCTTGAAAGGGTTTTCTCCACATAAATCACTGTGTCATGGTATGCATGATATTTATGTTTATTTTTATTTAAGTTTTTATAACTGTTAAAGATTTGTAAAAGTTTTGCATTATTCTCCTCTCAAGATTAGTGTAGGAAGTTTTTCCGCTACCTTAGCTTCCTTACAATGTGGCCAAGTATTTGGTGCCATAACATACTTTTCTCTGCAAGTAACTTTGATTCAAAATAAAGAGCACCCCTGGGTACCCAAAAGCCATGACCATCTGTTGAAGATGAAACCCTCACCTCTTCCACAAACTTTTTTTTCATAGAAGTACTATTACACTCAAAATGCATGTATCAAGCTTATACAACGTGCCATATCTCAAACCTATAGAAATCACCATGGCATCTCTAACCATCTTGCATCTTACATCAAAAAAATACATGTACACCTATATCTATTAGTTAGCTCACAAATAACAATTTTTTTGCTAATCTAGGTATATGCAACACATAATTAACTTGTTTTATTCTACCATCAGAAAACTTGATTCTAACTCTACCTCCATTAAATTTTTCATATTCAAAAAACCAATCTCTATTAAAGGTCATATGGAAAGATGCACATGAGTCAATTAACCATGTATCATTACCTACATGAGTTTCCAAAGCTACAACAAATGCATCATCATCTTCCTTCTTGAACTCATAATCAAAATCAAATTTCTTCTTTTTCTTCTTTTTTTATTTGTAGTTCTTACGAATATGTCCAAGCTTACCATAGTTCCAACAAGTAACTTTGGATTTTTCAAAATATTTGGATCTCTCCTTGGACTTGGATTTATCATGCTTCTTATTTTTCTTGCCTTTTTCCTTTGGTCTTCCATGAACATTTAGGGACTTCTTGGCATTGATGGCTACCTTCTTCCTCATCTCTTCAGAAAGAAAAGAACCCACCACATATTCAGTCTTCAATAAAATAGAAGTATTCCCAATAGCCATAACAAGAGAATTATGTGAATCAGGTAAAGAACAAAGCAATATTTGACATTTCTCCTCATCATTCATTTTGACACCAACTGATGCCAATTGAGCCACCAACATATTGAATGCTTCTAGTGGTCTATGATTTTTCCACCCTCTTCCATTCTCAACGAATACAATTTCTTCCTCAAGAAAATCTTGTTCACTAAATATTTGGCTTGATACATCTCACCAAGCTTCTTCCATAGTTTCTGTGCAAAGATCTCTTCATGAACATTGATTAAAACAGAGTTTTCCAAGCACAATCTGATTAGACCTTTGGCTTTACGATCCATAACATCATATTGAGAAGCCAAAGTTAGATCTGCATTCCTTGAAACTTTCTTATCAATAGCCTCCCATAGATCTCAATCTATCAACAAATCCTCCATCTTTAGCTTCCACATCTCAAAATTATTTCTAGAAAATTTATCCATCTCTATTCTCCCTGATGAACTTTCCATCTGAAAATTCCCGCAACAAGATCACAAAGTATCTTCTACACAAGCTCCCACTCAAATATGGATTAGTTCAAAAAACTCAACAACCCACAACTGAAACCAAAGGTGATTAGGCTCATATACCACTTTTAAGGAAGATAAGGTAGCATAACAACTTACTACACTAATCTTGAGAGGAGGATAATGCAAAAATTTACAGATCTTTAATAGTTACAAAAACTTAAATAGAAATACACATAAATATCATGCATACCACAACACAATGTTTTACATGGGGAAAACCCTTTTGGGAGAAAAACCTCACACTTCAGAAGCCACCCAATATATTATTCAAAGATTACAAAGATTATAATATACTTGCAAAGCAAGCTTCTCATAGGAGTATCACCAACCAAATATTCAAAGGTAGCACGACCACTATCAGAATCTCAAAATACATCATAATACATAGTTATAATACAATGCCCTCATAAAATAGGGTTGCCTTCTAAGGAAGGTCAAGCTAACAAAATATCGATGATCAGATCTAAGACCTAATGATGAATGGTCCAGATTTACAATAATAAAATATATAAAAAAATTTATTTTCAAGGGCATTTCCCCTGTTCGGGCACATGACCCCCAAACCCCCTACTGAGGAGGATGATCCCCCCAGACCCCTCACAGGGGGGAACCCCCTCACACATCCCCTTGTCTTTGATGTATAAATAGTACCTTATGTAATTCCAAGGTTGATAATTTCTACCACAAAGTGTTTTGGAGTTGTTAGAGTATGAAATTGTTAAGTTCCAGTGAATGTACGATAAGGAAGAACTGAATGCCTCTACACTTCACCAGATAACATTGTCTTGCCTTACAATTTTGAAGTTATGTTTATGAAGGTGGTATGTTTGCTCAATCCAAGTTTTAGGTGGTTTTGGTTTTTCATAGACAATTCTGTAGATGATAGTGTGTTGTCTATGTTCTAACAACCTGGTAGGTTGGTCTATTGGTGTCTAATTGATCTACGTCAGCATATATTGAATCAAATATGTGTACAAAGGTTATGTAATGCATGATGGAATCTCTTTGGCCTCTCTAGTTTCTCTACAAGATGGTATGTGATCTCTTATATAGCAATATATTTGGAATCATTGTTTTTAATTATAAAGTGTTTGCACCAACATGAATTGATTTGAAATGATAAAGGGAGTGCATAGAAGTGTTGTTACATGTCATATCCATTTTTTGGAATGATCCACACAAATTTTCTTGGTCTCTCTAGTACTGCCTTGGTCTGGAGTTTATGTTTAACAATTTGCTTGCTTGTTGGGTCGACTTGTCATGTTGTGTTGCTTGCACCAAGTGTTTAAATGTGTGTGCTAATTTTGAGGAATTGTTTCATGAAGAATAGGTTCTAAATATCTTTTAGCTTGGACCACATAAGTTTTCTCTCTTCTACAAATGTGTTTGAAGCCGACTTGTTGTAAATATTGTATATCTTATTTTACATGTTTGTAGCTGGCATGAAGAACCTTTTTGAAGGATGTGGAGGGTATACATAGAAGATCAAAGTTCTTGAGAAGGTGTGTGATTTTGTTATGAATGTTTTGAGCAGACAATGTGAATAGATTTTTACAAAATATCTTTTGATAATGAAATGTGTCAAAGATCAATTTTGATAGATCAATAGTGAATGTATGTGAGATTGTGAAGAAGAATATGTGTCAATAAATGAGATAGTTTGTTGAAGGTAGTGAGCTGTAGAAAACAAAGCATTTTGAAGTTGATGTATGTACCAAAGGTAGTGAGTCAAAGGTAACATATGTACATATATTCCAATTGTAGATTGAGGTAGTGAATCTTTGTTTTGAAGGTTGTATTGAGCAAGGAGTAGTTAACTTCCTTTGGTTAAAGACCATAAATACCTATATTGTAAAAGTTGTTTCATTTGTGAGGCTGGATTTGGACAATAGATCCAAGTAGCTTGCTCACTGTGGTTTATCCCTTGTAAGGTTTTCACATAAATCTAGTGTTATGGAACTGCATGTTTTTGTGTTCTTTTGATTGTCATGATTTAATTGGTTAATTGTTGATGAATGGAAATAATTTGATTAAGTACTGATTCACCCACCTTTCCCCCTCAATACTTCTATGTGTTCAACATTTTTGAGATAAAATGTCTTTCAAATTATAAGATATTAAAAATTCAAAAATTTTCCAACCAAGTTGTGGAAATAAATAAATTGAAAATTTTAATAAATTTAGAACAAAATGTCTCAATGGGTTTTGTTATGGTGGTATACTTAGCAATATGGCAAGTTTTCAATGAAAAATATAAAACAAATTAAAAGTTATGGATATTCATTCCATTAGCAAACATGTAAAGTTGATAAGAAGGTGTCCTTCCAGTTCTCATCGCCAATTAAAATATCACACATTAAAAATAATGATCAAATTTTGTCTTTGGTACATAGGAATATGTAGGGATAATTCTTGATCGAGTAATCATTTCCATGGTGTTTGGTTGTGGAAAACTTACATTCTATGGTGGCGAAACGTTGAATTACTTATTTTTAAAATAAAATAAGTAATTAAACGAGAGTGAAAAAAAGAAAAAAAAAGAAAAAGAAAGTTGTGAAAATTCACAACCCATGACCAAAAAAAATAAGATTGTAAAAAATCACAACCAACAACAAGACAAGTTATAGGGTTGTGAAAAATTACAACTGCACCCATAAATTTTAAAAAAGGTTATCTATTTCACAACCACAAACTTATCTAATCTCTACTTTCAAATTAATGCTCAATCATTTATGAAGTTAGTTATTTCTGTCACCTAATGTGAAAGATTTTAAAGAAAGGTTAAATTTTATTATTTTATTTTAATGCCAACAAACTCTATGATCTACACCATCCAATGTTCACTCCACCACTTTGAATCCCAAAGATTACAAGATACACAGGTAACAATTTTCCTAAAGAAGCATTACATTCTTCCAAGTAAATGCATTTAACAACATACTTCAGAGATTGTCTTCTACAAAATTTTCTATCATGCTTTGGCCTACACTAGAATGAATGCTTTGGAATGGTGAATAGACACCTATCAAAGTGCACTTGAAAGGAAATTTTGTGCATAGATGTGTTGATATACAAGAATGGGAAGCATAGACGCAACATATGAGTTTGTTTTAGAGAACACTACAAAGAGTTATTGTGTCATGTAATGTAATGATTACATGGTATGCACATCAAAGCATAACAAAATAGTGGTTTGGTTAAATATTACACTTGCTAGTGTGGTGATAAACAAGTATGAAAAATGTGTAAGCATCAATGATAAATGAATTGCTTAGCATAATGAAGTGCAACATGGATCATTCATTGAGGGGAAATGAAACTAAATGGAGGTGTGGTATATTAAACGACATCAGTAATTCATCGTGGGAAAATTTATTGCCAACAATTCACGGAAAGAAAATTTATTTTCATGACAAATTCATCCCAAGAAAAATTCTTCAAAATTCACCATTGAAGAATTTTCCTTGGCGGTGAATTTGTCATGGTGGTGAATTTTCTTGCAGTGAATTTTCCTATGAATTTGTCATGACAATGAATTGTTGACAGTGAACTTTCCGATGATGAATTTTCAGAAAACCATATTAAACATCGTATGATTAAACTTCAAAATTCAATAAAGCTTGCAACATGTTATTCTTTTCTTTGTTGACTAGGTAATGAAATGACATGCTAAATTAGCTAATGAAATGTCAATATGGATTATTAGTGGCGTATTTGTTAAAATATCTTCAAATTGTGCAAAATAAAGCTACGATATGAAATCATAGACATAATAGATTAAATTTTTGACAAAATTCCTTGAGGAATTATAGTCTCATAGTTGCAATAATCTTGTCTTGAGCCAAAGAAATTAGTAGCTTTAAAAATTGATATTTTAGTTTAAATTTTCATCTATTGTGAATAGATTGAAACAACAATTGTAATTAGACTGGTTTTGATAT
Source organism: Sequoia sempervirens (assembly GCA_007258455.2). Taxonomy (NCBI): domain Eukaryota; kingdom Viridiplantae; phylum Streptophyta; class Pinopsida; order Cupressales; family Cupressaceae; genus Sequoia; species Sequoia sempervirens. Next base: position 273,562,070 of record VDFB02105785.1, on the reverse strand, counting down.
GAATTTTGGTAGACATGTATGCAAGATGTGAAAACAGAGAAATAAATTGAAATTGTTTGAAAAAAATTTCTCAAAGAAATAAACTCTCAAGAACATGAATATGGTTGAGTGTCTATAGGAGGGTTTTGTTGAGAATATTTTGAAAGCTTTTGAAGTGATTCAAGAAGAATTATTAAGCATTCTAGTCTAGAATTATACATAAAAGATATTAATAGTTTGATGACATACTTCACAAAAAAATCATTTTGTGAATGAAATAGTTGCATGTTGTTCATAAATATAATGATTCTTTGTAATAAATTTCTAATCTTTGAAGAAAAATTGATCAGATAGCACCATTCTTATCCACAATCATGAAATATAAATATCAAAGATATGAATTTATGTCAATGCTAAAGAGTACACTTTTTGAGATCACAAACACAAAGTTGGGACATATCAACCTACAAGACTTTTGGAAGACTATGGAAGGGGAAAAGATCACCATTGTCTCAAAAGATATTCAAGAGTGGATTGGCTCATGTGGTTGGATTTCTAGTAGTAGTTTAGTGTCTTGAATTAGTTTTAGAGTGCATGAAAGGTTCTAATCCTAAAACCATAGAGGTCAAAACCATTGATGACAAACTAGTGGCCAAGTTGGATAGTGTTTTCATTGGAATTATTCTCACATTGTCTATCAAAGACCAATTTATCAATATAGGAAAAGTTATTGCACAAACATACTTCACTAAAAATAAAAATAATTGTCTCAAAACAATGACAAGGAGTTGGTTATAGGTATCGAAAGGAGGTAAATCTCAATTGCCAAAGATTCTACATAAGTCACTCTTCATCAAAGAAGTCTCCAATATGATTGTTTTGCTTCAAAGGTTGATGGTAAATGAGGATTCAAATGAGGTAAAAAAATGGATGTATCTTTTCATAATTAACATATGTGTAGGAAACTATTTTATTGATTGGGGAGGCATTATTAGTGATATTTTACATAATTGATTGACTTTCTTTGAGGTGAATCAACATTTCTACATGACATCTTATCTCTTTTATGCCATTTCTAGTATGAAGACATGACCAGGTCTTAGCACTAAAGGGACGTATGATAACATGACTCAAATTTATATTTTATCCACAAATCTAGTTGGAACAAAGTTAAAAGAACTTCAAGAGATTGAATGATGTATTCACCATTTTGGCCTAGTAAGGACACTTCAAGGGAACATAGGACTCAAGATATCTTTAGAAGCAAGTATTCTCATCAATAATTATGGCAACTATTCCATCCAATTTTTGAAATTCACTTACATATAAATAGTAGGTGTTTGATTGGGAAAAGGGATCTAGGTCCTAAATCACACTTCTCCCAATTATGGACATTAAGGATTGAAAAAGATCTCAAATCCACTTGGCTAAAAACCTCAATGGAAGAGCTAGAATGGTGGATTAGGGTTTTAATCCTTGTTTTTGATGATGTGTTGATGATTGGATTAATATTTAATTGACCAAATTTTATGATGCAATTTTGTTTCTAGGTTAATTATGAAAATGCAGTAAACTGTGATGATTTTTGAGAGATATGCAACAAAAGACATAAACTGATTTTGAAACATAGAGAGCATACACAAAGGAACCTAGCATATAAATTTGGTGGTGAATTGGCTGGTCAAGGGCATGGTGCACCCCATACTAGGCTCCTACTTTTCAAGATCTAAAATCACAAGCCTAAAGTCTCCGATAGGTAGGTCTTGTTCTCTCGAGGTCACTATCAGAACTTTGTCTATTGATGTAAAAATGCAAATTTTTAATCTTGTCAAATTGTAGGGATTGAATGCATGAATGTGAAATCAGTCTTCAATCTTCCTCCTCTTTGCTTTAGATCTAAAAACCTGCACACATGAAAGAGGGGAAAGGTTTGTGCCATATAGGGGCTTGCCCAAGTCAAACCTAGTTTTGATATTTTTACCTCCACAATAGCTATGATGATGTATAAAGAGAGCTTACCCTCGGTTGAGAAAAGGCTAAATGATAAATAAGTAATGAATTGACTAAGGCTACAACTCATCACTCATATTTGCATTCTTTGATGGACTGAAGTCATGTACACATCACCTTCAAGGAGAATTTGATTGCTTGATTGAAGTCCTACAAGTGTTAGTACTCACAAAACAAATGACCATAAAATATGAACAAACTTACAAAAAAATGATGAATGATTGACATGATACTTGACTAAAATGAATGTTGCAATAATGTTGATAATTCTACTTTTGACTACTCTTGATTACTTTTAGGATGATCAATTTGCTCAATGAAAGTGTTAGGATTCATTAGGTGTGCTTAGGATTTCAAATGATAAGAAATGACTTGTATTATATGCAGTTATTTTAATTTCTCGAAAATAAAATACCAATAGCCAACAAATGACTTTGGAAATTCAAGTAATAAAATATTGGCACTGACAAATCCAAAGTGGATCCAAAATGGGTTGGTCAAGGGTGTGGGCACCCTAGACCAAACCCATCCTTTTTTGGGCCTAAAGTGTCGAGGGAAAATATTAAATTTTAATTTTTTATTCCCATTGTTCTATTTTTGAAGATGTTTATAAAATGGGTAATTAAATGCATAATTAGGTCCAAGCACATAGGGGGAGCTAAACCTAGTGTGAAATTGTCAAGGGTGATAATTTTAGATGCTACAGGAGGGTATGATGGTTATCTATACAAGTTTCCCAAGTACATGGATGATAAAATCATCTTGATTGAACTCTATAGGAAAATTAGAGTGGTCAATAGAAGATACAAAGAAAAAATAAAAATTGGAATCCAATTTCCTTTTGGCCTTAGTCACTATAGGTGCAAATCTTATGTTGATGCTCAAAATACTAAGCTATCGATAGCAAATTTAAAAATTTATTTTTACACAATGAGGATTTCCTTTGATAGTAATGGTTATTTGAAAGATAATTTGGATTTTGGGCTAGGTTATTACCATTTCCTAGAAATTGAAGACTTTTGGGAGGATCATGAAGATGATTATGAAGTGTGAAAAAGAGATTGGATGAGGCTTACTTTGGAACAAATTTTAGGCTTGGATGGGATGTGGAAGGAATTGAGGATGACATAATAGATTTGATTAATCCCCTTCATTTTGAAAAAAAAATCAAATACAACCTTTGCCACAAGTATCAATTGGGAAAATGAAGAAATTTGAGACATTGGTGAAGTAACTACTCATATTCTTAGGAGATTAGAGGATTGGGTAAGGAAGAAGTTCATCAAAGCTTTAGCTACAAAACCTTCAAACAAGGATGATTCTTCAAGAAGGAGAAATGAAAAACAAGAAGTTTCTTCTTCTTCTTCTTCTTCTCTTTCTCAAGCTTTTATTTTGATCCCTAGTTCTAAAAAAAATATGCAAGGGAGTGGTGACTGTAGTGCCACATTTCTCCAATAGTTGTTTAACTATTAGCAGTAGATTTAATAGATTAAATATTAGTGTTAAGATAATTTATAATATGTAATGTTACTAAAATGATATGAATAACTAACATAAAATAGCCAATGTAAACTATAATATGTAATATTTAGACAAATATTCTAAAGTAAATAGCTAAATAATAAACCAAATAACACATCCATATAATTCATGTAGCATCATAAATTGTCATTCTTGACAATTTCACACTAGGTTTAGCTCCCCCTTATGTGTCTGGACCCATTTATGCTCTTAATTTGCCCATTTTTACGATCATATTTCAAAAATTAAAATTAAATTGAGAATTATGATTTAATATTTATTTAATGACACTTAAAGACCCAAAATAGGTCTAGACTAGGGTGTTATCACCCCTATTCAACCTATTTGGCCCCAATTTGAATATGTCATTATCAATATTTTAACATTTATAAATTTAAATTCACTTGCCAACTTTTGATAATTAATTTAGCAGGAATTAAAGAAATGCATATAAATGTAATTCTTTTTCACAATTTGAAATCGCAAGTAATCCTAATGATAATTGAGAATCCTAAAAGGCAGTCAAGAGCATAATTAACAAATTTTTATAGCACATGTATTATCAATCAAGATTCATGTTAGCAATGCATCAAGTTTTCATGTGAATTTATTCATGTTTCATTTCCATTTATTTTGTGAGCACTAACACTTGTAGGACTTCAAATCAAGCATCCAATTCTCCTTGAAGGTGATGAGTACAATAAATTCATTCCATCAAGGAAAGCATATTTGAGTGGTAAGTTGTAGTACTTGTCAATTTATGGCTTTTTTATCCATTTGTCTCTACTCAACCTAGGGTAAGCACTCTTTTACATCATCATAGTCATTGTGGAGGTATAAATTCCAAAATCAAGTTTGACTTAGGAAAGCCCCTATATGAAACAACCCTTTCTCTCCTCTTTTATGTGTAGGTGACAAATTTGAAATGGATTTAGAAAAGGATTCAAGATCTAATTGAAAGATTAAGCATTCAAGCCTCACATGTAAACAAATTAGGGAAAGTGGAATTAATTACCAACAATTGAAGTTTTGAAACTGAGTCCAAGAGGAAAAACCTACAGATAGGGACCATCTGAGATCTAATTTATGATTTTGAAAGTTTTCATTTCCAATTCTAGGGTGCCAACACCCCTACCTAGCCAATTTGAGCTTAAATTTATGTCAAGTTCCTTTATCTCTGCACTCTGATGTTTTGTGATCCTTTTTGTTTTGTACTTCTCTAAAATCATAATAGTTTTTTTTAGATGTATAGTTAGCCTAAGTACACATTTGCATCATCAAATCAAGTTAATTCACAATCAACCTTGTAACCTCCAATGAAAGAACCAAAACCCTAATCCACCATTCTTACTCTTCTATAGTGGTTAGTAGCCAAGTGGTTGTTTGTGACCATTTTTGGTTCCTTCCATTGTGATGTAGGATAAATTGTGATGTAGGAGAAATTGTGATTTAGGCCTTAGATCCCTTTTTCCCACATTACAATTCAATCAAATTAACATCAATTTATAATATTTAATATTAATGGCTTTCAATACTTATCTCAATAATAACACTTGGAAAAACCACTCTCACCTTAGGAATATGTCAATGGTATTAGCTCTCGCTATGGAAGAATCTAGGAGGAAACAATTCCTTTCATAACACAATACACTATTGTACTCTACACAAGTGTTGGTTCAACAGAATAATGCTCAACACAAGTGCACACCATGCTCAAGCTAGGACAATTTTGAGTGTACTCTATACCTTGAATTAGACACACTCTATGTGCCCTTTCAATGCTCATAGCCCCAACAAACCACTTTCTTCTTTCTTGATTGATCTCCATACCCATTTCCAAGTCTCACATAAATGATTTATATAAGCCTTAAGGGGTGATTTCTAAACCATCACACACTTTCACAAAGGTTGCCTTTATTATTATTTAATAAATATAATTATTTAAAAATATTTTTCTTAAATATTCTTTATTAATCTTCATTTAAACCAAAGGAGAATATTATCCTTTATTTTTTATCTCCATTTAATGCTTTCATAGATTTCTTTTCACCTTGGGGGGAAAGTTTCATATTCTCCCCTTATAATTTAGTTGTTGTCCTTAGTAGCTTAAGTTGAATCTACATCATAACTCATAAAAATAATTAGGATATTAGCAAATTTATCATTTCAATTTTATCTATATTTTTATTTCACAAATTCTATATCTTATCATGTTTAAGTTAAAATTAGATAAATAGATTTTTTTTTTGATAATTAACATGATTAAAACTATCAATACACTTTTTCATGAAGTAAATCATTATTTTACAAAGATCAAATATAATTTTATATACTAAATCTTTCATCTTGCTCATTTCATAAACTCTTATGGTAAAAAAAATGATATTCTTCTTTAATAAAAAAATTAATAAAATTTGTGGCATATTATCACATAGAAGATGATTAGTAAATGATATGCATAACATGTCTTATGAAGTCACCTATTGTCAAAAGAATCCCAAGAATATAATAATTATCTTATTGTTATCAATAGTGTTTGTAACACCTAATCTAGTTATAACATCTTCCAACTTACATCACTTTTTCAAAAACTCATAGGTAATTAATGACATTATATAATACCCTAAGGATATCTTTTCTATATAATACTTTATAAGACACATGTACAAATTTATTTGACTGATCAAGTCCACTAACAAAGTACAATAGAATATAACATGGTAATCTTGCTAGGTATCTTAACAATGATATTAAACTATTAACATGCATTAAGAATTTCATACATAAACATTAGGTTTCATATTAATTTTATTTTAATACAAGGGCAAAGATTTGTTTAAATAAAATGATTATTTGACTAGAACGATGATTATTTTTATGGAATCATGTCCTATAATATGAGACTCAACAAGGCCATTGATACCTCCAAATAGTGGCTAGAGACACCGTTGTTTTACAAGAAAACAACAAAAATCATTGAACAATTTCTTCCATTATACCTTTCTTCATGTAAGGAGGTTCACCACTATAAATCTCTACAATAGTGATCTCAAGAGACCATATGTATAAGTTCTTATGTTTGGTTTCATATTTCATTCTATAGAGGAGGAAATTCAACACCCTTGAAATGACGTGATCTTGAGGGGTGAATGTCTCTCGACTACCTCAGGGATCAAAGCTCAGGTGACAAGATTAGGTGATGAAGAAGATTATTTATGTTTTATACAGAATTAAAATGTGGGAATTATAGAAATCGAAAGAGTAGTTCACAAAGCTCTTTTGGACAAGCCGACAAGCTCTTGACCAAGGATGACAATGTAGTGTGTGAACATCCCTATGGTGTGTTGGCATCTTAGATGGACCAAAAATTAAGTTTATGATAGAAGATGGCTAGGAACCTACTAACAATTTGATAATTGAAATCTCAAAATGCACTAAAATAATAGAGATGAATGTAAAATAGATTAAATGAAAAGGAAATGATAAAATGAAAGAGAAGAAAGGAAACACTCACAATGAACCAAGAAATGAAGCCTCCAACAAATAAATGTCTTCAATATCTCCACACATAATATCAAGGAAAAATGTTGGGGTTGTTTAGGTGCTTGCCTCAGTCAAACCCTCGTTTTAGTGTTTCCACCTCCATAGACAACCAAATAGGATTGATATAGATAAAATACATAAATAAAAGATGTATAATAGAAACAAACCCTGCAAAGGAGGAGAACCCCTATCATGATGATAATAGATGATATAAAGAAGAGATAGAAATGCTAGAGAAACATGCTATCTAAATTAAATGATAATGTGATAAGGAAACCACATTTTCCCTCCTTTAGTAAGATAGGAATTCTGAAATGAAGAGAATGCACCCTCCAAGATCGAGAGAAGTGTGCTTGTCTGTTGTGAGAGAGAGAGTTTCAACATATCTTCACTATGAGAGTGAGAGAGCAAGAGAGATAGGGCTTGAGAATGAGATAAGATTGCTTGAGAATGAGAAATATAGCAAGATAAATCAAGAATGAATGAGAGAGAGACAAAAATGAGGAGTTTAGAGAAGGTATAGGCATGAAAAGGGTATTTTTGGTATGTTTGTGAGTTGTAGAGGTGTTAAACTCATGAATAAGCAGTGAGTGTAACATTCCAATGCCTACTGCAGTCAAGAATATTTATAGGTGGTTGTTTGCAACAAAAAATCACTTTAATGGTGGAGAACGAATGGGTTAAGGATATAATTAAGGTTGGGTGAAAGGGACATTGCATTATCGAATTTAATTTATCTAAAGGGGAGGTTTATGGAATGTGAAATTGCATAGGATGCAATTTTCAACATTAAATTTTTCCCCCACTTTAGCGAGCATGCACATTCTAGCATATGTGAGCTAAAGTAGAGAGAGAAAGAGGTTGAAGAAAATATACCTAGGATGAAGAGGGTGTGGGCCTTTGATCACATATATGCAATTGAAAAGCTAAGCTAGGAAATGAAGAGGACATAGGTCTTCTATCCTACAAAGTTGACTACAAATTCACCACAAACGCATTACCTACAAACAAACACATTAGGAAAAAAAGTGAAAAATAGACATGTGATAGAAACAAACCCCTTAAGGAGGAGAACCCCTATCATGAATATAAAAAATGTGTGATAGAAATAAAATATAAAAGGTGCAGAGCCCCTATCACGAATATAATAGATGATATTGATAATTTTGGCTAGCAATTTGTGTTATGTTAGAGACCATATGGCAAGCTAATAAAAAAGATGTTGCTAGGTATAAATAGCAAGTTGTGTTATGCTAGAGACCATATAGAAAGAAGATAAGCATGTGGCTACTACAAACTATGTTGTAGGACAATCACATAAAAGATAATTCTAGTGAGGTTGCCCTCAAGCTAGACGATGATCATAAGACACCCATATTTTAAGACATAGTTTTTAAAAACAAGAATAATTTGATATAGAGCCCCCCCTTAGAATGATATGTGCTACACAAAGGAGCACAAGTAGTGCTAAGGAGAAGAAAGATAGAGAGATATTGGAATGAGAAGAAGAGCACATGAAGGCAAATAAAAATTTGGGTCAACATAGAAGAGGCCTAAATGCCCTGACACTTTGCATTGTCCCTGGTGTGAAAGGAAAATTTATGACAAATAGAAGAATGATGAAACATATGGAGGAAGTCATGACATATTTTCTCTCATGTATCCAAGTACCTTCAAGGGTATCAAGGGTCCTCCAAGGGAGAGCACAAAAACAAACAAGTACGAGGGAACACAAACAATCACACAAATATAATCTAAAGATAAGAAGAGGTGTTTCTCTAGTCACACACCTCTAACAAGTCATCTTGCTCCCAATCTAGATCATTGTAATGGGATGGAGGATAGTGAGAGCACCCAAGACACAAGAGAAATGTGATAGAGTTTTTCTAAGAGTGAGTAGAGAGGAAAGCTACAAGAGGGACACACACCTCCAAAGCAAGTTTTCCTTTCCCCCAGTGTACAGGTGAGGTAACCATGCTAAGGGAGTTGCAAGAACTTAATGAGAAGATGCTTATTATATAGAGTGAACAAGATAGAGGTAAACCTTGATAACACTTGTTATAAAAAGAAGAGGCAGGTGTACCAATAAATAAAGGATTGATGACACTAGATTCAAGATGTTTTTTCATTTTATTTGATGCAAAAGGTTGTTGATGTCACAACTTGCATCATTTAGTCATTTAATTATCGAACCAGGTGTGTCTCAGAGCTATATGTGATAAGGATGGTTGTCATGGATTTTTGGGGGGTTTTGCACTGTAAACAGTGACTTTTGGTTTTGGTTTGGCTCCTTCAGGAGCTCTCAGGAGCTAAACTTCAGTGACTAATTTTTAAGGATTAATTCTATCTTATTTCCTAATTTAAAGTTTTGTTAACTTGTTTATGACTTCACTTGACTTGATTGAGACTGATTCATGGAAAAGACTAAAATTTAACTTAATTCTTAATCTAGAATTTGAAATCCAAATTTAATTCTAATTTACTTCGAATGAAATCTATTTTAAGATTTGTTGGAAAATAAATGCTATTTTAAAAAATGGAAATAAATTGCAAGGAAATAATGATTAATCTAGAAAACATAAATACTAATTTCCATGAATAGATTCCAAACAAGTATCAATTTCATCTTTCCATAAGTTTCCATCATTGCTTCTAAACTCAACAAGTAATTTCCAAACTTAATTTCTACAGACATCTAAATCTTGATTAACTCAATAAACTTTATAAAAAATATAATAAACCATTCTAACCATGATGAACTTAGCTTAAAAGCGATTAAACACAATTTCTAAAAATGATTCAAATAGAATTAACATTCCAGATTTAATATCCAATGAATAAAAATAAAATAAACTCCGAGAAATACCACATAAGGTCAATTCCTTTGGTTGAGCGGGCCCTGCTCTTCCTCTGGTGAGACCTCTAACACAGTGATTCAATTTAACTACTTATTTTCATTCAAATTGATCAAAATAGGGACACATAATAGAGTAGTGCAACAATTATAAATTCTAATTGAAAATTATCTAACTCCTTTCTAAAACCTAAAGATGGATATTTATAGCTATAGCCTTATTGAATTCAAAACATGGCGTTAACTACCAAGATACAAGGCATATAGACTAAAGACTAAAATAGAACTGAAAATAGACAGAGGGAAAATGCTAGATCAATGTTGGGATGAGAAGTTCCTAAACCGACTAAGAGGAGTTGATTTGAAACTTCAGTGATTCGTCATCCAGCTAGAGCGATTAGTGGTGTGATTGTCTTCATCTGGTTAAACAACCTAGAGTTTAACTTTATCTTTGAACTAAGTCATCAATCATCAATCTTAAATACCCTGAATAAGATCCTTAAGAATAAGATACCAATTATGACAGTAAAAGATTAAAACTGCATAATTAACTCGTCATTATCACCACAAAAGCAACACATTTAATATTGTAAGAGAGGGGGACCATTGCATGCGAGACCCCAGGTCATAGAGGGTCAAGATGTGAGAGGCTTCCCTAACTTACCTCAGCTAAGTGCAATGTAAGGAAATGTGAGGCAAGAGTAACGAGGACTGTGAGGCCTCTCAGTTACTCTGTAGACTCAAAACATAGGAAAGGGCTAGGCGAGCCAGTTTTTAGGTATAACACTATGCCTCATGAAGCTCTCTATCCAAGGATGAAAGTGCAGTCTCTGGACGTTAGCGCGGTGTGCTGGTGTCTCAAAAGTACGTTGGCATCCATACAGCCAGACAACAGTGAAGACGAGGTCAAACCAACAAAACTAGCTAATTAACTAAAGGGCTAGAATGATGTGATTAAGTAAATGAAATACTCTCTAATATTATAAAGAAAATACACAAGAGTAAAGAGAGTAAGGAGAGTCACACCAAGGAATTCATTTGCCAGCTAATCCCTTGAGAAGCACACACTCCTACACATAGAGAAAGAGGAGAATGTTGGGTGGCTATATAGGGGTTTGCCTTAGTTAGAGCCTCATTTAGGTGTTTCCACCTCCATGGACAGCCAAGGAAATGAGATAAAGGAAGTAATGCAATAAAGAGAAAAGGAGTACTACAAAATAGTGTTATGCTACTCAACCAAGTGAGAGGAGAGGAGAGGGAAGCTTACCACCTCCACTAAGAGCACTCAAGGCTACTTGGGGGAGAATATGAGAGTACTCAAGCCTCTGCTGCAATGGTGTGGTCCCAAACTTTCTCTACCAAATTGATGTATTGTTGCTTTGGCTGCAATGGAATGCTTGAATGCTTGGAGTGAGTTAAAGTGAGCTTGAGAGTGAAGTGAAGAAGCTTGTGAATCCAGTCAAGAAGTTAGAATGCATGTTGAAGGGATGAATTTGAAGGAGGAATGGAGAAAAACGACCATATTTAGGTTGGTCGGCCGAAGGGGGCATTACAACTTCACCTCCAATGAGAAGAGTAACACCTCTGTAGGTTCAACCGTAGGAATTTTTCAGGGATGTAAGCGCGTTGCATGGATGTTTGCGCATTGTGCGGGTGTCCCTGACAGAAACACCTCCATTGACACTCAAAAAAGGTGCGAAGTGGGATGCAAGCAGCGGGCTTAGTTGGAATTAAGCCTCTGATCTTGGTTTTCTAGGGTGGATAAAGGCAAAAATGGGATTTGCACATGGGGTGCAAATTCACTCTTATACATTTTTCCCCCACTTTAGTGAGCATGAATACTAATGAGTGCTCAGTAAACTAGATCAAGAAAGAGTAGGGTTAGAAATGTATACTTGAACTGTCAAGGAAGTAGACCATGATTTGGCAAACCTGAAGGTGTAGGGAAAACAAAGGACTCCATAGCTGCTCGAAACTATGAAGTTGGAAAAATAAAGCATCTTACAAGCCTGCGGACCTGCAAGGAGGCAACCCCCAAGATCTCTCACATGAAGGAAGCCCCATGAAGTAAGTGCCTTATAGGCCCACATACCTACAAGGAAGGTATCCCCCAAAAACTCTAGCATGAAGGAAACCCCAAGGAAGCGGACTCCGTAGAGTCAAGAAGGAACCAAATAGGCAAGTAAGTGGACAAATGATGATTCACAAGTCTTTCAAAGGGGTACCTTGGGAACCCTTCAAAAGGAGAGGAGTCCAATCAAGGGATGTGTTGTTTGAAAGGTAAGGTCTAGTAAGGTTTCCCCCAAGCTAGACGTGAAGATATGAAACAGGTCTAGTCGGGCTACCCCCAAGCTAGACGTGAAAAGGTGAATGGAATAAGTCTAGTCGGGCTGCCCCTAGGCTAGACGCGAAGGAATCCATTCGAGGTAAATATTTTCAAGAAAGGTTCCCTTGGGAACCCGCCATGAAGAAAAATGGGTCCACTAAAGGGACACAATTTGAAACCAAACATTTTTCTCTTCTTAGAGTGATCCATCAACAAGGAATCCTTTCAAAAGATGTTCACTTCATCAAGGAATTTGAAAGGAAGGATATTCCCCCACATGCGAGGAAGGTCAAAGTTGTCCCCACTTCGAAGGAAGGTCTTCAAGTCTTTACTTTACGAACCCCTGATGAAGGAAACACGTTTCGTTAGGGTTCCAAGTTGAGAATTCGATTCTACGAAAAATTTTATGGAGACTTTTGAGATGAGATTCATTGGAAATGAATACATTTTCTAGAAATTGAAATGTTAAAGAAAAGGCATTGTCACACATGAAAGGGACAACTCAAGCAAAAAAGAGAAAAAGGTCAAGGTAAAGAAAAAAAGAGTATACAAATAGAGGACATAGGGGGATCTAGTTTAGCAGGGTCAGATCTTTCTGAGCTCATACAAGTAATAGGTAACCATGGTGCAAGGTGAAATATCATCAATCCCCAACTAGATCAGGAAGAATGCACAAGAATACAAAGCAAAATTTAAAAAATAGGTCAACATGGAAGGGAAGCCTAAATGCTCCCAATGCTTTGCATCATCCCCAATTTATCAAAAATCAAGCACAAACATGGAAGAATGATGATACAAATAGAAGAAGGTTTAAGACACAAAAACCATGCCTATATCCAAGCACCAATGGGGGCGGTGAGGGTCATCTAGGCACACACAACATGAGCACGGGGGAACACATCACAAAACACACACACACAAGATCAAGAAGAGACCTCCTCCTAACATTGATCAGCCAAGAGGTCATCTACTTCCCACTCTAGATCATCATAAGGGGAAGGAGGACAAGCTTGTAGTGGAGGGATTTTAAGAGGAGGAGCATCTGGCCCTCCCGCAACAAGGACCAAGGAAGAGGGCCCCTCGAGGTTCTCTCCACCGAGCTCTTGTGGAGTCAAGGTCAACAATTTTTTGAAGATTCTTGAAAAGGCCAAAAATTCATCCACAGAGTTAAACATGCACCCCATAAGAGCATCGTGTCTAACTTCAGTGGATGGGGCAGGTTGAGCCTGAGATTCACCTCTAGGCTCGCCGAGTGACTCGAGAGCAGTGAAAAACTTAGGGGAAGTCCGGATTGGTTCTGTCACTAGGACATAACAAGTCAACATAGGACCACCTTGTGAAGAAGGTGGGCTCCTCTTATGTCCTTCATTGCTATAAGAACCACTCTTCACCTCTTTCTTTGCCAGAGGAGACAAGCTCCCAACAGACAAGGGGAGAGGTGTAGAGGAAGAGGAGGAAAGAACTATAGTGGATATGACTGAGGTATTAATCATATCCACAATCTTTTGGAAAGGTTGGATATCGAGAACAAACATCAGTAAAGGTAGCTCCACCGAAGGAGCAATGAACACCTGCACCCATTTAGGGTTAGGCACATTCGTACTTGCAATGGAAGCTAGGAGTAGTATAGGACCAAACTGGAGAGAAGCAAGAGGAAGGGAGGAAGAATACATTGTAGGAGGCCCTAAAGTAGGGGTGATCATTTCTTCCTCCTCTCTTTGTGAGGCAACCTGCTCAGCCAAGAGGGCCTTTCGCCGATACTTTCGTTTGTGCACAAGGCGGTTTCTATGGCTCTTCGAGTTAGAGGTCGGGATTTGAAAAGGGATAGAATATTCTTGCTCAACCATGGGAACATCCACCTTGGTTGTTTCCGACAAAGGGACAGGTTCCTATATGGGAGCAAGGGGAATAGGCTTAGGAACGATAGGAGGAGTCGCCTTGAGAGCCTCAGTGGTGGGCCTCTTTCCACTCACTACCTTAGGAGCAGGAGTAGTAGGAGGCTACAGATTGAACTCTCTATAAGAACCTTTCTTTCAACAGAAGGTATCCTTTTCTTTACCTTTATGGGAAGGAGAGGGAGCCAACATGGACTTCTCCTTCCCTTTCGGGGAAGGGAGAGTAATCGATGTGGGTATCTTCTCCTCTCGGGAAGAGGAGGTGATCGATTGTTCTATCATAGGAAGGGTCAGCTTTGGCTCCCCTTTACCCCTAGTTTTATACTTCACATAGTTCTTGTAAAGTAGGTCCATTCTTGGAGGAAGCAAACTGACCGGGGAGGGCCAAAAGTGATCCAACGAGTATCCACCACGGGACACCAAGGGCTGGTATCCAGTGTCATGCACTATGTGCACGACACCCTCATGGGAGAACTTTAAACACTTGTGAATAACAAAGGTGATTCCATTCATGGAGGCGAGCTAGGGAATGCCTAGCTTCAGCTTGAATAGATCTGACTTTGAGATAACATTGAAGAATGTGTCAACAGCCCTAGGTTCAACCAGGACGAACAAAGTAATCGAGCCATAAGGTTTAAGGAACATACCATCGTGTGTACAGATGGTAGATTTTGTTTCTTCATATTTTTCCTTTTGTAATGAGTTTAATACTAATGTCTCCTCAGTGATAACATTCACGCGGCTCGCAGGGTCTATCAAGACTCTTGTCACAATGTTACCATTGACACGAGCGGGGATGTAGAGAGGTGAAGGTTTGTTGTTTAAGGGTAAATCCTATGACGTAAATGTAATATTCAGCGAACTGGGTATGGGTGGAACAGTGGAAGTTACCGTGACCATATTGACATAGGCCCCGGGTTGGGTAACAGAATCAGTGGGATCAATAATCATGTTAGAAGAGTGTGAAAAAAATGGATCTGTGTATATATATAGTTCACTATTAGCTTTTGCCACTGATTTGTTAGCATTATGTTTATTCCCATCGAGATGAATGGTATCATCCTTGATGTGGTCTTGTATCTCATGACGCAACCGCATACAGTGTTCGGTATCATGTCCATTAACACGATGGTACTAGAAATAAGTGCTCCCATCATACCAATTATGGTAGGGTTCTTTAACAGGCTTAGGAGTTGAAAAAGTTATGATCTTATCCTTCAACAACTTCTGTAAGATGGAGGTATAAGACTCTGATAACTTTGTGAACTTTTGGTTAGGTTTGAGGCCATTGTCATCAGTAGCGACTACTACATTTGCAATGGCCTTACCTTTCCCAAAGATTGATACAATGGATTTTCCCTCAAAACAAAAGCGCGAGGAGGATCCCCTGAATTGAATAACCATTTGTTGGTATTCTCATAAGGCTACACACAAGTGCGCAAAAGAAGGGTATTTCATAAGAGTGAACTTCTCTTTCCAAGGCCTTTGTAAGTTCCCTATGAATACCTTCTACACGTCATAATTAGATAGTTGATACAAGATTTATGAAAGGAGCACTTGGTAACGCGCTATGAAATCAATTATTTTTTCATTATCTCCTTGTTTACATCAGATGATATCTAAAAGGTCATCTTCAGCCCAATGTTTGCTTGGAACTATCTAAGGAATTGGTTTACCAGTTGATCGAATGAGAAAATAGAGTTTTCAGGCAAGAAATAGTACCACTCGAGCGTTGTGTCCTTGAGGGATGGGGGAAATAGTTTAGCCATCAACGCATCGTGATGGAAGAAGTTGGTGCACAGGGTGTTAAAGGAAGACACATGTGTCTGTGAATCTCCCTTACCACCATACTTCATTTAGGGATCTCCATTCCTTGAGGGAAAGGAGTGTTCAAGATGGCAACCGACAATGGGCTATGTCAGAAGAAGGGCTAGAAGATAGGCTGTGTAGAGGCTTGGGAAAGACTCACCAACTGGCTCTACATCTTACCCATATTTTGAAGAAGAGTGTTCAAAATAGGGTCATTAGAAGATAGAGGGCGAAGAGGGACCTCCTCTAGAACCACCACCATGACCTCCATCGAAACTGCCTCTGCTACCAAATCCACCACCACTACCAAAGCCCCACCACTCATCCCACCGAAGCCTCCACCATTATAAGTGACAAGAGGGGTGAAGCTAAAGCCCAAGGGGACTCTGTTAACCTTGATAGTTTCAAGTTGTTCAGAGGTGGAAGGGATACTAATAGAAGGGACAGTGTCGGCCATATAAATGGATGTGGGAGGCATTGATACTCCTAACTGTCCTTCACACTCTTTGAAAGTGACCCCTTGTGTGAAGCTAGGGTTGTTCGAAGGAGAAAATGCTTCAGTGAGAGCAAGGAGGCTAGTTAGAAGTTCAATGCCTGTTTGATCTTTACTCATCATATGTTTTAATTCACTGACAACCCAAGTGGCTCTAGCCATCTTTGGGTTTATTTCCAAGTGGTTTTCTAAGTTTTCCAATCCCTTAGTAAGGGTGGCAATGTATTCTATAGGAATTTGAACGGCCTCACGCTCATCCACCAATGATGGTGTAGGAGACGTAGGGGGAGTGGGAATGTGATTGGTTTTTTCAATGAATTCCATCTCGTTCCTTGACAACTGCTCCTGCACAACCAAGCTAACGGCGGGAGCGAAGAAGAGACCGATAGATAGACCAATTGAGACCTTTGTCCTTTCCATCGAGAGGTGTCGTATACTTCTCCTAACGATATACCTAGAATTTGTGGACTGGGTCGTGATTCTCATAAACTTTCACAACACTTAGGAACACAATAGTCACAAAGTACACAAGAGAGATCTTAACACCAATAGATGAACGAACATTGGTTCATGTTGGGTTCACCAAAAATGTAAGAGAGGGGGACCATCGCATGCAAGACCCTAGGTCATGGAGGGTCAAGATGTGAGAGGCTTCCCTAACTTACCTCAGCTAAGTGCAATGTAAGAAAATGCGAGGTGAGAGTAACGAGGATTGTGAGGCCTCTCAGTTACTCTACAAACTTGAAACATAGGAAAGGGCTAGGCAAGCCAGTTTTTAGGTCTAACACTACACCTCAAGAATCTCTTTGTCTGAGGACGAAAGCACGGTGTTGATTAACTAAAGGGCCAAAA
The DNA here is from genome assembly GCA_007258455.2 of Sequoia sempervirens. Lineage (NCBI taxonomy): Eukaryota > Viridiplantae > Streptophyta > Pinopsida > Cupressales > Cupressaceae > Sequoia > Sequoia sempervirens. The sequence goes on along the minus strand of VDFB02105785.1, from coordinate 273,544,788 downwards.
TGATGTGATTAAGTAAATGAAATACTCTCTAATATTATAAAGCAAATACGTAAGACTAAAGAGAGTAAGGATAATCTCACCAAGGAATTCATTTGCCAGCCAATCCCCCGAGAAGCACGTATTCCTACACAGAAAAAGAGGAGAATGTTGGGTGGTTGTATAGGGGTTTGCCTTAGTCAGACCCCTGTTTAGGTGTTTCCACCTCCATGAACAGCCAAGGAAATGAGATAAAGGAAGTAATGTAGTAAAGAGAAAAGAAGCACTACAAAATAATGTTATGCTACTCAACCAAGTGATAGAGGAGAGGAGAGAGAAGCTTACCACCTCCACAAAGAACACTCAAGGATACTTGGGGAAGAATATGAGAGTAATCAAGCCTCTACTACAATGGTGTGGTCCCAAACCTGCTCTATGGAAGTGATGGAGTGTTGCTTTGGCTACAATGGAATGCTTGAATGCTTGGAGTGAGTTAAAGTGAGCTTGAGAGTGAAGTGAAGAAGCTTGTGAACCCAGTAAAGAAGTTATAATGCATGTTGAAGGGATGAATTTGAAGGAGGAATGAAGAAAAAAAACCATATTCGGGTTGGTCGAACGAAGGGGGCGTTACAACTTCACCTCCAATGAGAAGAGTAACGCCTCTGTAGGTTTAGCTGCAAGAATTTTCCAAGGATGTAAGCACTCTATGCAAACGTCATTGCATTGTGCGGGCGTCCCCAACAAAAATGCCTCCACCTACGCTCAAAACAAGCACCAAGTGGGATGCAAGCAATGGGCTTAGGTGGAATTAAGCCTCTGAACATGGTTTTCTAAGGTGGATAAAGGTGAAAAGGGGATTTGCACATGAGGTGCAAATTCACTCTTATAAAAATATAAAGCATTACCTCTAATATATTTACTAAATTAGCCAAACATAAAGTAAAACAAGTAAATATATCAATATATATTCTATTGCCAGTCATGTTAATTAATAATATAACCAAGTCTTTTAAACCATAAAATGACTATTTAAAAGTATTTTTGAGGCCCTCATCATTCTCCCCCACCTATTGTGAACCGTGTCCTCATGGTTTTTTTTCAATAATTATAGTGGTTTCCTTGTCTTTGTTCACTGCTTCCATCCATATTGCATAGTCGAACACTCCTTCCCTGTATTGTGGTGGTAGTCTGGTTTTGAGTGTAAATCCATTGTTCTCCTTCAGTTTCTCATACCAGGTTTTTAAGACCTTTGCTGGAATACTGCCAAGTGAATTGAGCTTTGGAGAAGGCATTATGATGATCGACATCCTGAACTGCATACCAATCCAAAATTCATGTTGTTGTTCTATCAAAGAGATCACATGCCTTACTCTTATTAAGCTCCATCTAATGTTATTTGGGCTTATAGGTTCTCTCCTTAATGTTTCAGGGATAGTGTAATATCTTTCCATACATGCATTTATTGCCACTAGAGGAAGTGTTCCTTCAACATTTTGGAAAACTAATATAATGTTCAATAAATTGGAAACCTAGGTAGGGTTTATATTGTTTTGCCTTACTATTGATCAGAATCTTGTAATATACTTCTTTGCATGAGGCATTTCTGGTCTCATTGGCAATCTATCTCTTTTGTGCCTCTTTGTATTTTTCAATTCTCTTTGACCATTCAACTTGATTTTGCATCAAAGAGACAAATGACCTAATTTGTAATTCTCCAACATAAACATTTAACAAATAATCATCATTATCCCCCATCAAAAACCCATGTTGGAAAAATTCACACATTTGGTTTTGAATATCAGGATGATTGTGGAAATAGTCCCGCAGAAAATCATTATCATTATGATAATCAAGGTTTCTTCTTAAAACTAATTGATTTAGCTTCCACTGCAAAAATTTCTCTCTCATAAATAATGCATATATCTCTAATGGCTTCCTCATTGACAACATTGCTAAGGATATCTCAATTGCTTGTTCAAATCTTCTTTCTACTTCATCTCTTTCTTTCTCCAATTGTTGTACTTGCCTTTTTAACTGGTCATTTTCATGCTTCAATTTCATTGTTACCAAAGAAAGATATCTAAGTTTAGTTCTCCATGGAACATCTGATGGAATATCAGATGGAATAGGAGGCAGATCAAGGTAATTTGGTGGAGCCATAGAAGTAGAAGCCTCTTGAGAGTAAAACCTAATGGATTGTTATTTTAATTGTTCTTCCTTCAACTATAATTCCTCTTTTAATTTTGGTATTTCCTCTGCACTCGCCAATGCCTATGCATTAGCTTGTTATAAATCCTCCTCAGTATCATTTAACTATTCTTTGAGCTTTGCTTCCTTTTGTTCAATTTCTTTTTCCATTTCTTGAGTTCTATTGAGAGATTGTTGTAATTCCTCTTTTCTTTTCAATTTTTCCTCAAGAAATTGCATGTTCTTCCTTTCCTGCTCTAACTCAGCTTCAATCGTGGAAATTTTCATTGCTCTCAACAATTATTTTGTTTCTAATTCTTCCTCATCTTGTATTTCATGAAATTACTCCTCTTTAATTAGCAGCTCGTTGCCTTTTCTTCTCTCAATATTCGGGGAAGGTGAAGGGGATCTTTCAGCCTCTTCTTCCTCAAATTCTTCTGAGGCTTCCCTTTCTTCTGAATGTGCTTTAGACTCTTCAACAAAGTCATGGACCTCAGTTATAGGGGTTATTTTAGGAGATAGAATTGGGCCTTTAGGAGGACTATGAGGTTGTTCAGGGGACTGCACTAGCATTTGGATTTCTTCATGGACTTCAAAAGTCTCTTTATGAATTTTAGAGATAGGGGTTTCCTTAGGAGTTGACACAATAGTCTCAACTATACTAGGGATTTCTTTAGTCAAGTCTTTTTTTCTCTTTTTGGAAGCACTACGAGTCACTCTAGTGGATTCTTGTAGCTTTCTTTTTCCCTTTTTTTGTTCTCCTTTAGAAGATTCTCCCTTTTCTACTTTTTCCCTTTTTTTGTTGGCCCTTTTTTGGGTTTTTCTTTCTATTTTTTAATAGGCGTAGACAAAAATTCAAGCCAACCTTGTTTCCCAAATTCTTTCTTCAAGAAATGATGTTTAATTATCAAATGAATTAAACCACGATATTTTATGGAAGACTCTCCCCTAGATTTTACCTAGAAAATCATTGAAGCAATTTGTTGAAACAAAAATGCTGGCAAATTGATTCTAGCGGAAGGTTTTTTGTTTCCATACCTCAAATGTATCAACATTTACATTTCTGGCCCTAATACAATGTTTTATTGTCCCTCACATATGAATAATTTCATTACCCACATTACAATAGTTCTCCAAGGCTCTTCCAAGTTGTTACTAGCTATTCCCCGCTGATCTCCTTTATACACAAGAATCTCAAGCTTCTTTTCCGGTTCTTGATGAAATATCGACACCAATTTATAAAATTTTACCATGCCCTTATTAATAGGCTTTCCTTCAACATGAATACCTAAAATTTCACTTATGATTTCAAGAGTAACTTTAATGATCTCACCTCTAACTCTTGTGACATTCACATGGAAATTCCTTACGAATTCCTTCACAATTTCCTGCTGAAAACCTTCATACTTCATAAGAAAATCCAATCATCCTGCTTCTTTCAACAACCTCTTGGTTTCAAAATCAAGAGTAAAATTCTCTAGTTCCGCATTCCTTTTGTTTCCCATATTTTTCTGTCAATAATGGTGGACTTCAAAAATGGTGGACTGAGTTGTTAAACAATTTCTAGAATGATCTTTTCTTGTTTTTGAAGCAACAATTTTGAAAAATGACACAATGTGTCATTATTTCTTTGCATTAAATTCCTTTATTGCTCTCGATGCTTTGCACACAACAATTTTATAGTTGCAATTCAATTTTCAAAGTTGGTGGTGCTCCTTACACATGTCATTTTAATTTTGAAAAGATTTTGAAAAGACAGGCAAATCTCAACATGACCCGTAATCATTACAAACGTCATTTGAATATCACATCACACTTACATCAACTTTTCTGTTGCTTTTTGAAATGATTAAAAATAAATTATTATAGTTATTAATAACAATATGGTGTAGGTTTCTAAGCTCATAAATATTTACCTACTTTACTTTATTTTAACTACTTTAGAAAATAATATTTTGAGATTAATATTCATATTAAACGCACACCTTTATTTGTTACAAGCCTTTGAGACCTTTAGGAGCCTTTAGGATCTCACAGGAGTTCATGAGCTTTAGGAGTCTTTAGGAGCTATCGAGCCATTAGGAGCTACTCAAAGTTAACCCAAATAGACTGCCATTGTCAGTTTTCAGTCATCTCTTTTTTTTCTTTTTCTTTTCGAAAGCAAACCACCATTTGTTGGTTTTCAATTTAGTTTCTTTTTCCCAAGGTAAACCACCATTTTCTAGTTTTCAATTTACCTTATTTATTCATGTCTTCTTCAAAGGTTCAAGGATCTTTTCTCATGGAAGAGATATCTTCCATGAGAAAATGTTCAATTTTGTGTTGTAGATCTGATAAAAATTCCTCCTTTGTTGTTGGCTTATGATGTATTTTCAATCGGTGACCATTAACTAGCATAACTTTCTTTTCTCCATCAATTGGTATTAATTAAATAACTCCATTTTCAAATACTTGATCTATCTCATAGGGTCCCAACCATCTTGTGTGGAATTTCCCTTTAAACTCTTCAAATCTGGAGTCAAATAATAATGCCCAATCTCCTTCCTTGAATTGTCTAGTCACAATATGCTTATCGTGCCATTCTTTCCTTTGCTTCTGGATCACCTCTGTATGTTAAAGAGACTCCATTCTCATTTCATCTAGTCTGTTTAGCTGTAAAATTCTACTTTTCTCTGACTCAGGTAAATCAATTCCAACTTCTAATGTTGTTTTCAATGTTCATAATTCAAATTCTATTGGCATGGCTAGAGTTTTACCATACACAAGTTCATATGGAGAAAATCCAGTTGTTGTTTTCCATGTGGTATTATAATCCCATACTGCTTCATCTAACCTCTCTACCTAGTCTATTTTCCTTAATGAAATAATCTTTGTCAATATTTTCTCCAATTCTTGGTTAGTGACTTCAACTTGTCCATTTTCTTGAGGATTATATGGTGAAGATTTCCTATGTGGCATCTGATATATCTACAAAAAGGCTTCCATCATCACTGATACAAACTATGGTCCTTAGTCTAAAACAATTTCTCTTGGTGCACCAAATCTCTGAAGAATTTTCTTGTACGAAAAATCTACTACTTTTTCCTCTCTTGTTGTTGGCAATGCTTTCACCTTAGTCCATTTTGTTGCATATTCTATACAAACAAGTATATAATGTTTCCCTTTAAAAGGTGGATCAACAGGTCCCACAGAATTGATTTGCCATTTTTCAAATGGTTCCAAAGCTATTTGAGGCTGAAATGGCATCTGCATTGTTGGGGTAGATCTTCCCATCCACTAACATTCATCACAATGCTTAACAAAGAATGAAACATCCTTTGTCATTGATGGCCAAAAGTAACTAGCTCCTAAGATCTTATGAACTGTTCTAACCATTGAATAGTGTCCTCCTTTTGGCTCATGATGGCATGCATGTACAACATCATAGACATCTAACTCAGCAACACATTTGTGAAGACATGATCAGGGCACATTTTAAATAAAAGTTCATTAATCCACTAAAATCTAGAACTTTCACAAATTAACCTTCTTTTTTGTTTATGATTGAAGTGATTTGGACACTTCCCTGTTACAAGGTAATTTGCAAGATCAACAAACCATGGTGGATGAATTGATATTGCAAATAAATGTTCATCTGGAAATGTGTTATCCATTGGTTCTTGATTATCCTGCAAAAACAATTCTAGAAAGGAAGTCAACAACAACATTATCCTTTCCAGGCTTATCTGTGATAGTCACATCAAATTCTTGCAACAACAATAACCATTTGACAATGTGTCCACCTACTACATCCTTGTTCATAAAATGTCTAATTACAGCATGGTTTGTATGTACATAAACTTTATAACCTGTAATATAATGCCTAAATTTGTTAATTGCATATACTATAGCTAAATTTTATTTTTTTTGTATAATTTCTTTCAGTAGGATTTAGATTTTTGCTAACATAATAGATTGCATGCATGGAATCATTGTCATCTTTTTGCTAATACTGGACCAATAGCCAAATTGGATACATCAACATGTATGTGAAATGGAACTCCCCAAATAGGTCCTTTGATAATTGGAGAAGTTGTTAAAGCTATTTTAATTATCTCAAAATATTTTTGACAATCATCAATCCATAAAAACTTCTCTTATTTCTTGAGCAATGTAAACAAAGGTCCAACAATTTTACTAAATCCTTCAATAAATCTTTTGTAATATCCGGCATGCCCAAGAAAGTTGTGAACACTAGTTTGGTTCATAGGGATCTCAATGTTTTGAATAATTTAAACTTTCTTGGGATCAACTTGTATCCCCTCTTTTGAGATGTGATGTCACATAACAATACCTTATGTCATCATAATTGAACTTTTTTCATGATTTAAGGATAACCTGTGATCTTTACGTCTTTGTAAAACCTTTTCTAAATTCTGAAGTGCTTCCTCAAATGTTTTTGCAAGAACTGTAAAGTCATCCATATAAACTTTGACACACAAAGTGGTGAAATCAACAAAAATGGCAAGTACTGCCCTTTGAAAAGTTACTGGCACATTACATAGTCCAAATGGTAAAAATGTATAAGCATATGTACCCTAAGGACAGGTAAAAGTAGTTTTATCTTGATCTTCAGGAGCTACTTAGATCTGATTATATCCACTAAATCCATCAAGAAAAGAGAAATAATTTTTGCCTGCTAGGTTATCAAGTACTTGATCAATGAATGGCAATGGAAAATGATCCTTCTTTGTGGCCTTATTCAATTCCCTATAATCCATGCACACACACCATTTACCATTTTTCTTGGGAACAATAACCAATGGAGAAACCCGCTGACTATCAAATATTGGGCAAATGAACCCTACTTTTAGCAATTTTTCTATTTCTTGTTTAACAATATCATGAAGAATAGGATTGATTCGCCTTTGACCTTGTCTGATTGGTTTTACATCTTCAATGTAAATGTGATGACTGCAAATTGAAGGATGAATTCCTCTCATATCCGTATACTCCCAAGAAAATGCTATATGTTTTTCTAAAGTTTCCTTCAATTATTTTTCTTGTGTCGGGGACAAAGATGAATTAATGTTGAGAGGTTTATCCCCAACTACTGTAATTTCTTTAGTACCATTTTTAGAATCAAGGGGATTTCCAACAAGTGTATTCAAAGGAAAGTAGTGTTGTTCATACAATGTTGCTTGACAATTTCCTTTCTCAATTTGATTAATGTCTTCTGAAGTATACTCTTGTTCTTCACACTCTTTAACATGTTCAACCAAAGTAACCATAGCTAACTCTACAATACCATCACCCATTGATTCTATATCCTCATCAACCCAAATTTGAGTGTTAAGTTGAATTGATGGTTGTGTTGGAGGATAAAGTGACAAATATTTTTGTTTTTGGCCATTTGAAATGATCATACTTCTAGATCTACAATCTATTAAGGTTGCAGTAGTAGCCAACCATGGTCTACCTAAGATAATTGGATAACCAAAATATTTCTTTCTAGCTTTAAGAACCAAAAAGTCAACTGGATAATCCCATGTGTCAATGGTGACCATGATCTCTTCTATAACACCTTCTAGTTTGGTAGTAGATTGGTCAGCCAACTGTAAAATAGTTGTCATTGGCTGAATAGTTGTCATTCCTAACATTTCAACAATATGAGATGTGATAAAATTTATGGCAGCTCCCAAATCAATTAGAACATTGGATATCTCTACTCCATTAATACTCAAGGTTATGATAGGACTAGCAAGATCATTATATTTCTGAGGAAGCAATCTTCCTGATAACACATCAATTAGTTTTGTCCCTATTTGTATTTTGGGAGGTAATTTTTTCTTCCTCCTTGGAGTTTTCATGCAAAGGGACTTAACCAACCAATTTATCTCTGATATGTCATTGATGGATTGTAACAATGGTATCTCAATGTTAATCTTCTTCAACTCACGAAGAAGTTGAGAATCAACTACATTCATGTAACTGGGTTGGGATATTTTAGGAGTGACTTTTACTTCCTTTAATTTCTCAGGGTAAGGTTCCTGATTGACTTTTTTTTATCCTCAGAGTTTTATTGTTCTTCTAAATTCTCATTTTCTTTCCTACCTTTTTAAACTTTCTCTATTGCTATAGATTGAACAGTTTGATTTCTCAACTGAATATCATTAGCATCAATCACATTCAAATTAGGGGAATTTGCATCATTACAGGTATTTCTTGGATTTGCAACCAGTTGGGCTGGCAATTGAGGTTGGTTTACTTGTTCATTAGTAGGATTAGTGGCATTGATTGTTGGAGGTGTCTATACCCAGGGACGTTTTTTCCCCTATTTTTTCCATGGTTGAAACTGCGTCTAGTTTTGTTGCCATGATGGTTGATTTGACTGCCACTGTGGCTACTAATTAGCTTGCCATTGTGGTTAGTTCCACTCGGGATTCATCCATTCAGGTTGACCCCAATATGTAGGTGGTGGTTGTGGTTGATATGGAGGGATCCATTGATTCTGGTTTTTCCAAGGGTTTTGATTCTAGTTAGATGTAGAACCATATTTCCTTTGATTAGCATTATACCCTGTGTTTTGAGGTCTCTAGCCAACATAATTAAGTTCTTCCTCTACCACAGGTGGTTTCTTTAGATTGCTCTTAATTCCAATCAAAAGATTACAGGAACTTGTTGAGTGTTGTTTCTCACAAATTTCACAGCTATCAACTTGATTCAATGGACACTCTCTTAAAATATGCTTCCCTCTACACTTGGAACAATAAATGGATAAAGGCTCAATATTCTTCTTATCTCCTTGCATGTTGAGATGTAAATCAATTTTTCATGTTTGCTAATTCCTCCATTACTTTAGACACATCAGTAGTATGAGCCTTGTTTCTCCGGGAGTTTCTAGTCCCTACTCTAGTCCTAGAGTAGTTTCTACATATTTCAACAATATCATCCAAGGAAAGCTTATTAATGTCTCCTTTCCCCATAAGATTCAAAGACTCTCTAGATTCATCATCAATTCCTCTTAGAAAAATTGCTTTATAATTTCACCATCCAACCCATTAGTACACCTCTAGTGCACAAACTGAAATCTATCAGCGTAATCCTCCAAACTTTCGTCCTCCATTTTTCTTATATGAAACAATTCCTCCTTCATATCCCTTACTTGACAGTAATCTTGGTACTTATCCAAGAACTCAGTTTACATTTGTTTCCAAGTTGCAATTGTTCCTATGCCTAAACCCATGAACCAACATAAAGCTAACTCTTTCAAGGTAGAAGGAAATAACATCAACTTTTGGTTATCATTTGTATAATCATAGGTCTAGCATAAAACTTTGAACTCAAAAAGGAATTGATTAGGATCCTCATAAGTTTTTCCCCTAAAGGTAGAAAAAACCGAGGGTGAAATATTCTTCAGGAGGCTATCAATTTGTCTTTCAAGATTAATAGGATAAGAAAAGGTCCTATTTGTTGGTGGACGTATTGGTTGCTCTCCCATTTCTTCTTCTTGAAATGGATCTCTATTCTCTTCTTTATTTTTGATTTGATGTTGTTGAATGTCTTGCTCTTGATCAAAATCAATATTTCTTTGAAAATCAATATTTCGTGGAAGAAACCTCCCTAGATGGTCTCTATTTCATCTCATCCATAATTTAAATCTATCTTCCTTATCAACACTAAGGCTTCACACTTAATAGCCTAATCTTTTAATCCCTGACAACAATGCCAAAAATGATGGGAAAGGTCATTAATGTCACAACTTGCATCATTTAGTCATTTAATTATCAAATCGGGTGTGTCTCAGAGCTATATGTGATAAGGATGGCTATCACATATTTTTGGGGGGTTTTGCATTGTAAACAATGACTTTTGGTTTTAGTTTGGCTCCTTCAGGAGCTCTTAGGAGTTGAAATTCAGCGATTAATTCCTAAGGATTAATTCTATCTTATTTCCTAATTTAAAGTTTCATTGACTTATTTATGACTTCGCTTGACTTAATTGAGGAAAAGACTAAAATTTAACTTAATTAAAAATCCAAATTTAATTCTAATTTACTTCAAATGAAATCTATTTTAAGATTTGTTGGAAAATAAATGCTATTTTAAACAATAGAAATAAATTGCAAAGAAATAATGATTAATCTAGAAAACATAAATACTAATTTTCATGAATAGATTCCAAAAAAGTTTCAATTTCATCTTTACATAAGTTTCCATCATTGCTTCTATTAAACTCAACAAGTAATTGCCAAACTTAATTTCTACAAACAACATCTAAATCTTGATTAACTCAATAAAATTTATAACAAATCTAATAAACCATTCTAACCATGATGAACTTAGCTTAAAAGCAATTAACCACAGTTGCTGAAAATGATTCAAATAGAATTAGCATTCCAGATTTAATATCCAATGAACAAAAATAAAATAAACTTAGAGAAATACCACACAAGGTCAATTCCTTTGGTTGAGCAAGCCATGCTCTCCTCCGGTGAGACCTCTAACACAATGATTTGAGTTAACTGCTTATTTTCATTCAAATTGATCAAAACAGGGATAGAGAATAGAGTAGTGCAACAATTACAAATTCTAATTGAAAATTATCTTACTCCTTTCTAAAACCTAAAGATGGATATTTATAACTATATCCTTATTGAATTCAAAACATGGCATTAACTGCCAAGATAAGTTGTCTAAACTAAAGACTAAAAAAAAACTGAAAATAGGTAGAGGGAAAACACCAGATCAATGCTGGGATGAGAAGTTCCTAAACTAACTAAGAGGAGCTGATTTGAAACTTCAGTGATTCATCATCCAGTTGGAGCAATCGGTGGCGTGATTGTCTTCGTGTGGTTAAACATGGAGTTTAACTTTATCTTTGAACTAAGTCATCAATCATCAGTCTTAAATACCTTGAATAAGATCCTTAAGAATAGGATACCAATTATGACAACAAAAGATTAAAACTGCATAATTAACTCATCATTATCACCACAAAAGTAACACATTTAATGTAAAGCATTACCTCTAATATATTTACTAAATTAGCCAAACATAAAGTAAAACAAGTAAATATATCAGCATATAGTTTACCGCCAGTCACGTTAATTAATAATATAACCAATTCTTTTAAACCATAAAATGACTATTTAAAAGTATTTCTAAGGCCCTCATCATTATCATCCAAGGCCTTACATTCACTAGTGGAATGGCTAGACACTTGATGGTATGTATAGAAAAAATGTTTCATTTTAACTTGTGTATGAAAATTCTTATGTGTAGGGGGAAGAAGAGTAATCAAGAAGCCTCAATAAAATATTCTCTTGTTTAGATAAAGAATGAGGAGCAAGAAACAACCCTTTCTCTTGTGAAGAAAAGTTTGATTGCTCACATGAAGAAGACATAAGGATAGTAGACAATGGAAGAGGGGATGGAAACAAAGGATAAGCCTTGTAACCTAAACCCATTACAAGAGAGTGTGGTATTAGTTCTAAAGGGACCTTATCTCCTTGTTCCATGTGCTCGAGACCATTTCCTTTATATCCATGCTTAGAAAGGAAATTTAATCCTACACTATAACATGATTGAAACTCCTCAAAAGGGGGAGGATCAACATCAACAACATAGTAAATAGGGTTTACATTATTCTGTGATACAAATTTTTTTTGATAGTGAGTGTAAATGATATTTTGAGATTTCTAAGTGAGTAGGATTGACCTTATATTTTGTGAAGTCTAAGGAGCCCCAATCATCACCAAGACATGCATTTTCTTGAGAATAAAGAGAGTTAGCACTGTCATCAAGATTAAGAACTAATGGTGGTGTAACAAGATTTGAAGATAAAGAAGGAATTAAAATTTTAAAAGTAGTACAACTAGAAGTTTGATTTGCTTCAGCCTCTTGATAATAATGAAAGGATTCAGGATTAATCTTTATTGTAACTACTTGGTTATTATGAATTGATTTGATATATTTATGCAAGGTGGATGGGATTGCACCCATAGCATGAATGCACAGCCTATCGAGAAGAAGATTATGGGATAAAGGACCTGGGATTGCATGCACCTGGGTGAGTAGAGTAATGGGTCCAAGCTACAAAGGTAGTATTATTGTACCTAGATCATATCGACCAACATTATCGAACTCATGAATGAATAGAGATGAAGCAGAAAAAGAACTTGGATCAATTTTAATTTTAGGTAAAATATTAACACTACAAACATTAAGAATCAAACCAGTATCAACGAGAGTGCATCTAATACCAATATTATTTATGAACGAAACTATCACTAATGGATCATCTTGATTTCACACTTCTAGAGGTGGGAGTTCATCTGGATAGAACGTAATATTTGGCGAATCCTCTTGAATATGATGTATCAATGCATTCACATCCATTAGCCAAGAAAAGAAGGTAAAAGAATATTTTGAAGAGCTTGAAGCATACCTTGATAAAGAGGAGAATTTTGAAGAAGACCCCAAAGAGAGATCCTAGCGGGAGTAACAAAAATTTTCTCGACAAGATCATACTCTACTTGAGATTGACATAGAGACTTAGAAGTAGATTGAAGAATAGGTTGAGAAGGTGAACAAGATAGAGAAAAGTCAAAGAAAAGACATGTAGGGTGAATTCTCGAAGGGTCAACACTAAAATTCATTACTTTCTTAAGCTTTGGTTGTATATTTTCTCTACTAACGGACACTATTGGTCTCTTAGGCCTTTCAAGGGTAGCAGAGACAAAAATTGCATTAACAGATTTATTACAACTTGTGAAAAAATATTTGAAGGAATATGCTCAACATCTATCCCTGGAGGATCCAATGTGAGAGGAGATTCATCATTCACTAATGCATCACCTCTAGAAGAGAGTGCATTGGAATAACGAGAAGGTAGAGTAACATTAAGAAAAGTACCAATGATTTTATCTTCTTGTAATAAAATATCCTCTGAAATAAGAGAAATTTCATAAGAAGGATCAAAGATACAAAGTGACATAGGCAAAGCCAAGTCACCAACACATGCATGGAATGGAACCTCACTAGCACTTTGAATAAAACAAGATATTGAACTAATAAAAGAAGATAGTAAATGCATTTGGAAAGTAATAAGCTAAATATAAGGAATTAGCAAAAATAACAAAGCATGCTTACAAAATAACGGATAAAGAGAGTGCCACATTGGGCTCACCAAAGTATAGTGAACCACAACAATACATAAGTAGTTTTCGTGTTGGGTTCACCAAAATGTAGAGGAGGAAATTCAACACCCACAAAATGATGTGATCTCAAGGGGTGAATGTCTCTCGACTACCTCAAGGATCAAAGCTTAGATGACAAGATTAGGTGATGAAGAAGAATCTTTATGTTTTATACAAAATTAAAATGTGGGAGTTATAGAAACTGAAAGAGTGGGTCACAAAGGTCTTCTAGACAAGTCGACAAGCTCTTGGCCAAGGATGATAGTGTGTGAGGACATCCCCATGGCGTACTGGCATCTCGTACGGATCAAAAACAGATTTTATGATAGAAGATGGCTAGGAACCTACTAACAATATGATAATTGAAATCTTGAAATGCACTAAAATAATAGAGATAAATGTAAACCAAATTAAATGAAATGAAATGATAAAATGAAAGAGAAGAAAGGAAACACTCACAATTAACCAGGTAATAAATTCTTTATCAAAGAAATGTCTTTAGTACCTACACACATAAGGTCGAGAAAAAATGTTGGGGTTGTTTAGGGGATTGCCTCAATAAACCCCTATTTTGGTGTTTCCACATCCATAGATAGCTAGATAGGATTGAGATAGATTAAATACATAAATAAAAAGATATGTAATAGAAACAAACCTTGCAAAGGAGGAGAAAACTTATCATGATTATAATAGATGAGATAAAGAAGAGATAGAAATGCTAGAGTAACATGTTATCTAAATCAAATGATAATGCGATAAGGAAACCACATTTACCCTCCTTTAGCAAAATAGGAATTTCAAAAGGAAGAGAATGCACCCTCCAATCTTGAGAGAAGTGTGCTTGTATATTGTGTGAGAGAGAGAGAGAGTTTCAGTAGAGCTTCGTTGTGAGAGCGAGAGAGCAAGAGAGAAAAATAAATAGAGCTTGAGAATGAGAAAGATAGCAAGATTGATCAAGAATAAATGGGAGAGAGAGAGAGAGAGAGAGAGAGAAATGAGGAATTTAGAGAATGTATAGGCATACAAAGGGTCATTCTGGTGTGTCTATGAGTTGTAGAGGTGTTACACTCATGGATAGGTGGTGAGTGTAACATCCTAATGGCTATTGCAATTAGGAATCTTTTTGGGATGTTCACGTGCTGTGCAGATGTCTGTGCTACGCATGGTCATCCATGATAAAAATTCACTTTAATGGTCGGGAATGAATGAGTTAAGGATAGAGTTAAGGTTGGGTGAAAGGGTGATGAGGGCACAGCCCGAGACTTAGAAAATAACCCACAAACAAGAGAATAATTTTTATTATTCAGAAAATGGAACTTCTTACATGCAGAGGATCTCAAATCCCCAAGTTCTACAACACATGCAAGTTACAGCAAGCTACAGAATAACCCTTTCGCAATATGCGAGTTTGTCCCCAAAAAGTTACCCAAAAATTAGAAACCCGCACATAAATAGAGCTCCTCTTTAGTTTGGAGCCAAAACAACATTCAAATTTGAGTTTAGGCGGTTTGGTGCCGAAAAATTACAACTTGAAGTTCAAATTTCAAAAGAACATTTGCAATTGTATCTTCTAGAAAGTGTGCCAACTTCCCGGGGCCATAACTTTTGATCCGGGGCTCCGATTCGCGAACCGTTTGAACGGTTGGAAAGGTCTCGAAGTCAAGAACGTGCTCAAAATCAGCCACACTGATTTCAGGAAGTTTTGAGGCCGATCCGGGAACTCTAAGTGCCTCAAAACTGACTTAGAAGATTTTCAGGTGCAAATTTGGGCAACTAAAACTGTAATATCTTTCAACCCAGGAATAGAAAATAAAAATCGTAAATTGGGAATTTCATTATGACAAAAAGGGTATCCAAAACTGTAAAAACATCTAAAAACCGAGAAACTTAAAATTTAACTATTTTTGGGTGATGCAAGATTTCCCTCACACCACTGGATGCTCCTGCATCAAAGGGGCATTGCATTATTGAATTTAATTTATCTAAAGGGGAGGTTTATGGAATGTGAAATTGTATAGGATGCAATTTTTGATATTACACATTCACAATATAGTCTAATATTTTGAAATTTGATTATGCCACCATTATCTACCAAAATATGATTAGCCTTGAGATAGTAAATGAATTATATCTTGTGAAGATAAGTCAAGGTTTCCATTACATATTTTAATATCATTAAATCATCAAATGAAGTTTTAAATATATTTGATCAATCTAGCTCACATATATGGCATAACTATACATAACCATTTTGCACTATCAAAATAGGTATTTAAAAAATTTAGAGGTGGTTTCTCCTTGTTAGTTAATGGATTAGTCTCTATCTGAAATTATTGATTTTTCCTCTATTGTCCAATTGTAGAAATAATCACTAACTGGTAGTTGGGTAAATTATTTCTACAAGAGATGATTTCCCTTTGAGTTATATGAGGTACAACTCCCTCATTTGATAAAGAAATATCTTATTTTCTAAATTTTAAACTTCAATGTGGGTATGCTTTTAACCAGAAAGAAGGAAAGGCTAAAACACCAAAATTAACAAAGTTTTATAAATGTTACCAATGAATCCTTATTAAGTATGATTTAATTTACAAGAAAACAATTAGGATACTGACTAATTCCATCCCATAAATCATAAGTTGATGAATTTATTAACCAAAGATAATTTTGAAACTCAAATAGATCAAATAACCAAAATGACTCTCACATTCACATAGAAATCAATTACAATACATATATTATAATAGATTTCATTTACTCAATGATTCAAACTAGTTCATAGACATATAGTCTTCAAGTTTCAATTACCTCCATTTGTTTCCCTTTCCAAAATTTTCTATGAGAGCATTCGGTAACATTATAACTTATATATATCATTCACAAGCATAACCGATTCTTGGAAGTAATTGAAAAAGAAAATTAAGAGTCTTAGAAACTTCCTAAGAATTTGTAACTTTCTTTTACAAAATATAACCAATAAAAATAAGGGATGTCATTAAGGTGGTGCACTATCAACACTTCCTTCTTCTTGAGATGATTGGACAACTTGTGTGGAGGTTTTGGCTTTATACGTGTAAAAATATTTGATCATGGGAGGCATCTCACTATGTTGGGGAATGATTATGTTCTTATTTTTTAACTTCCACAAGGCCTTGTTTCCTTGTGTTAAATCCACCTTTCCAAAGAAAGTCGTCATATGACCAATGAATTGAGACAAAGTGAAATCAATAGTACTCAATATCCTCATGTTTTTTGCATTAAAATATTGTATATCAAAGAATTTTTTGATTGATTCCTTGAACCCACCTTTTAAAATTTCCACATGCCTTGTTGAGCATCCTCTTCTCTTTGGAGATGAACACCTATGCTTAAAAGGTCTTTTTGAATGTCATCTTTCATCTAGTTGCATTCCTTGAGAATTTTATTTTGTTCCAACATATTTTTCTTTAGAAATTAAAGCTTCCACTCGATACTTTTCTTCCACATAAAGCATCTACTATCATCAATACTTGGTAAAATTTGTTCAGCTACCAATTTATCTAACCCCGCATCAAGCATTTCCTTGAGATCAATGCCAGTTTCATCCATATAGACTCTTCATTTTTAGCATCATCTATCTCGTTATCAATATCTTTCTTTAATGACTCAACATTTTCACACATCTTTTTTCATATCAGTGATGAACTCTGTTCCTCTTAACATAATGTCTTTAATCCAATATTTTGTGTCTTTACCATAAGACTTGCAAATCTGAATTTTATCAATCATTTATTTCCCACTAGTTGAGTTGGGATCAAAAGGCACCTCAATTTGGCTAGTGGGTTGGGTAGAGAAATCAACAAGGGATCTTAAACAATTTGTTAGGGCATTGACTTGTTGTTTTAAATGATCTTTAGTTTGTTTATCCTTTTGTGTCCTCTCTACAAGTCTATAAGCTAACACCTTGAAATTATGAACATCTCTATCTCTTATGGAAGGCCCCAAAATAATTCTAGTGCTATTGAAATCACTTGCAATCATTTTATGAGCTTCCTTTTGAGTGGAGGTCTGGGAAACCTCAACATATATATTTCTCGAAGAGGGATCATTCAACAACCGGGATGTAGTTTTAGGATTATTAACTTGTGGTGTTCTTTGAAGCAACTAGGACACAATGTCTTTATTAGGAATGCTCATCTCAACAATTTTTATTTTCTTGGTTAGAGATTGCTCTAACCATGAGGTGGATGAATATGTGGGAACATTACTAGTTCCCAGAGAAGAGAATTGACAAAATCTTTTGAGGGGAGGTGTATCAGAAACCCCAACCATAGGTGATGAAGATAGTTTCTCTTCAACTTGAGCGGGTGGAATCTTAGGAATGCTAGGAATAGGAGAAGAGGCAAAACTACTTGCTTGGTAAGGTAAGAAGGATACCTGAAAATTTTCCTCTTCTATCTCTTCTAGTACTAGGCTCAATCTTTTTGTATCCTATTCTCTCTGAGCAACTTCTTTCAAGGGTAACTCACAAGCTTTTTCTTAACTTCCCTTTCTTGTAATATTTTCATCATCACCTCCACTACCACTAGAGGTATCTTGTTGGGTTGAGGGGATGAAGACCTCCTCTGACTACTCTTTGTTTGCTTTGTAGTTCTCTTAGCTTGTTGAGGAGTAGGATTTTGTTTTTCAATATTTCTCGTCATCACTCATTCTTCAGTTCTTTGGAGTATTACTACAATCTTGTATTTAATGGTATCTATCTCTTTCACATTCCAATCATAGGGTGTATGGGCTAACTTTGTATGTAATCTATGAAAATGGGATCTACTAAGTCAGATTCATCATCTTCAATACATTGGATATCCCAATTTAATCTAAAAGTTATAATCTTCCTTAGTGACAACCTCACCCATCCTCACCTCCTCACCTCCTTTTTCTCAATACATTCTACCCAATAATCCTCCAATTATAGGATGTGATAGAAACCTAGACCCAATTATAAGTTCTTCTTTACAAGATTCTGACTATCAAAAGGGAATCTTTTTTGATAGAATTTCATGGTGAATTTTACCAAGTCTTTTTCAATGTTCAAAGTATCAGACATTGAATTACAATGAGAATATGATTGTTGTAGCTTGATAATATTGGTTTTCATTGATGTAAAATGTGTGTTGAAGATTGTATATGATCTGAAGATAGTTGATGTGTAGAGATATCTAAGTGGTACAAGTCAACATTTGTAGTCAGTTGTTGCCTAAGTATGATGCAGAGGTGGGTACACATGTCCAAATATATTTTTCTATTGGATATAATAATAATATCTTTCCATTGTGGTGTACCATACTCTAATAAAAGTTGTAGAAGTTGTGTCTAATGCATTCACAATATATTCTCTAAGTCAGAGACACAATATTTTGGTCTGCATCCTTCTGTAGAGCAAGATTTAGACTTGCAATTATGAAGATTAGTTTATGGAGATATGAAGGTATTATATCCAAGGTTCCATGTCATTATACCTTTTGCAGTGAAAGTTACAAGT
This sequence comes from Sequoia sempervirens, assembly GCA_007258455.2. NCBI lineage: Eukaryota > Viridiplantae > Streptophyta > Pinopsida > Cupressales > Cupressaceae > Sequoia > Sequoia sempervirens. The sequence continues at coordinate 273,525,928 of VDFB02105785.1, read as the reverse complement.
GACAAATTTTTGGTTTGTGCTATGGCAAAGTAAAGTGATTATGAAGGCTTGTTTGAATGCTCCACATTCCTTTGAATGTAAAGATTTGGCCAAGCAGTTTTGAGGACATGATTAGTGATTTCCAATGCATGCTATATTGAAGAGTCAAGTTCTTTGGTGCTCTGCAAGTTTAGTTTTCAAGTAACAAAGTGCTACAGTTGGTTTTGGATGCCTAATCTTCAATAGAACTTATGTTTGATTACTTGCGCTAGCAAAAGATTGTGTAGATCAGTAGTATAAGGTTTTTTCAACACTCCACATGTCTCATAGTGTTCAAGGTATGAAGCACATGAAGATCTTTCTTGTTTCCAGTACCACACAAAATTTTCAAGTTAGTTATGTTGTTGTTGAGGCTGACTAGGGTATGTTGGTGATGTGTGCCACTAATTAAAGATTGAGAAAAGTTTGATTGATTGTAGATTTTGTATGGGTCATGTGGACTCATATGGAAGAACTATAAATAATGTTTTATAATTTTTGTATACCGCCAATAAATATCTAGGCCGATATGCTACCAAGTTCATAATTTATTGTTTATGGCCAACTAAATTTATATTTTACAAGTGTGAGAATGATATATATAGAAGATCAAAGATATGAAGAATATGATGGAAGTATGAGAAGATGTATGAGTGCATGAGCAGAGCGTGACAATATCCACTATATATCTAATGTGCAAAATTGATGACTATCTGTGGTTGAAACATAAAATCGGTCATATTTTAGTTGTTATTTCTTTCATTTAGGGAGTTGTAGCTTCCTTGGGTTTCAACCCCTAAAATAAAGTCGGGAGTAGTTGCTTCCTTGGTTTGTAGCCCAAAATCAAAGTTGTAACTTTTATTTACTTGTGAGGCTAGATTAGGACAGTAGCTCCTAGCAACATTTATCACCATGGTTTTTCCCCTATGGGGTTTTCCATGTAAATATGGTGTCATTTGTGTTCTTGTGTGTGTGCTTATCTTCTTTCCTATTTTTTTTCAAGTAGTGGAATGATTAATTGGTTTAACCTAACATCAACAATCATTAATTGGCATTTAATTTTGAAGCATAGCGATTCACCCCCCCAGTGTTCTGGTGTGTTCAATAATGATAAGCCATTAGGAAAAGGTATCCCTACCTTTTTCCTTTCTTGGCACCTCTTTTTAACTTCAACTACCTACCTACATATTTCAATAAGTACAAACTTATCATCAACATATTTGGTAGTTTTTATGGTAATCCATCAAACCCTCCAACCCTTATATAAGTGAACCTTTGAAACTAAATGAAATAGCTATCATAATTTTTGATTAATTGATTATCCTCATGGGTTATTATCAAACCCATGTCCCCTTAATTTTCTCTAGTTACTCTCATGGTGAAGGCATAATTCACCCTCCTAAAATCCCTATAGATTATTTCCAATTGCAATTGACTATAATAATCATATATCTAGATAGAATCATTAGGGACACCTACTAGACAGAGTCCTGGTCAAGGCCTTGTACAAGCAACAGTGTAGAAAAGGTAGGATGACATATAAAAATCCATATGTAGCTAGAAGTGGGTGGTTTCTGCATGAATTTGGTTACTATTAAAGTGCCCCAATCAATGAAGAGTTTCCCATGAATTATCACAATGATGAACAAATACATCCATTCCTCAAAATTGTTTGCATTCTCATTTACTTTTAGTCTATGAAGGAGGACTATAATGTATGGTATTTCATCAATGAAAAGAGATCTATGCAACTTCTTAGGTAATTGGGATTTACCTTTCTTGGGTGCTTTAAACCATTTGTGATAAATTGTATTCCTACATTGGATATTCTCAATATAATGTTGGTAAGCTCCATATAATTGATGACGGTAAAGAAATTTCTCTGAGGTAGTCAAAGACAGTTGTTGAAAGTAGCATAATTCAGGCTAACCACCAACCTATTGTCACTAGTTCTTACCTCTCAATTTTGTGGGTTGTAATGATTTATGCATTCAAGAACCAAATCTGTACATTGTACATCCACAAGGAATGTAGCTACTTGTAATAAACCACTCTCAATTAATATTTTTTTAGTAGGAGCCTAATTTTCTCTTCCAATTCTCTCCCAAAATTATTGTAGAGTCACATTCTCTAATTTAGTGTCTCCAATCTTTGAGACGGTATTGGTCAAACCTAACAAATGCTCATACCCTAAGTATTTTAACTTCATTTTACCACAAGAAATGTGATAATTTGAGAAAAAGAATAGGGCTTTACAAGATTTTTGAATTGCTAGTCAAATTATAATACATTGTCTATATCCTGTCGATTATCTTAATTCAATTTCTAGTACACCGTGAATTTCAGAAGAGATCTTGATAAACACCTTTACTCTATTCGCAACAATTGTCATGATAAAATTTGGTGTTGTGAGCCTTATGTTCTCCCCTTTCTTGCACTTCAACAATTCATGTTGGTTACTTATTGAAAGGGGTATTAATAAAATATTTATAACTTAGGGAAATTAATTCAAGGGATGAGCATGAATGGTGTGCCTTGAATTTGGTACGTGCAATATTTCTCGTCCAACATTTACTTCTACCACTTTTGAAAGTTTGAAAAATAATGGCTATGAGTGTGTCAAAAAAATATTAGTTTTGAGAACCTTGTCGGATTTCAACAAAGGTTTCAAAACTTTCACAATCACCAAGAGACTTTATTAAGATCGTCCCTTGAACAATATAGTCTTATAGAAGTAACTTTTTTAGCCTTAATTAAGGTTGTGGAAACCTAATCGAGTTTTGATGAAGGTTTTGAAACCTTGTCGAGTTCCAATGAAGGTTTTGAAACCTCAATGAAGTTTTGAAACCTCAAGTAAGTTTAGAAATTATTTTTCCTTACCTTCAAATTCCTCAAAATTTCTTGAAAACTCACATTGAAACTAAAATTCTCAAATTGTGTGAGCTCTAGGCTTAGTTGTGAATACCTAGTTGGAGGCCGATGAGGTTTTCAAAACCTTTTTGGGTTTTGCAAAAGGTTTTTAAACCTTCAAAAATCTCTAAAATTCTTATAACTACAGTATCCCTAATTATGCATAACTTGTTTTACTTATTTTCAACTTTAGACTAAGTTACAATGAAAACCTAGTCTGGTTTCGACAAGGTTCTGAGTACCTTTACGGTAGCTGACAAATTCAATAAAGCTTAATTAAAACCAACACATAAAATACATGATAAACCTTAACTTAAAAGTAATGGGATAACACATGTTAGGATAACCTCATCAGAACCTGATGAGGTTTTGAAATCTATGTTGGAAGATGACAACTAGTGATAGAACTTTTCTAAAATTTTACAAGGCTTACAAAGGGGTGAAAAAAATTGAGGTAACACTCCCCTTATAAAAATTTGACATGTCCCCATGTTTAAGGCTAATAGAAACAATTTTTCTCCTTATAATATAAAAAATTATATTATTTTAACTAATGTATTCTAATAGCATAATATTTCACCAATTAAAAAATAATCCTAAGACCTGTGGGTTATGGAACCACAACGTAACCTGGGTTAGAATTAGGTAAACCTAGATGTTGATTTTTGTTAAGAATGAGTATATTGCCACCATCCTTGGAATTCACCTTCCAACTTTAAAAAATAAACCTAGACACAAAAAAGGAATGTTTTAGTTTTAAAATCTCTCTTAGGCTTATAACTATCAAGATCTTAACATAGATATAAAAAAATATACTAGATACAATAAGCCCATATACTTCTTTGAATATGTATCTCAACCCAAAAATATGACTTTATAACCCTGACTACAATATATAAATCCTTTAATTTTAATACAAAAAAGTTCTTATGCATAAAGACTACTTCTTGAGAAATTTAGGTAAAATACACTTCAAATTAGATGATAGATTTATTTAAAACCTAGTAATAAGAAAACAGTCAACAATCATTTCAATCCATGTTCAAACTCATAGAACTCACACATACAAGTAGGATCATATTCATATGAGTCAAATTTATAACTAGAATCGTAACTCATGAATAGGTTAAATATATTTTCAATAAACTTGAGAGATAACAACCATGACCCAACATCATATTACTTGGAAAAATTCTCCAACCTAATTTAACTCAACTAGTATATAGAATATATTCACAATTGACCCTTATATTTGTGTTGAAGGAACAAGTTTAAGACACATCAACTTCTTGTTCAAAAAATCCCAATTATTTATAATAATTATTAATGAAATATTAATATATGAGGAACAATTTAACTTTGTAGAAGGAATTTTGATTAATACATATGTGAACCTATAGCTAAACTTGTGCCACCAACCATCCCTAAAAGGTTTCTACTTTGAATAATCATTCCAAAAATATAAATCAATTTTAATTATTTTTTTGTCGATGTTTTTTGGTTAGCTTTAAAGTGTATATGTCATGCATTGTCATCATCTTCTCAAGTATTGAGGTTGAAAGTTCACATAATGAGGATCATTCACTTGCCAAAGTGAGAAGGGCCATAGAGTCTCAATGCGACAATGTGTGCCTTTCCATCGATTGTCTCCCTATCAAGACTTAGTTTTGTAATACTAGATATATTATCAGTGGCATAATAGATATACAATTGTATGGAATACTTTTGATGAGGAATCAATTTTCGCTAGAGGCCAAAGTTGAGGTATTGTGAAGACACAAGAATCAATAATGATGTTCATGCTAAAACTTACACTTTCTCCAACATGGAAATTGTATCTAATTCAAATAATAACCTCTAATCAAAAATTGTATATGATTCAGGTAATCAAATCTCCTACAATCCATAAATCTAAGGTACCATATGATTGAGAATCTTAATTCCATATATTTTAATAGTTGTTTTGAAGGGTATATGAATCCTTGGCCTATGTGGTATCTCACTTGCCATGGTACCCATCAGTTAACCTTGTCATAATTATAGATCAAGGGTAAAGACACCACCTTGTCTTCACTAAGATAATCTCTATAATTCTTACAATACCATATACTTAAAATTATAGGTTATGAATTCTTATTCAAAATATAGCTTTTCTTTCCAATGTCACTTCCATATGATATGCCAAAAATTGTGCCTTTACAAATACCATGAAATGATTTGCAGAAATGCACCTAACAGATTTGTCGAGAAAACTTGGGCATCTATCAATGCATAATGAAGGGAAAATCTATGTTAGATATCATAGTTGGAAATGATAAAATGGGATTTGTATATTTCATAATGTGGAAGAATAGTTGGGATACATAAACTAATCAACAATATGCCTCAAACATAAGTGACTCCATGGAATTCAATGACAATATACAATTGATTTGTTGAAAAAGGCTTTAGAAAATTTTAAATAATTTCACAATGTTGTCATAATTTCGCATGGCCTCAAAGGGGAGGTCATCTCATGGTACATAAGGATTGTAAGATTCATGGTCTTTAAAATTACCACACAAATATATTTGACAAGAGTAGAGTTAAATTCAATGAACATTACTGATATTTTATCTTTTTGTATCAATATCATAGGTTTAAATCACAATGATTGGACACACATTGAGCTATAATGGGAGAATATTTTTACTAGATGCAGTTAGTTTGAAATATTTTGATCATCATATATGTGATCAAGTAGAAGATTATGCTCCTCTTTATAGTGTTGCAAGGTGTGTGCCCTTGGTCTCCTTGTGTTGTGCAACATAGTGCTCAGATTTGTGACATGGCTTTACAACCTCTTGTGGAATCATTAACTCTAGTGGTTGTATTGGGCATTAACAGGTCGATATTTTGGTGCAACGATAACTATCTATGCAACAATTGGTGTCAAATTTTGGGTCACAGGTTCAAACCCCTTGCTTGTACTAGGGGGATTATTGCAAGGTGTGTTTTGTTGGTCTCCTTGTGTTGTGCAGCGTAGTGCTCAGGTTTGTGACATGGCTTAACCACTTCTCATGGATTCATTAACTCTAGTGGTTATATTGGGATTTAATAGGCCAATATTTTAGTGCAATGGAAATTGTTTGTGCAACATATAATGCATGTGACAACATGTGAATAGGATGTCACTTTGTAGAGACATGACTCCTGATACAAAATGTCTCAACCTTTATCATTATGTTTATTCAATGAAGGTCACATATTCTATAAACTCATGTACAAATATTTGGATATCTAGAAGAGTGAATGGTTCATAGTCTATGGTGGTCTTACAAGAAGGCATCAATGGCTATATGATATATATAATAAAGAGGATAAATATTTTTAGACAATGAAGGAATGTTAAACTTAAAATTAAGGTTAAATGAATAATAATTTTAAATATTAGTAATTTATTATAATTAAAGAAGATTATGGGTTTATAGGTCAATAACTTAGTTGCATATATAGAAATTTTGTTAATGGATATGGTGTTTTAAATTTAGTCTAGGAATAATTAGGAAGTTCTCAAAAAAATATGAATATGAACATGAATACACATATATGACTTAGTATCTTCAATAATGTCAATGAACAATAGAGAAACAAAATTAACATATGGATAAAGGTTATAAGTTAGGTCTTATAGAATTAAGTCTTATGACTCAAAGATTAGGATAAGTGTATAATGCTAGACATATACAAGGAGCATTTTAAAGATTGGTTAATATGAAATTTCAAAACATATTTACAAAATTTCAAAGATGGGAAGGCCTGATCATTAGGCTCTAATACCAAATGTAATGCCACATTTCTCTAATACTTGTTTAAGTATTAGCAGTAGATTTAATAGATTAAATATTAGTGTTAAGAAAATTTACAAGATATAATGTTACTAAAATGATGTGAATAAATAACATAAAATAACCAATATAAACCATAATATGTAATAATTAGATGAGGATTCTAAATTAAATAGCTAACATAGTAAATTGAATAACGCATCCATATAATTTAATTATATTAACATAAAAATTGTAATGTTTCAATATCTTTTAATATCAATGACTTTTAATACTTATTTGAATAAAAACACTTGGAAAATCCACTCTCACCCTAGGTAGATGTCAGTGGTATTGTCTCTTGATATGGAATAATCTAGGAGGAAATAGTTCCTTTCATAACACAATGCACTATTGCACTCTACACAAGTGCTAGTTCAACAAACAGTGCTCAACACAAGTGCTCCCTGCCAAGACAATCCTAAGTGTACTTTGTACCTCGAGTTGGACATGCTTAGTGTGTCACTTATCCAATGCTCATAGCCTCACCAAACCACTTTATTCTTCCTTGAGTGATCTTCATACCCCTTTCCAAGTCTCACATAAATGATTTATATAAGCCTTAAGGGGTGGTTTCTAAACCATCACACCCTTTCAGATAGATTATCTTTAATTATTATTTAATAAATACAATTATATCTCCATTTTTTACAAATATTTTTCTTAAACATTCTTTATTAATATTCATTTAAACCAATGTAGCATATTATCCTTTATTTTTTTATCTTCCTTTAATGCTTTCATAGCTTTCTTCTCACTTTGGGGAAAAAATTTCCTAACAGTGACGATGAAGATCCTTTTAAGAAAAAGGATTTTAGAAGTACATGGGGGATGATTCAAAACTAAAAGAAAGATAATTGAATCTCATACAAGAATAATTTGAAGAAAAATATTATATGGATCCTCAAGACTATCCAAGTGGTGAAGAGAAAATCTCAATTGTTTATCCTTTTGTGCTTATCATATCTCCTTATCATGATGTGCCTCATTCTCCTCCCATAACACAACATCTATATTTACCAACTACCAATACACTTCCTAATGATGTTTCTTTCACATTTATTCCTAATCAATCTACATCATTTGATTCATCATCTATGAATATTCCAAGTTCTTCACAAATGCATGATCCTTCCTACTTTGGTGTCACTCGGGTGTTGGCTTGTTGTTCTAGCACCTCTTGGGTTTAAATTATGGGTTCTTGTGTGTTGCTTTTATCGTCTTTATATGCTCGACACTTCCTTGGTGGTGGGCCTTTGCTTGAATCTCTTATTAGAGGGAGGTTTTGGTTTTGTTGTGATGGATCTGTCATTTTTTTGCTCTGACTTGGAGTTGTGTTGGGTGCTTGTTTTGGGCTTGGTTCTCCCCTACTCTTGTGGCCTCTGGACCTTGTTTGTGGTGGTTGTTAAACCGTTGATAGACTTCTTTGTTAAGGCCCTACCTTTTTGGGCTTTTCTTGTAAAGGATGCTTTGCTTTCCTTTTTGGTTAGTTTGTGTAAGGGTATGGACTATTTTTGGGCCAAGGTTTGTGCTTGGCTAGTGGTTGTTTCAGTGATGATTGTCATTCTTCTATAGGATGATTTTTTTGTTTTGGGTTCTAGGTTTGTTGGTTTCCCCTTGGGGTGGAAGGTGCTTTATCTGAGGAAGGAGTTGTTGGATTTATGGTGGTTTGGGTTTATTATGTTGGCATGGAGGTTGATGTTGTCCTTCCCTTTGTTTATTTTCTTTTGGATGTCAAAGAAGGAGGTTTTTTCCTTTTTTATTAAAGTTCTTTCTTGCTACCATGTTATACAAATGTTGTATTCAATAGAGGTGAATATTGCTCCTATTAAGGTTGAGCCCTCTCCTATTGAGGTGGAATTGGAGGTTGTGGAAATGGTGGGAAGTGCTTCTCTCTTTTGTTGGTTCCTATTGAGGTGGAACGTGCTTACATAGGAGGGAGGTGTCTTTGGTAGTTTTGGTCCCCACTTCTTCCTCTCCTATAGAGGGGATCCCTATCGTTTTGAGGTGGTTTTGGGGTTGGTGTTTGGTTGGATGGTGCAATTTGAAGATTGCTTCTTCGTAGCAACTTGTGATTCTAACCCCTCTTTTGGTGGGAATCTGTTAGGCTCTATTTTCCAAAATTGAGTGAAATTTCTATTATAGTCTAGTTGTTGCAAGTGGTTGGTTTCCTAGTTGTTTTAGATGGTCTTTTGGGATCTCAATCCATGTGTTTTGGGTTTAATTTTTTTGGCTCAAGGTCTTTGATGTTTCTCTATCTTTTACGTAGGATTGTTGTTTTGTTCTAAGTGTTTTTTTGCCCCTAGTTTTTGGTGCCAGTGGTGGTTGTTAGTGTGTTGTGTTTTTGTGTTGTTTGTGTTGTTTCTACTTCTCTACTTTGTTGAAAAAGTTTGAGACTTTGGTTTTTGGAAGTTTCCTTTTTTTAGCTCTATACAAGGTTTTGGGCCCTTTCAAAACCCTGCTTACCTTATAAAAAATAGAGCTTGCTAAAGAAAAGAAGTGTCACTTAGCTAGTTATTCTAGAATTTGATACACTTGCTAATTTGATCTAGAGAGCTAACAAGCCAAAGAAAACCAAAGTTGCATCAAGGTTGGTAGTAGATTCTTTATCTGAGGATATGTATGTAGAAATTTCAAGGCTTAAATAAAAAAAAGATATAGATGAAGTTACAGAGGTTGATTTTGACATCACTAAGGTAGAACTTGGCCCTTTGATTGATGAAGGTGAAATTCATAATTTCGAAGTGTCGACCACCAAGTTGATACAAAGGACTAAAAATAAAAGCACACAAAGGATCAATTGAAACAACAGGTAGATGTCCTAACTTCATACCTAAAATCCATTGTGGAAACTTCTACTTTACCTATAGATGACATCCCCACTTCTACTGATCCTATTTTTTGAAGGTAGTATTGAAAGAGGAGTCATAGAAAATGTTCACGAGTATTAATCATATGGTAAAGTGATAGAAAAATGGGTTGAACAAATGAAAGAAGATACATTGGATTTCATTGAGAAATCCAAAGGAATCTATGATGAAGCTAAAGTTAATAAAGTAGTTGAGAAAGAGTTAAGGAATGTCAAAAAGGAAGAATCAGTTTGGCAGATAAATTTAAAAGATCTTAAGGAAATGGCTAAGAAAAATGCTAACATCCTAGTTGCTAAAAATATTTTCTCAAGTGTGGAGGAGAATAAATCTGATTCCTAGTTTCAAAGTGTAGAATGGAAGCTAGTGATCATCAATCAAACCTTGACAAGAGTAAGAAAAACTTCTAGCAACTTGTGAACAAGTGAAAAAAAGGGTTCAAAATGTTCTCTTATCAATCAACTTTGATGTAATGGAAAAGGGTGAATTCCAAACTATGAATATTCAAACTATCAATAAGAGATTTGAAGATATGATTGATACTAAATTTTTTAATAAACAAGTTTTCAGTACAAAAATAATAAAGAAATTAAGGACTATCTCCATTTCTCTTGATGCATGTGGCCATTTGTCTAATTATCATTTGATTTCGATAATTTTCAAAGAGATCAATATACTTGGAAATTATGAATGACTAATGTTGTTGATCCTAAGAATAAATTCATCACTCTAGTTGTTAATTTGTTTAGAGCATTCAAGGCAAAGTCTTCCTTTCACCAGAGGTAATCCACAGTGTAGAGAATTTCTCCAAAAAGTGCTAGAGATAGAGAAAAATGAAAAAGAACTTTTGAATAAGGTCAATTGTACAAATTTCTTCTCAAAATTGATAAGTCATAAGCTTTGGTTTTGAGTTATATATTTGTAAAAGTGACTTATGTCACATGTTTGTAGTCAAGTTAGAAAATAAGCTTTATTTTCACAAAGTTGAGAAAAATCTAACTAAAATAAATTTCACTTTATTTTCTCAAAATTTGAAAGTAGTTACCCAAGTAGTTATATAAAGTAGTTATAAGTTAGTTACTAGGAAAAATCCTATATATACAAGGCTCAAGTGCTACTGTAAAGGTACTTTTTGATTCTCACAATTTTTTTTATAAGGGATTTTGGAATTGTACAATTCTGCAAAGTAATGGAAAGCATTTTTGAAGGTGGATTCATGGTATTTTCAACACTTCATTGTTAATATTTTTGTATGCCAAGATGATAATGACCTTTGCTATCCTAAGACTTTTTTGTGAAAGTGATTAGTCATATTTGTAAAGATATATATTAAACATACCCATTTCTTGGTACTTTGATTTAGATGTGTTAATGCTCAGTGTGTATTCATCATAAAAATCTTATGTGTAGACTTTGATTTTTATGATGAATCTTGTTCAGTTTTAAATAAATAAGCTTATGCAACTTATAATGAAATTTGTGTGTTTTTTGTTGAATACTTTAGCATCTCGTGCTTTTAAAAAATATCATTATTTTTAGTACTTTTTGGTTAAAAGTACACTAAAACCTAAAATAATATCATACGAGGGAGTTTCCCCTCTCAAATGTAAAGGAAGATTGCTATTTTATAGTAATCTCTCCAACTATTGGAAATTTTTGTCACTCTCTATTAGGTGAGTCATATTAAAATTCCAAAGTGAGATTTTCTTACCAACAAAGTGGGAGCTTGGGAAGAAGATACTTTGTGATCTTGTTGCCAAAAATTTCATATGACAAGCACATCAAGGAGAATAGAGGTATATAATTTTTTGGTGACAATTTTGAGATGTGAAAGTTTAAGATGGATGATATGTTAATTGATCAAGATATGTGGGGTGTTGTTGATGAGAAAGTTTCATATCCTATAAATGCTACTTTGGCTACTCAATATGATGTTATGGACTGTAAATTCAAGGGTCTAATTAGATTGGGCCTAGCATACTCTATTTTAATCAATGTCCATGAAGAGTCTTTTGAAAATAAACTATGGAAGAAAATTGGTGAGATATATGAAGCCAAATCTTTAGTAAATGATATTTTTTTGAGGAAGAAATTATGTTCCTTGAGAAACGAAATAGGGTGGATGAATTGCAGACCACCCAAATCATCCAATGTGTTGGTATCTCAACAATTGGTGTAAAAATGGACAAGGAGGAGAGATGCCATATCTTGTTTTATTCTTTGTCTGATTTGTGAGATTTTCTCATGACAATTGGGCAAGATGATTATCAATGTAGGAAGAAAGCATAATGGATAATTAAGTTCCTTAAGTTTTAGGGTGGAGTTACATTGTTGCATGGGGTGGATTGGTCATTTGTATTTGAGGGTAATGGTGCTAAGACAAGTGACGAGGAGAAAGTTGATTTAAATTTTCCTAGTCATGGTTAATACTTAGGTCACCATAAAATAGATAGATTATTAAAGAATACTAAAATGTGAGAATATATGTAATGTGTATACATAGAATTCAAATCATAATATACATGTACATATTCACCCCCTATGGGGATTTTGTAAAAAACTTACAATATGAAAGAAATTTAACCTTATGAGTTTTTTGGTGCAAGCCTTCCATTGGAACAACTGGTTGAAATCATTTTTTTTGGATTTTACATTTATAGGTTTGACCCTTGAAGATGTGGGAAAAAATTTAAAACAAAATAATATGATGCAAATAATCAAATGTATACCTCAAACAATCTCCATCCTCTTAGATTGAGTGGAAATAGAATTCACCCTAGTCTTATTTGATTTGCTCTAGATTGTAATAAGATCTAGATTGCTCAAAATTTCAGCATAACCTTGGTATGATTGTAATAACTTGATTGATGATGAAGGATTAAGGCCTCTATTTATCTAATTCTCAAGAGGAAAAAATCAAGGGCTAGGATAGATTGATGATGGATGACTAAAATTGAATGGGGATTAGGGTTGGACACAAAGATGTAGTCATGTCACAAGTGTCACATAAGTAATAAGGTATAGGTTTTCATATTAAGATTAGGGAAATATCTCTATTTGAATGGATAATATTAAGAGGTGTGATATGAAATGAATGGATGAGATAAAAATTTAGTTTAACTTTTGGGAAGGTGTTTAGGTTCAATGAATCTAGACAAGGAGTTAAACATGTGAAGGGGACACTTGTCACATATTGGTGATTTTAGATTGTGATCCATGTGAACAAGTTTAAGGGCTAGGATTAAATGGGAAAGGATAAGGGTGAATGTGAAATTAATTAAATAAAAAAATAAATATTTATTGTCGATCTTTTTATCAAATATCTTGGACCTGGTTCAAAACTTCAATGTTTTGAAGAATATAGCTAACAAATTTGTTATTAGTCCATATTTGGAGAATGAAGCTTTACTTCACATTGTTCAACAATATAATTTCACAAATGGTGATGGATTGGTGGGAGGTTTATTCCCAAGGCATCTAATCTTTTATAAAAAATGATATGCATAAATCTTTCAAGGAATGCTCTTGTCAACAATACACGATTCCTCTGCTCACTTGTTCCAAGCTCTTAACATGTTTAGGTCTGCAATTTCTATGGAGGAAATTGATAATTTTAATCATAAATATCATGCAATTTCATTTTTTAGGAATCATATATGCATACATGATCTGCAATTTTCAACTCCCCCTCATGTTGTGAAGGGAAAATTTTGTTATCGTTATGCTCTAGACATAAACAAAACGGTTCCATCCTTTGATTATGATTATAAGCAGAAGTAGGTGGTCAATGAAGAGAGTTCTGTCAATAGTTCATGTAGAATAGGGAACAAGTTAGTCTCCTTTTAATTCAGTTTCCATGCTTTGGGGTGCACAACAGTTTGAAATATTTAATTTTTCTCTATGATAATTTTGCATGGGTATTGTAAATGGGTTTTTATGGGTTTATGAAATTATGTAATGGGAAGTAATGGGTCTTTGTATGTAATGGGGTTCTTATGGGATTATGTAATTATGTAATGGGGTTTTTTGTGAAGGGTTAGGTAGGAGGTTAGAGTTTTGATAGATATCAAGCTGCAAAAATGATAACTCTGTTGCTTTTGTAATTGGTTTGTATTGACGAACTTTTGTTACACAAACTATAACTGGGGGTTTTCTTGCCTAGTTCTTTCCCGCCAGTATGTCCGATTGAACTAGGATTTTTATACATATTTATTAATACAAATATAGTGGCTTACCACTTTTTCCTATAAAAAATAAAAAATTATTTAATTGATAGCTTAGGATAGGTAAAATTAGGTGTGGTTGAGTAAGGTCAGATTTTAGGTGTCTACATTTTTCCACTTTATTGGATTGGAAGAATGCAAGGAAGAGGATGATTAGGTAGTGGGTTCTCCCTAGAGAGGACATACGGGTTAAGAGAACACAAGTGTGCTCTTGAAATGGAAAGGAATGATTAGGGACAATGATATAATCAGATGAAATAAAAGATGAATGGGATGGAAGGGATTGGATGAAGGTGAAGATTGGTTATGCTGGTATGTAGAGAGAAATCCTAAAATATAATATAGAAAATGAAATTATGCACCAAGGTATGAGGAAATAGGGTGACAATGTAATCTTTGCATGGAATTGACACTTAAAAAAAAGTGATTTGTCCTTTTTCATACTAGAGACCACAAAAAAATGTTAGAATATGTGAGAAAAATAAACATAAAGCATGATATTCCTAGTGCACAAAAGGTACTCGGAATGACCTAGTATGCAAAGGATGAATGTCCATGTTAGAAGCTATTCCAACACACACAAGGTAATAAGTTCCATAATAATATTGCAAGAACATTCCATAAACATGACATACAAGATAAAGATGTTGCCCACTATACAATAGTCAAAACACACCAAGATATAGAAAGATCTAGGTGGAATTAAGTAGGTATAGTCATGGGTCAAAAGATTAAAAAATAAATCAAAAAAATATTCATTGATAAACATGTCATGCAACCAAGATATCTCTTTCCAAAAATATGATAATGATGATGATCAAGATTATGTCATACTCAAGACCAAGGCGTACATATGGGCATGGATTATTAGATAGATGAATATGATAGGAAAAATGGATATGATAATTGTTTAAAGTTCATGTTGCTATCATATTTAGTTACCCCTCTCTAAAAATATCTCTCAAAGTACTTAGACAAATTAAAGTTGATTTTTTTGGTCTTAAAATAAGTTTTCAGTACTACATCAGCTACCAAAATAGTTTTAAAACTCTCTCTTCACCCGACTGTTGGCCTCCTACAATGATCTAATAACTAAGCCCTTATAGTTGTGATTCAGAGATTGGACATCTAACCTGAATAGCTATCTCAATCATCATGAAGTTGCATTTAACTTGTCAACCCAGGGATGTGAACTTGAAATGGGTCAGCACAGTATGTGCACTAAGGATCCAAAGTAGCCATATTCATCCTATAGCTAAGAAAGACACGATACTAAAAGTAAATTGCTTGGAAAGAAATAGCATAAGCGTTGAGCATCAACCAATGACTATACTAAGCTAAAATGCATGCCAAAAATAAAAATCTGAGAAAACAAACAGGAAACTACTTTGTTTGCTTTGGTTGCAGGAACAGTCACAAAATGAAATTCTAGTGGCTGTAGGAACAGTCATTGTCAGATTCTTAACTAATTATTGAACATAAAGTAATGAATAAGCTAAAGGATGGAATGCTCACCAAGTGGGCCCCCTTGGATGATTATTCCTTAAGAAAAATGTAAACTCAAATGCATGAACTTATAACTTCATTTTATTCATTGAAAAACAATAGTACAATGGATTAGCATAATTGTATTGCTTGAAAAACTAAGAATGCGAGTACATCATCAGATTAAGCAACCTCTTTTGAAGGACCATTTGAGTCTTATTTATAGGAAGAAAAGGTACTAACTAATCACCTAGCAAGGTGGTCAACTCCAACAAATTAGGAGGATGCCACTTTAGGGAAAGCACAGAAAGTGGAGAGGCAGTTATGCATGCGTGGAATCTGGTCATGCATGTTTCCCTTAACACAGATTTAGCACAACAGTAGTGCCTATATTAGCTCAACAGACAATTAATACCATTTACAAAGCAATTACAATTTCGATTTGAATGAGGAATCTCCTACCATCGAGATTCTTCCCTCCATTAACCTTTGAGTGATCACCTTGTTGATCGTTATAGCGAATGACCAGCTAGAAGATTTTTCTTCAATTTTGTAGGCTGCTAATTATATCTGCAAAATAATATTAGTATGCATAACAATTGCATATCCATAACTATCTTAAAGTAGCATTCATTAATCCACATGTAAAATCAACACAGATAGTTCATATAGCATGTCAATGTCATTAAAGATTGTAAAAATAAGCTTAGGCCCAATGTCTATGGTTTTGAGGAAATATTATAAAAAGATCAACATCCAAACATCAAATTCTATGACAACTATGGAAAATAGACAATAAAATTCTATCAAGATTGAGTCATAAATTGGACTCATCACTCCCCCCAACCTAAAACTTTGTTGGTCCTCGAGCAGAAGAAGAAGGTTCATTCCTTTGCTTTGTTAATTCCCTGAAGTTTGCAACTGCCAGTTGTCCCACATTAGTTTCTGTAGTTTCTAAATTTTGGTCCCAATAGAACCTTTGTTGTTTATCCAATCTTCTCCATCTATGTCTCTTTCTAGCTATATCATATTGGTAAAACCTAAAATTTGGCACAGGCCACAATAGAATAGATGGTTGAAAAGTTTGTGGGAGCCAAAATTGTTTCTTTGCCCTTCCAATCTATATATATCTATCAACTCTCTTAAGTGTTGTAGCATAGTTCTACATAGATTGAGGCTCATCTTGTTTTAACTCATCAATTAGGTTGTTCCACCTTTGTGACAGGTATCCCATCATAGATTCTCCTTTGGTTTTTTCCACCTCCTCATATTCTTTATAAACTTCCTCTCTCTCAAACATGATCGTATTACCATAGCTTGGTCTATAAATAATTTTGTGACAATCCATGAAAATGTCCCCTAAATTTCTAGATTCAATCCTGATAGATAGGGGAGTCTTGAATTCTATTTCCCTATAAGCCCTGAACTATTTTCCCCAACTAATCTCATTTTGTATTCAAGACATGAATGCCCTTAATTGGACATCCCCAACATACAACAGTGGATTCCAAATATGGTCTTGGGTCACAACATAATTATGCAAATATAATTCACACAACAAATTCTTCATTTCAGGAGGAGCAATCTGATAAGCATTGAAAAATTCAAGAGTCTCAATAGAAGGATTCAAACCTAAAACAATCCTTGCCAATTTAAAATAAATATGCTCCTCCTTCAAATATAGGGCATAGACTCTTGGAGGAGTCCTGTACTCTAATATCTGAGGTACTAGAGCTGCCATATTATCCACTCTCTCCTTTAAAGCAGCAATTTCTACATTCTTATCTTCAATTTCTTCATCTCTCTTTTGAATTTCCTTCTTCAACCTGCATTTCTCCTCCTTCCATTCTTCTTCCTTCCTCTGTATCTCTTTCCATAAATTCATAGCTACCATGTGCATTGAAAAATCATAGGGCCTATGTATTCCTACCAAAAAAAATCCTAGCAATGTTGCTTGCTCTTCCTGTAGCACTGGTTGCAGGAATTCTAAATGTTCAGCCAATTCTGGTTGTAGGGGTGTTGACTGTTTTCCTAGTTCTGGCTGCAGGGCCTCTTTTTCTGGCTCTTGCTCTTGCTGTAGGAACTCTTGCTGCAGGAGCTCTTGATTTTCTTCAAAATCTTGACTTTCAACTTGTTGAGCAATATCAACAATATTTGCTAGCATTATGTTTGTTGCCTCCTCAAATATGTCCTTCTCCTTGACATTTACCTACCCCATTGGAGCCTCTATGTCCTCTTGTGATGTTTCTCTAGTCTTAGGGCTTCCCTGAGGAGACACACCAAAGGCTAACCCAACTGGTCTTGATTTTTTAGGAAGGCTCTCATGTTCTTCTTCAACTATAAGAAGAACAATGTCGGCCTTTCATTTCTTAGAGCTTGTCTGATGCAGAGGGTATGGGAACTTTAGGAAAACAACAATGATTTCAAGGATTGCAAAGATGCACTCACAAACCTCTTCTAGACACCCCTGTGGAAACAATGCCTAAATGGCTCACTTATGACACAATTCCTTCTCCTATGGACCCAAACCATAGGAATTCTCTTAAGGGGCACAATTACACTTGTCTTGAATGACTACAAAGCCCCAACCCTTTGTCTTAGACAAAACTTACTTTTGCACCTTGACTAGGCTTCTAGCCCAACTAGGCCTCCAACGGTGAATTCTTGAACTTCCACTCAATGTTCCCAAAGGACCCTCCAAAATAATGATTGAACTAGATGTGATTTGTGATGATACATAACATACTATATTCTTGATGGCACTTGTTTTGGATCAGATTCTCCAAAATCTGTTGTTTCCTCAAAATCTAGGCCTAATTAGCCCTCTTTTTCAAAGCAACCCCTCTCTAAACTCAACCCTTGACTATGAAACTTTCAACAGTCCCTTAAAATGTTCCCAAACCAAATATTTTTAAGCTTTTAGTCTTTTATGACACCCTTAATATGCTCAAACACAAAACCCTCCATAAATTGCCTCAAAACTAGGGTTTTTTAGTTACTCACCTTCCAAACACTTCCAGAACCCTCTCTTTGACTTTTCACCATTAGATAAACATCATAAATCAATAAAAACTCAAAAACACACCCCTCATTAAGGCATATCTTCTGTTGCTATACCTTAGCACCCATTTTCATGCACTTTTCCCTTTGCAACTCAGTGTACACCTTGATATTCCTCTTTCCTGCATGTTATTTTGTCAAATATATATGATACATGTTAGGAATGATCCATTTCATAGGTCACAGTAGCATTTTACCTTGAAATGGATCAATTGTCCATGAAAAACCTCAAAATTAGTAAAAAATTTACACTTTCTTGAGGATAGTCAGCAATATAATACAAATAACTGATTATAAACATGTATCAAAACATGAATGGGCTTAAATGCATGTAGATACAAGTCCCTAAACCATCCTACTAAATAGATCTTCAATAGAAATCAATAAATCATCAAATGAACACAAGAAAAATGCAAGAAATTGTTGTTTTTTTGCTTTTTCCTTTAGCAGTCCATACAAAATCTGTACCAGCAACCCAACCTCCATACAAATGACTTCTATGGCCTTGAATAACCTTTCCCCAACTTCTCAAACCATTTTGGATTGATTACTTTACATTAAAGTGATTAAAACATCAAAAAACTACTTTCCCGCCCAATGTTGGAATTCAAAAATTTGAATTTCCAATTTATAATTTATTAAACTCTACTATCCAAAAACTATTGGATCCTTACTATCCAATCTTATTTGACAAAATTAAATCATAATAAACTTATCTAACCTCCTAGAACATTATTTTTCCATTTACAAAGCATTTTGGTCCTAGGGTCCTTATCAGGACCCTTAGGACTTTTGATCTTCCAATTACTCTCATCCATGCCAAATGCCATTATAGGCTTCAAGACATCATAATTGATGCTTTGGAATGATGTAAAAACCTTCATGTCTCCTGCACTCTCCTGATTCTTCAACTGACTCCTAATGAGCTTGGGTGCTCCTGCACCATTCTCCCTAAGAAAGAAAAGTTTCTTGCCCCAAGAAGCATCCAACTTGCTGCCACCAAAAGACCCCTTGCTCTCATATGTTTTCATCTTCAAATGACAAGGCATGTAATCTCCCAAAGTCACTGTCTTCCTCTTCTACCAATCTGCACTCATGTCACTCAACATGTTAGTGTCAAAAATCTATTTTGTTTGTCCTTTTTGTTGCTTGAACTCAGTCTGATTTTGTGCCATGTTTATGCCTCTATGCCATCGATTTCCTTGTGAAGAAACACCACCCCATTACCCTCAACAATAGGGTATTCAATACTTCCAATCTTAATACTGTCCATGTCCCAAAGATTCTGATTTTTAGGACTGTATGCTTCATATCTCTGCTGCAACCTATCATTTCTCTTCCAACCAATATCTTCCCCTGTCTTACCCTGCACATTCACCTGCAAATTCTTCTCAAAGCACATCACAAAAATCTCATTAGACTGCTCCAAAGTCAAAGGAACCAACTCATATCTACTAGCATCTTTATGCACCAAATATGTGTTGTGAAAACCATCATGTACTATCCTCCTAGCATACAACCATGGTCTTCCCAAGATGATATGACCACAAGTCATTGGAATGACATCACAAAGCACCATGTCATGATAAGATCCAATTGAAAAATCCACAAAATCTCTCTTACCAATCTCTACATGCTGCCTTTGAGTTACCCAAGTGGCCTTGTAGGGAGTAGGATGATCAAATTTTTCAATCCCTAAATTGGTTACCATATCAATTGAAACTAAATTGCAATGTGACCCTGAATCAATAAGCAATCTACATATTTTACCATGACTGAGACAATTAGTCTTAAAGATAGTTACCTTTGGCTCTTGATGAAGTCTTTCTTCTTGCTTGACAATAAGAAACTCACCATCAGTCATGTTATCTCTCAAAAACGCAGGTTTGAACCACGAAAGGTTGCCAAGCTTTCACAACGTTTTAAGGTAACATAACAAGGTTTCAAAGAATTAAACCTTCTACTCTCTAGGTACTGCTAGACCTAGGCGGGTATACCTATAATAAATGAAGTAGACTTGACTCTTCATGCCATGATTTGTCCAAGATGACAAATTGAAATGGAAAAATAAAACAAATTTGGTATGTACTATATACTAGTATTCAAAACTAAACCTTAATATGCTCAGTTAACAGACGTAAAAGGTATGAATAAAACTAAATGATGGAAATAGTGAGACCAGTGCCTTATATAATATGTAGAGTCAAATGAAATCATAGACAACTGACTTCTTTCTGGATTCATTCAAATTGTTTGGCATGTTTATTTATAACTAGTATAAAATTGCAAGGTTGTGATTATTGAGTTCTTCTTACTGATCTAAATGAAATTCCCTGATTACTGTAATTAATCAAAAGGGTTTAATCCTTCCTTGAAAGAACCTAGCAACTAATCACACAGATATGGCAAATACGTACTGATAAACCAGACATAAACTTGTTATGTTGATCTAAATAACCAAGAAACATCAATTTTAGAGACAACTCAAATAATTCTTTCAATAGGCATAACACAACAATTAATACTAGAATTTGCCAGCAAATTAGATAACTTTCATTGATATTTCCATGGCTTCAAAACATACAGCATAGTCTCAACCCTATGAAACATGGTGTTCCACCGTATTCTCTATTCTCTATCTTATTCTATATATATGCATATTGTTTTCAAAATAGACATTTATACATTGAGAATGTGAAAGGATGCATCCTTTCGGAAATAGAAAATACAAATTATAAAACATAAGATAGAAAATAACTAAGCTCTATTTAGCCATAAGTGAGTATTGTTGAGATGGTCCAAATAATCCTGGCGCTCATACGTGTCCGCATCTCCAATAGCATTCTAGACCGTAACTTCCATTTTGACCATTTCCTCATTTTGCTTACTCACTTATTCCAATGTTGTATCATCTGCAGAAGCTACATTCATGATTTCATTCATCACTGACTCACATTCATTTTTCCACCTGGTGGCCTCTTTCAAATCCCCATTATCATCAGAAAATGGAATTACAATTTTCTCAGCAGCTGCAATTAATCCTTGTTCATCTCCTTGCAATTCATCATAGAAATTTTGATGGCGATTGATTATGTGATTAGCAGCTTCAAGTGCAGAACTGCTAGCTTCATCACTTTGAGCCAACTCATGAAATTTCTCCATGATTCTTCCATCCATCCTTGAGTGCTCCTTCAATGCAGCAAGAGTATGAGAATATTTTCCCCACAATTTATTCAACCAGGATGTCAAATGATCCTGCCTCTTCTTGATAATTGCAGCAATAGCATCATGCTTTCCCTGAGAATAGGCACTTGACCCTACCCAGTGGTCTTTTGCTTGAGAGCTTTCTCCTTGAGTTATCATTTTGGTTGTTCCCATTGAAACACCAACCAAGTCTTTGAGTCTATCATTCTCTCAGCAATTTCTCATTATTTGCTTTATACATTTCTCTTTCTTTTATCAATAATTGAATATGTGCTTTATTCAACTTTGCAATATTTACCCCAATATCAGCAGTAGCAATAGGATCAGCTTCTCCAGCTTTTAAAGTCAAGACATGGCCAAATGCCTTCTCTGTATCAAGTACCACTGATTTCCTGTGAAGTGGGTACAAAGCCCATATCAACATTGATCCCTCATCAATATTATATTTGGAGCCTGTATATACTTTTGTCACCTTTTCCTTATCAAGCTTATGAGTAGCATTACTACCCTTCAAGAAACTATCAAAAACCAATGCATAATTCAAATCTAAACTAGGAAATATCATAACACCAGCATCCTCCAACATTTTCCTCCCCATTTCTGGAGTCATATTTTCCATTTCATCATCCACACATCTTCTCAATTGAGCCAGCAATTGTTCCTCATTTCCAGAGGTGATTTCATCAACATTTTCTCTTATCTCCTTCCCCTTCTGCTTGTACAAAAATTCTTTGAACTCAGGGGAATGTATAAACTCATCATCAGAAATAAAGGATATGTACTCCATATGCCTAGCATCAACATCGCCACTTTCAATACTTTGTTCTCTGATTGGGCAGACATATTGTTGAGTCCTCATTTTGGATACCTTTTCTGCTTTACCCTGTGGCACATTAGCTTTTGGTGCTTCTTCATCTCCAGAAGACAATAACTCAATATCTTGTAGCCCCTGGTTATACCTTTCAACTACCCTTTCTGCTTCATCTTCATTCATATTTCTGATCATATCATCAAAAGGATAGGGTACATGCTGATACCCTCCAAAATTAATCCTCTCTTTGGCTGAATGAATATACCCTTCAGGGTCAAAGCATTTCCTAGTTGGTTCTCTTTTCATGTTATAGTGCAACAATCTGTCAAGAATTGAATTATATCCCTCTTTAGCCAACACAGTGAAATCACCAAAGCATAAAGTACTAGGCATAAATGCCTGCCTCCGAAAAGAACTAAAATGCATCACACTACTGTAATCCATTTGTTTGGCAATTTCCAAGTAAGCAACCATATTTGGAACTGTCCTTGGAAGAATGAAAGGAGCATCTTCAAATCCATACACTCTAATTACAATAGCTCCCTCTAAACAATACCAGTCTCCCCAGTTGTGGTCAATTGGCCCATTGAAATCTTTAGGCTGGAGGAATATTTTGATCTCATCAGTCAATGAATGATTACAAGGATAATGATACAATTTATACAATATCTTTACAAAATAATCCTCAAAATGAATAAAACTAGAACCAACAAACCTGTTGTCCCAAATGGCAGCCCACAACTGAATAGGCAATGCTTCACCCTTCTTACCAATCTGAGAAATTCTCATTTCCGGAGGCCACACCCCTAGCTCTTGTCTGAAATATAGCACTAAATGCATCAACAATGAATAATTTTTGAGGTGAACAATGGAAGCTCCACCCTTTATAGCCATCAATCTAGAGTCAAGCTCCTTAGAAATATATGAAGCATAATCAAATAACCTGGCATTGTGATATTGAATGTCTGCTACAATGACCATTGGCACCATAGACATAAATTTTGGGGCATCCATCCCCAAAACCTGACACACTGAAAAATATGTATATTTAATATAGGGTTCAAACAAATCTACATGATAAGGAGGCCCCTCACTATCTTCCAGAGGTTTTGGCTTGTTACCCTATTTAACCCTGTGAATTGGTAACCTTCGACCCTTGTAACTCGTATCCATTCTGAAAAATTCCTTCTGCAACTCTTCACAATTGATTTCCTCATCGCAAAATCCTTCTAATTTGAAAACCTCACCAATTCCTTCTTTTGACATATGTATCTATGGTTTTCCAGAAGGATCACATATTGCTTTACGCTTTGGATCATAATGATCAGCAAGCAATTTTACCAATTCAGCATTAACAAATATATTAGGGCACACCAATTTCCCTACATTCAACTTCCATGGATTACAGACTAGCTCAAAATGATTCTTCCTATGATAGTGGAAATTGAAAAGCTCATATCCTCTTACAGCAGTCCAGACATCACCTATGAACTTGCACTTTTCATCCAGCTTGTCAACTTCTACACTAAGTTGTGCAGACCTTCTAGCTTTAGGCCCCGAACCAGGTAGTTGATCAATAAGGTCTTGGTTTAGCTTCCTTTCAATGCCTTCATGCTCTGTATCAGTCTTTTGTTTCTTTCCCTTCAACTGACTGCTCTGACCAAGTTTTCTACCCTTACCCTTTCCAGAACCAGAAGACTCCATTTTTCAAGCTTACATAATCAAAATATGAAAAACAGAGAAGCAACTACTTACAGTATTCTACTTGAGCTCCTCAAACTGTAAAATTATCTTGGTTCTCTTGTTCAGCTCGCCAATTCACCAGCAATCAATTTGGAAATGAGAAAATGATTAAAACACTACTGTCATTACTGTTTTATCCCATCGCGCCATTAATGAAGCATGAATGAAGCCACGTTTGAAACTGGCACTGTCGCATCAAATGTCCTTTCGATGAGAAAAATTCAAATCTGGGGCGAAATCCCTTTTCAACGTTTATTTCATCATTCACCAAGACATTTTGTGGTCTTACCGACACCTAGAATCAACTTGATGACAAATGCTTCTTCTTTTCATGTCGTTGTGACAATTCAAAGTTGGGGAAGCGTCTCATAGATATCATGGAACAATACCGATATGTTTTCTTCAAAGCATTTTCCAATCACTGAGACATTAATGTTATTCACACCGACTGAAATCCTCTATCTTTATGTTCTTCGCTATAACCTGCAGATGTCAGGGAAACCTCTCACAGACTTCATCTTTTTTCACCGAAAGTCTTTATTTACACCAGGTCGCCAAGACAAATTTATACTCTTGCCGATACAATCTTCATTTCACTCGCTTCACTGTGACTTTCAAAGTCAGGGAGATGTTATGCAGATATCTTTGCATCTTACCAATATGTACTTTTCAATGTATTTTCATTCGCTAAAACAAAATCACCCTTTCACTGATGAATTCTCATTTCGGTATGTCCACCAAGTTTTCTCACCGAAGAAATAAACCCAACCATTGAAACAACACTTTCGGCAAGACAATGAACCTTCAGGAAAACTTACACCGACACCAAATGTCCTACCAAAATCACTCCTCTAGATTACTCCTATTCGGAAAAACTCACCCCGAACCATCTGTTGATATAATATTCATACTTCGGTGAAACTTATGTCGACAAGTTCTTCTCTCGGCGATGCATATCTCCATCGGCATAAGATTTGAATCGGCGAGACTCCATAGCTTCTCACAGATAGGTTTGAAATACCTTTGCACTTAGTTCAGCCAAACAATGTCCCCTTTGCCTAGACCTTCCCCGATGCACATAAGTCTCACTAAGATCACTATTTGCAAGTCAATCGGTAAAACAAAATAATTTCGTTATGAGTTCATACCGATACCAATTAGTCTAGCCGAAACAACCCCTTTATGCATTAGTGGGTATGACATATTGTCTTTTCCCTGACATTAGACCAATGCCCCAACATATGCCAATATACTTTTTTCAGGATGCCTCTCGGCAAGAAAAATTTAGTTCACCGAAACATTTTCCCGAACACCTTTATCTTAAGCGATAAACTTCCGCATGCATCAGTCGGCGAAACACACTGTATTCACCATGAATTCACTCTGACAATGACTCCCCTTTGTTGAAATGATTCCTTTTGTCTCCAGAACAAGCAAATTGTCCTGTCGATAGTCTACAACAAACATATATTAGTGAAAAATCAGGTCAGGGAGACTTTTACAATGTCTTGTCGATTCGGGTCTTATAATAAAAAATGGAAGACTTAATGGATCCAATGGCTTTTTATGACAGAAAACAAGCAAGACAATACAAAGAGGGACCTTGATGCTTATGATGAGGACTCAATAATGGAACTTTTGGATGCAATAGAATGTAAAAAAATCAAAATTTTACAGTTCTAATAGTGGCTCCGTCTGGGGATGAATGATAGTGAGATCATTGCAAGGATTCAGATTTCTAGGTGAGCAGACCAAACTCAAAGTGATGGAACATGTGAGCAGAGTGGAACAAATGGCAATGAACGAGACCCCACACTACTGTACATGGAAGAATTTATTTCAAAAGAAGGAAAATCAGGATTGTCCATGTACTTGCAAATCCTGTTCCTTTCATTTCCTAAACTACTATGCATGGAAAAGAATTTCAAAGAGGACCATCAAGAGTTTTCCATGCACTGGCAACCCTTAATCCTCTACATTATTTCAAGAGAAAAAATGTTTCAGAAATTTCCCATGTACAGGCAATTCCTGATCTTCACCAGCCATATTCTACAAATAGTATGAGTCTTCGCCTTTCTTTCCAACCACCACAAAAGGCCCTAGCCATAAGGCTTCAAACTTCCCATGTTTTCCCTTCTCCTGGCACCTTGCATTCCACATTAGTACCAGATCACCTTCTCCAAATTTCCTATCCTTTTCCTTTTTGTCAAATAAATATTTCATCTGCTTCTGCAACTTTATATTTTGATTTTGAGCCACTCTCCTCATTTCATCCAATTTAGCTAGCTGCTCCATTCTTTCCTCCATGGGTTCAGGAATATCTAAATCTTCCTGGAGAACAAACCTGTAAACTAGTAACAAGTTTTGCAAGGGCATCCTGGCCTGTGTTCCATACACTAACTCAAATGGGGACTTCCCAATTGCCTTCTTCACTGTAATTCTATCAGCCCATATAGCCAATCTTAATTTTGAATCCCAAGCCTTCTTATTTTGACCTAACATCCTCCTTATAATCTTTAGAAGACTCTTATTACTAGATTCTGCTTGTCCATTAGCCTGTGGATGATAAGGGGCTGCATAAGAAATGGCAATACCATATGTGCTACAAAAGCCTTTGAATTCATCTGATCTAAAACACATCCCGTTATCATTAATCAACCTCATTGGTGTACCAAATCTAGTAATAATATTATCCATCAGGAATTGTGTCACCACCTTACTTGTAGCTTGTTTAGTTGGGATGGCCTCTACCCACTTGGTAAAATAATCAGTGGCCACCAATATCCACCTATGTCCACCACTTGATTTTTCTTGTATTTCTCCAATGAAATCAATTCCCCATTGATGAAAAGGGGCATCAACCTGCAAAGGTCTTAATGGAAAAGCTCCCTGATATTTCAATTTCCCAGAGAACTTTTGGCAAGCTTCACATTTTCTCACATATGCAAAAGAGTCATTAAAAATTGTAGGCCAATAATAGCCTGCCCTGAGAATTTTATGCGTTGTTGTCTTTGTTGAGTAATGTCCTCCACATACTCCCTCATGCATTTCACTCAAAACACATTTAGCTTGAAACTCGTCCAAACACAATAATAATACACCATCCCTATTTTTCCAAAATAAATCCCCATCCATAAAAACATATTTTGACGCTTGCAACTTCAACGTTCTTTTCTGGTTATCATTCAATCCTTCTGGACACTTCATATGTTTAATATAATGCATGATATCTACATACCATTGAGTATGCTCAATACTCGCAATTACATCTTCTCCTTCTACATTACAAATCTGATTTGCTTCAAAATTTGCCTATGCCATTAGTTTAGCTAAACCCTGACCTCTGACTAGTTTAGTAATTTGGATCTCCAAGTCAAATTCCTGGATTTTGTTTATCCATTTGCATCTTTTCCCTGTTACTTCAAATTGTGTCAGAATATCCATGATAGCTGCATGAGGAACATAAGCAACTACCTTTGCTCCAACCAAGTATGGCCTAAAAGCTTTTACAGCTTTCACCAACGCAAATGCTTGCTTCTCCATTATATCATACTTTAGTTCAAAACCCTATAATGACTTACTGAAAAAAGATATGGGTTGCTCATAGCCATCTTCATTCTTCTGTAGCATGACAGCTGCAACAGTATGCATTGAGGCAAATGAAAAACTCTGGAAAGGTTTTGTAAAGTCAGGTGACTTAAGAACAGGAGCCTCCTTGATAGCTCATTTTATGGACACAAAAGCTTCCAAAGCTTCTGCAGTCCATTCTATCTTTTGTCCTTTCTTTAACATTTTTGATATTAGTTTGACAATCTTAGCAAAGTTAGAAACAAACCTTCTAACAAAGTTAATATGTCCAAAGAATGATTGTATCACCTTAACAGTTTTAGGGACATGGATCTTATCAATAGCCTCCACCCTTTCAAGGTCTATCCTAATCCCTTCCTTTGAAACAATGTGCCCCAAAAGCTTACCCTCTGTGATAGAAAAATTACATTTCTTGGGGTTTAAGCTAATACCATATTCAAGGGCTCTTATAAATACCTTTTCCAAATGATGAACATGATCCTCAGCCTTCTTAGAGTAAACAGTGAGATTGTCCTAATACACCACCATGAGAACATTAATCAAATCAGCAAAAGCCACATCCATGGCTCTCTAAAAAGTCGCCCTTGCATTAGTGAGACCAAATGGCATCCTCAGATAAACATATGTTCCCCAAGGGGTTGTGAATGTTGTTTTGTATTGCTCAGACTCTTTAACCTTGACCTGGTTATACCCTGAAAATCCATCCATCATGGACAACAATTCACAGCCTGTCACCTTATGCAATATGGCCTCCATATTAGGCAAAGGATAATTATCTTTAAGGGATGCTATGTTTAGATTTCTGAAATCTACACATAATCTGATGTCTCCATTTTTCTTTCTGACAGGGACCAGATTTGACACCCAGGTTGAATGTATAATTGGCTTAATGATTCCACCATCTTTGAGCTTCGCCAACTCCTCCTGCATTTTAGGTTCTAGAGTTGGATTTATCGGCCTTTGCTTTTGTCTGAATGGTTTAGCATCTAGCTTCAATGGTATTTCATGCTAAAACAAGTCTTCTCTATATGCTTTCAAATCTTCATAAGACCAAGCGAATACATGTTTATACTTTCTCAACAATTCAATCAACATTTTTCTAATTGCAGGACTGATCTTTTTACCTATGTACACCTTTTTTGGTGCCATCTTAGTTCCAAAATTAATTTCTTCAATGTCATCCCTTCCAACTGGTGTTTGCTTTATTAAAGACCGATCACTTCCATTATATACCCTCTCCAATGCCACCAAGCCTTTAGGAATCTTATTTGTTTTAAGCTGCAAGATCTCTTTTCCAAAGACTGTCTCTTTTCCATCAACTTCTTCAACAAAGGCATTGAAGTCAATCTCTTGAGATTCATACTGGTCTATACAGTGAAGGAATTTTAAAAGATAAGTGTCATCATTAAAAACTTACCAGCTATATACATTATTAGACACAGCAGGCCTTGTTTTGAATTCAATTTGTGACACTCCTGCCAGCGTAATATCATCTCTCTTCAATGCTACATTAGCTAGAAAATATACCATTATATTTTTTGATCTATCTACCCACTCAATCGAGAAAGCATCAAGCAATTCTATTGTATCCCATACAACATTTCTGTATTGCTTTAATCTTTTATTTTTTGCTATATACTTTGCCTTAACTTGCGAGATAACTAACTCAGAATCTCCTAGAACAGCCAACAACTTTATTTTATGCTTCACCGCTATATTCAATCCAATTAACAGAGCTTCGTACTCTGCCACATTATTTGTGCATTCAAAAGTTAACAAGAATGAATACTTAAATGTATTACCTTCAGGCGAAACAAATACTATCCTAGCTCCATTGCCTTCTTGGTTGTAGGCTCCATCGAAATACATCTCCCACACACCATTGTGGTTCCTTGTAGCATGCTTCTCAATAGGATCACTATTAACCAATTCTGGTTGTGTTGGTTCTATTTTGAAACTCCCAAGATCAACATCACAAAAGCAATTGATTTGGTCTTGTGGCACAAAATCAATGAGTTGATTCATCCTCGGCTCCCTGTACAATTTCACTTCTTGGCCATTTACAGGAATGGTTGCATAAGACAGATTGAATTGGACATTTCCACCAATAGCCATCGTCCATTGCCTTGATAAAAGCATACCGAATTGAGGAGGGGTGTCTATAACTATTATATCAATATTATAAGCTACTTGAGGGTAGGCAGCTAACTTGACTTCTACATCTTTCATTATACCAACCACAGGAACAGGTTGGTTATCCATTGTGTAACACTTTCCCTCATGTATCCACCCACATGCCTAGTTGTTTCATCACTCCTATTGGCATAATATTCATGGCGGTACCAGAATCTATCATACAATTCCTCAATAATTTATTATTTATGAGTAATGTGATAAAGAAAGGATCAACCTGTGGCGGACTTGTCAATACATTACTCAAGCAGATTTCTGGGACGTTTAGTTTATCTTGCTTATTTTTTGCAACCATTTTATTTTCAATACTTACATGTTTTTCACTCTCATTTGTTATCAATTGCATTGCACTATCCCTGTACTCCTTAATTTTCATCATTTCTAGAAGTGGGACAGACATCTTTACCTGAGACAAGGCTTGAGTAAAATCAAAAGAAGAACCTTCTGCCTTAATTACTTTTTTCTGTTCTAATGTTTCTCCTTTGTTTATTTCTTTTTCTCCTCTACCTGACTGATCATTCTTTTCAATTTATTTATGTAACTCTTTTACTGCATCCTTTTTGACAGGATTCTGTTTACTTTCTTCACGTTGTTTGTTTTCATTTTTCTTTGAAACTCCTTGCACAACTTTCAGATCTTTCATAAAGATACCCCTAGGGACACCTTCCTTCTCATTTACTGTCATGTTCCTCAACTAGTATTTATTCTTGGCTTCTTCTACTGCAGCAACAGTCAATTTTTCTATCTCTTCTTCAGTAAGTCTCCTCACATTATTGTGAGCAGGCACCTCAATAGATTGTGGTTCTACATAATCATCCTCAGAGTCAGAAAAAACATGTTGCTCAGCCATATGTACATTATACCTTTGTTCTGCAACGTCATACTCATAACCTCCCTCCTCCAAAGATGAGTACCTCTCCTCAACATGATGAGAAGCATTTGAAGTCAAGTAGATTGTATGATCTTCCCCATAATCTCCAATTAGCAATCCTTCTTCTTGCATTCTCTGGGCTACAACACAATATTCAGAAGAATGTGGCTTATCACATGCCTCACAAAAATAATTGCTATTCACCACATACGTTCCCTTCTTCTTCAATGGATTAGGAGTTTCTTTGCTTCCAGGCCTATCTATTATGGGTTTCCCATCCTTCCAGTTTGTGTTATAGGGCATGTCATGTAACCTCGGCCTTGGTCTTTCATTTCTATATGTGTTCTCCTGCTTATATTGATAATTATTATTTTGTTGAGGAACTCGAGGGTTGTCTCTCTTATTCATTATCCCAACAGCTTTTTTGTTATTCTCTATTGTTAATGCTATCTTTTGTGCTTCAGTTAAGTCCCTTGGGAACCTGTTTCTCAGCTCATACGTTGTTTTAGGGTCAAATGCATTCAGGTAAACACTTAATGCTACAAAGTTAGGTAACTTTGATCCTGGAGGTATTCTATTCTGTAGTTTATTGAATCTTCTGTTAAAATCAAAGATTGAATCATTCTGACCTTTCTGAATTTGCATTAGTTCATGGAGAGTAGCATCTGGTGCACTCAAATTCCCAAATTGTTCAAGGAATTGGTCTTGAAATATCTGGAGAGAATAAATAGAAGTTGTTGCCAGGCTATTGAACCAGTCCCTAGCTTCTTCAATAAGAGACATCATAAATAATCTCATATGCAAATCTTCATAGGGTACATCCAAATCCTAAATAAAAGCATTGAAACTTCTTAAATGATCCTCAATAGTGTTGCTTTACTACTTGTAAACTTGGGTACTAAACCTCTCCAACTGCTGTCCATGGGATATGGATATAATTGAAACCCTGCTAGATCAAATTGTCTGATCATGGTTGTATATTGATAAGGAGGAGGATTAGGTGGGTGTTGATATTGGTACATAGGATTATTGTACTGCATATTTTGTTATGACGCATGACGCTGACCAGGAGGTGGATAATTATTTGGATGTTGTGTGGGAACATAAGGTGGATGATTTGGCTGTCTATATTGATTCCCAATTTGATGGTGAGGAATCCTTGGTGGTTCAGAATACCCCGCACCATGATTGCCCTGTTTATGGGGTGGTACATATTTTGGAGAAAAAACAAATGTGTGTGGAATGTTCTGAGCTTTCTACAGTTTGAATTCCCTCATTGCTTGAATCATTTGGGCCTTTTCTTGCTCTTCCCTTTCTTTTCTCTGAAATTCATACCGTGCCCTAATTTCCTCATAACTTAAAGATTCATAATCTTCTTGTTGAACTTCCTAATTAACAGGTCCACTTTGATTACCTTCAATTTTTTGGTCATATTCATATTGAACTTTGAGTCGTTTGGCTTCAAATCCAGCTTCAAATTTAGCCTGTTTCTGAGGATTGTAAAAAGGATTTCTCTGATCTTCCATGGTACAGGGATCTTCAGATGAATTATCTTTCCATGTGTCAAAGCAATTCTCACCAAAAGGTATTGATGATTTATCTTTGTTTGTTAAGCACATGTCCTCACTTTTCCCTTTACCCTTGTCAGCCTTATCATTTTTATGCGTCCACTTACTATTACCAGGAGGAGCTCCAAAATGACCTCTCCTAAATTGAGATTTTCTTCCATTCATATTGCAATACTTAATCAGAGTCGCCACTCACTTTCTTGAAAGTGAGAAAAATATTGTTACTTGGTATTCCCAGCGGAGTCTGTATATAGGACTTCTGACTCTTATGATTAAGGCACAGATTATTTTCTATTCCCCAGCGGAGTCACCAATTTGTTATCTCTCAAAAACAAAGGTTTGAACCACGAAAGGTTGCCAAGCTTTCACAACATTTTAGGGTAACAGAACAAGGTTTGAAAGAATTAAACCTTCTACTCTCTAGGCACTGCTAGACCTAAGTGGGTATACCTATAATAAATGAAGCAGACTTGACTATTAATCCTATCTTCATGCCATGATTTTTCCAAGATGGAAAATTGAAATGGAAAAAATAAAACAAATTTGGTATGTACTGTATACCAGTATTCAAAACTAAACCTTAATATGCTTAGTTAACAGATGTAACAGGTATGAATAAAACTAAATGATGGAAACAGTGAGACTAGTGTCCTATATAATATGTGTAGTCAAATGAAATCATAGACAACTGACTTCTTTTTGGATTCATTCAAATTGTTTGGCATGTTTATTTATAACCAGTATAAAATTGCAAGGTTGTGATTATTGAGTTCTTCTTACTGATCTAAATGAAATTCCTTGATTACTGTAATTAATCAAAAGGGTTTAATCCTTCCTTGAAAGAACCTATCAACTAATCACACAGATACAGAAAATACGTAATGATAAACTAGACATAAACTTGTTATGTTGATCTAAATAACCAAGAAACATCAATTTTAGAGACAACTCAAATAATTCTTTCAATAGGCATAACACAACAATTGACACCAGAATTCGCCAACAAATCAGATGACTTTCATTGATATTTCCATGGCTTCAAAACATACAGCATAGTCTCAACCCTGTGAAACATGGTGTTCCACCATATTCTCTATTCTCTATCTTATTCTATCTATATGCATATTGTTTTCAAAATAGACATTTATACATTGAGAATGTGAAAGGACACATCCTTTCAGAAATAGAAAATAACTAAGCTCTATTTAGCCATAAGTGAGTCTTGTTGAGATGGTCCAAATAATCCTTGCGCTCATACGTGTTCGCATCTCCAACAGCATTCTAGACCGTAACTTCCATTTTGACCATTTCCTCATTTTGCTTACTCACTTCTTCCAATGTTGTATCATCTGCAGAAGCTACATTCATGATTTCATTCATCACTGACTCACATTCATTTTTCCACCTGGTGGCCTCTTTCAAATCCCCATTATCATCAAAAAATGGAATTACAATTTTCTCAGCGGCTACAATTAATCCCTGTTCATCTCCTTGCAATTCATCATAGAAATTTCGATGGTGATTGATTATGTGATTAGCAGCTTCAAGTGTAGAACTGCTAGATTCATCACTTTGAGCCAACTCATGAAATTTCTCCATGATTCCTCCATCCATCCTTGAGTGCTCCTTCAATGCAGCAAGAGTATGAGAATATTTTCCCCACAATTTATTCAACCAAGATGTCAAATGATCCTGCCTCTTCTTAATAATTGCAGCAATAGCATCATGCTTTCCCTGAGAATAGGCACTTGACCCTACCCAGTGGTCTTTTGCTTGAGAGCTTTCTCCTTGAGTTATCATTTTGGTCGTTCCCATTGAAACACCAACCAATTCTTTGATTTTATCATTCTCTCAGCAATTTCTCATTATTTGCTTTATACATTTCTCTTTCTTTTATCAATAATTGAATCTATGCTTTATTCAATTTTGCAATATTTACCCCAATATCAGCAGTAGCAACAGGATTAGCTTCTCCAGCTTTTAAAGTCAAGACATGGCCAAATGCCTTCTCTGTATCAAGTACCACTTATTTCCTGTGAGGTGGGTACAAAGCCCATATCAACATTGATCCCTCATCAGTATTATATTTGGAGCCTGTATATACTTTTGTCACCTTTTCCTTATCAAGCTTATGAGTAGCATTACTACACTTCAAGAAACTATCAAAAACCAATGCATAATTCAAATCTAAACCAGGAAATATCATAACACCAGCATCCTCCAACATTTTCCTCCCCACTTCTGGAGTCATATTTTCCATTTCATCATCCACACATCTTCTCAATTGAGCCAGCAATTGTTCCTCATTTCTAGAGGTGATATCATCAACATTTTCTCTTATCTCCTTCCCCTTCTGCTTGTACAAAAATTATTTGAACTCAGGGGAATGTATAAACTCATCATCAGAAACAAAGGATCTATACTCCATATGGCTAGCATCAACATCGCCACTTTCAATACTTTGTTCTCTGACTGGGCAGACATATTGTTGAGTCCTCATTCTGGATACCTTTTCTACTTTACCCTGTGGCACATTAGCTTTTGGTGCTTCTTCATCTCCAGAAGACAATAACTCAGTATCTTGTAGCCCCTAGTTATACCTTTCAACTACCCTTTATGCTTCATCTTCATCCAGATTTCTGATCATATCATCAAAAGGATAGGGTACATGCTGATACCCTCCAAAATTAATCCTCTTTGGCTAAATGAATATACCCTTCAGGGTCAAAGTATTTCCTGGTTGGTCCTCTTTTCATGTTATAGTGCAACAATCTGTCAAGAATTGAATTATATCCCTCTTTAGCCAACACAATGAAATCAACAAAGCATAAAGTACTAGGCATAAATTCCTGCTTCCAAAAAGAACTAAAATGCATCACACTACTGTAATCCATTTGTCTAGCAATTTCCAAGTAAGCAACCCTGTTTGGAACTGTCCTTGGCAGAATGAAAGGAGCATCTTCAGTAGCTCCCTCTAAACAATACCAGTCTCCCCAGTTGTGGTCAATTGGCCCATTGAAATCTTTAGGCCGAAGGAATCTTTTGATCTCATCAGTCAATGAATGATTACAAGGATAATGATACAATTTATACAATGTCTTTACAAAATACTCCTCAAAATGAATAAAACTAGAACCAGCAAACCTGCTGTCCCAAATGGCAGTCCACAACTGAATAGGCAATGCTTCACCCTCCTTACCAATCTAAGAAATTCTCATTTCCAGAGGCCACACCCCTAGCTCTTGTCCGAAATATAGCACTAAATACATCAAGAATGAATAATTTCTGAGGTGAACAATGGAAGCTCCACCCTTTAAAGCCATCAATCCAGAGTCAAGCTCCTTAGAAATATATGAAGCATAATCAAATAACCTGGCATTGTGATATTGAATGTCTGCTGCAATGACCATTGGCACCATAGACATAAATTTCGGGGCATCCATCCCCAACACCTGACACACTGAAAAATATGTATATTTAATATAGGGTTCAAACAAATCTACATGATAAGGAGGCCCCTCACTATCTTCTAGAGGTTCTGGCTTGTTGCTCTATTTAACCCTGTGAATTGGTAACCTCCAACCCTTGTAACTCGTATCCATTCTAAAAAATTCCTTCTGCAACTCTTCACAATCTATTTCCTCATCGCAAAATCCTTCTAATTTGAAAACCTCACCAATTCCTTCTTTTGACACATGTATCTGTGGTTTTCCAGAAGGATCAAATATTGCTTTACGCTTTGGATCATAATGATCAGCAAGCAATTTTACCAATTCAGCATTAACAAATATATTAGGGCACACCAATTTCCCTGCATTCAACTTCCATGGATTATAGACTGGCTCAAAATGATTCCTCCTATGATAGTGGAAATTGAAAAGCTCATATCCTCTTACAGTAGTCCAGACATCACCTATGAACTTGCACTTGTCATCCAGCTTGTCAACTTCTGCCCTAAGTTGTGCAGACCTTCTAGCTTTAGGCCCCAAACCAGGTAGTTGATCAATAAGGTCTTGGTTTAGCTTCCTTTCAGTTCCTTCATGCTCTGTATCAGTCTTTTGTTTCTTTCCCTTTGACTGACTGCTCTCACCAAGTTTTCTACCCTTACCCTTTCCAGAACCAAAAGACTCCATTTTTCAAGCTTACAGAATCAAAATATGAAAAACAAAGAAGCAACTACTTACAGTATTCTACTTGAGCTCCTCAGATTGTAAAATTATCTTGGTTCTCTTGTTCAGCTCGCCAATTCACCAGCAATCAATTCGGAAATGAGAAAATGATTAAAACACTATTGTCATTACTGTTTTATTAGATCGCGCCATTAATGAAGCATGAATGAAGCCACCTTTGAAACTAGCACTATTGTATCAAATGTCCTTTCGATGAGAAAAATTCAAATCTGGGGCAAAATCCCTTTTCAACGTTTATTTCATCATTCGCCAAGACATTTTGTGGTCTTACCGACACCTAGAATCAACTTGATGACAAATGCTTCTTCTTTTCATGTCGCTGTGAGAATTCAAAGTCGGGGAAGTGTCTCATAGATATCATGGAACAATACCGATATGTTTTCTTTAAATCATTTTCCAATCGCTGAGACATTAATATTATTCACATTGACTGAAATCCTCTATCTTTATGTTCTTCGCTATAACCTGCAGATGTCGAGGAAACCTCTCGGAGACTTCATCTTGTTTCACCGAAAGTCTTTATTTACACCGGGTCGCCAAGACAAATTTGTACTCTTGTTGATACAATCTTCGTTTCACCCGCTTTGCTATGACTTTCAAAGTCAGGGAGATGTTATGCAAATATCTTTGCATCTTACCGATATGTACTTTTCAATGTATTTTCATTCGCTAAAACAAAATCACCCTTTCACCTATGAATTCTCATTTTGGCATGTCCACTAAGTTTTCTCACCGAAGAAATAAACCCAGCCATTGAAACAACACTTTCGGCAAGACAATGAACCTTCGGGAAAACTTACACCGACACCAAATGTCCTACCGAAATCGCTCCTCCAGATTACTCCTATTCGACAAAACTCACCCCGAACCATCTATCAGTATAATATTCATACTTCGGTGAAACTTATGCCGACAAGTTCTTCTCTCGGTGATGCATATCTCCATCGGCATAAGATTTGAATCGGCGAGACTCCATAGCTTCTCACCGATAGGTTTGAAATACCTTTGCACTTAGTTCGACCAAACAATGGCCCCTTCACCTAGACCTTCCTCGATGCACATAAGTCTCACCGAGATCACTGTTTGCAAGTCAATCGGTAAAACAAAATAATTTCGTTATGAGTTCATACTTATACCAATTAGTCTAGCTGAAACAACCCCTTTATGAATTAGTGGGTATGACATATTGTCTTCGCCCTGACATTAGACCGATGCCCCAACATATGCCGATATACTTTTTTCAGGATGCCTGTCGTCAAGAAAAATTTAGTTCACTGAAACATTTTCCCGAACACCTTTATCTTGAGCGATAAACTTCCGCATGCACCGGTCAGCAAAACACACTGTATTCACCATGACTTCACTCCGACAATGACTCCCCTTTGCCAAAATGATTCCTTTTGTCGCCAGAACAAGAAAATTGTCATGTCGATAGTCTGCAACAAACATATATTAGTGAAAAATCAGGTCGGGGAGACTTTTACAATGTCTTGCCGATTCAGGTCTTATAATAAAAAAATGGAAGACTTAATGGATCCAATGGCTTTTATGACAGAAAACAAGCAAGACAATACAAAGAGGGACCTTGATGCTTATGATGAGGACTCAATATTGGAACTTTTGGATGTAATAGAATGTAAAAAATTCAAAATTTTACAGTTCTAACAAGTCACAGGGTCTGCCATGAATGTTTTTGATTCCTCCTTCTTGTCTTCTTCTTCTTGTACCAAGTTAGCTCTCCTATCTCTGCCCTTATCAGCTTGTTCCCATTTAGGACACTTGAAGGAAGGATGCCCTGGTTCATTGCAATTGAAACACCTACCTGTGAATGGTCCTCTACCTTGTTCAAATCTGCCTCCTCCTCTTTGATCAGAAAATACCTCTTTACCTTTGTCATGGCTGCTCTTATCATTGCTGCCTTGTCCTTGTTCTCTACTACCTCTGAACCTATTTGAACTACCTCCTCTTCCACCATTTCTTTTTCTTTCTTGCTTCCTCTTCACCTTTTCTTCTGCTCTAATGGCCAACTGAAAACATTCACCTAATGTCCTTGGTAATTGCAAACCAATCTCATCTTGTAGATTATACCTCAAGCCATTGATATACCTGGCTACTTTCTCATCTTCTTCCTCATAACCTCCTCTAATACTAAGCTTGTGAAATTTCTTAGTATAGGACATCACATCCATGCACTTTTGTCTTAAATTTTGCCTCATCCTCTTCACATGAATTGTGTAATCAGATGGTAGGAATTGTTCCTTGATCAAACTCTTCATCCTTGCCCATGTAGAAAATTTTTCCAATCCCCTAGCCATCCTATCATTATGAAATCTAGTCCACCATGCCAATGTTGTACCTCTCAACTTGGTTTTGGCAAACTTAACCTTCCTCTCTTCATCCATCTCCTCAAACTCAAAATAGTTCTCTAAGGCATCAAGCCATCCTAACACCTCTTCACTATCCATCTTCCCTTGATAGATAGGAAAATCTATGTGACTCTTTCCTCCATGACCTTGTACTCCTTTCAACAACCTCAATAACCTCCTTTCCTTAGGGTCTTCTATCTCACTTGCAGGTTGCTCTTGATTTACCCTCACATGCTCTTCATCTTCATCGTTATCCTCTTGATTTTCTTGTTTTTCTCTTCTATTTCTATCAAGGTTGTTTATCCTTGCTTGAATAGTATCTCTCTCTCTCCTCCATTGCCTTTCTTCCCTTGCTCTGGCCCTCTCTCTTGCTACTTCTTGTTCTCTTCTTTCCCTTCTCTCCCTTTCCAAGATTTCCTTTAACTCCTCTAACTCTCTTGCCAATTGATTTTTAGTTACCATTGCTGATTCTTCAATCCCTAAAGGACCTACTCACTGCTCTGATACCACTCTGATGTAGAGGGTATGGGAACTTTAGGAAAACAACAATGATTTCAAGGATTGCAAAGATGCACTCACAAACCTCTTCTAGACACCCCTATGGAAACAATGCCTAAATGGCTCACTTATGACACAATTCCTTCTCCTATGGATCCAAACCCTGGGAATGCTCTTAAGGGGCACAATTACACTTGTCTTGAATGACTACAAATCCCCAACCCTCTATCTTAGACAAAACTTACTTTTGCACCTTGACTAGGCTTCTAGCCCAACTAGGCCTCCAACGGTGAATTCTTGACCTTCCACTCAATGTTCCCAAAGGACCCTCCAAACTAATGATTGAACTAGATGTGGTTTGTCATGATACATAACATACTAGATTCTTGATGGCACTTGTTTTGGATCAGATTCTCCAAAATCTGTTGTTTCCTCAAAATCTAGGCCTAATTAGCCCTCTTTTTCAAAGCAACCTCTCTCTAAACTCAACCCCTGACTATGAAACTTTAAACAGTCCCTTAAAATGTTCCCAAACCAAGGATTTTCAAGCTTTTAGTCTTCTATTACACCCTTAATATGCTCAAACACAAAACCCTCCATAAATTGCCTCAAAACTAGGGCTTTTTAGTTACTCACCTTCCAAACACTTCCAGAACCCTCTCTTTGACTTTTCACTATTAGATCAACATCATAAATCAATAAAAACTCAAAAACACACCCCTCATTAAGGCAGATCTCCTACTGCTATACCTTAGCACCCATTTTCATGCACTTTTCCCTTTGACAACTCGGTGTACACCTTGATATTCCTCTTTACTGCATGTTAGTTTGTCAAATATATATGATACATGTTAGGAATGATCCATTTCATAGGTCACAACAGCATTTTACCTTGAAATGGATCAATCATCCATGAAAAACCTCAAAATTAGTGAAAAATATGCACTTTCTTGAGGACAGTCAGCAATATGATACAAATAATTGATTATAAACATGTATCAGAACATGAAAGGGCTTAAATACATGTAGATACAAGTCCCTAAACCATCCTACTAAACAGATCTTCAATAGAAATCAATAAATCATCAAATGAACACAAGAAAAATGCAAGAAATTGTTGTTTTTTTGCTTTTTCCGGTAGCAGTCCGTACAAAATCCGTACCAGCAACCCAAACTCCATAAAAATGACTTCTATGGCCTTTAATAACCTTTCCCCAGCTTCTCAAACTGTTTTGGATTGATTAGTTTACATTAAAGTGATTAAAACATCAAAAATCTACTTTCTCGCCCAATGTTGGAATTCAAAAATTTGAATTTCCAATTTACAATTTATTAAACTCTACTATCCAAAAACTATTGGATCCTTACTATCCAATATTATTTGACAAAATTAAATCATAATAAACCTATCTAACCTCCTAGAATATTATTTTTCCATTTACAAAGCATTTTGGTCCTAGGGTCCTTATCAGGACCCTTAGGACTTTTGATCTTCCAATTACTCTCATCCATGCCAAATGCCATTATAGGATTCAAGACATCATAATTGATGCTTTGGAATGATGGAAAAACCTTCATGTCTCCTGCACTCTCCTGACTCTTCAACTGACTCCTAATGAGCTTGGGTGCTCCTGCACCATTGGCACTTTCTTCCCTACAGTTTACTTTTTAGCTTTACCCTTCCTTATTTCTGCCTCTTTCTTCTATGCCCTAGTTCAAATCATTATGCCAAGAGGAACACATCATCAAAATTTGAAGAGGAATTTTCTTTTTCTGAATGCTCTGCCTTAGAAGAGATAATCTCTATGGTTTGTTTAGTTGTAGGAGGGTTTGTACTAGGGCTTGGGCCAAAATTTGAGGTACTAGGAG
The DNA here is from genome assembly GCA_007258455.2 of Sequoia sempervirens. Classification (NCBI taxonomy): domain Eukaryota; kingdom Viridiplantae; phylum Streptophyta; class Pinopsida; order Cupressales; family Cupressaceae; genus Sequoia; species Sequoia sempervirens. Next base: position 273,484,598 of record VDFB02105785.1, on the reverse strand, counting down.
TAGCTTCAGTTGTGCTCAATCTTTTTCTAGCTCTACAAGGTTGAGGCAAAACCCTAGGTTGCAAATGCTCAAGTCTAATTTGATCAACATTTAAGAATTATTCCCAAGTTATGTCAGTCACATCATGCAAAGATTTCTCAACTAACAATTTGATCAGACAATGGTGGGAAACATAATTATCCCTACCTTTTTGGGTCTTAGTTGCCATGATTGAGAGAAGGTGGTATAACACATTTAGCACATTCATTCTTCTCCTGTGCCTCATATGATTCAAAAGTTTGAAGTGCACAGAGTGTAGGTTCGATTGATGACCTTCACAGGTAATGTACTTCACAACATGAACAACTACTTGTTTCCATGGCTTGAGCAGGGAGGTTCTTTTTGCACCTTGTTTGTCCACACTCAATGGAGGGTCACCAGGTTCTATAAATTCAGCCCTAGCTGACCTAGTGTCTTTGGAAGTAGGGTAATTTTCACCATTGGCACACAACCCTATAACTTTTGCAATTCTTTCTTTAGTAGCCATTACTTCTAACCCTTTTACAGTGGTCTTTCCCTCAGAATTTTTTTGGGAAAATTCCAACACATCTTCATTAAAATCATTCAGCTTCAATAAATAATCTAACCACCCAAAATTTTTGAACTCAACCTAGCTAGGTACATCCTGCAGTAATGCATCATGAACCGTGGGTTTATTCTTGATTAACCCACCTCCCATTGTTCAGTTGTCTACAATCAAACAATCGCTCTACAAAGTTTCTCTTCTTGCAATCTTCGTTTGAAAGCTACACTTCTCCTTCTTGCAATGCCACAAAATTTTCAATGCCAGTATCGTCTAAATTTAACCTTTTTTTGGCTTAAGATTATGACAAGAGTAATAAAGGCAATAAAGGAGTAATAAATGAAGGCTATGAATGAGAAAAATGGTTGTAGTTGACATCAGCTCACACATGTGAGCCATCATCTCACTCAAAATTCAAATTGGCTCAATTTAAACTTTGTTGACATGAACCAATATGGACAAACACGTGGACATAGTATTCACACTCCCCCCAACCTAAATTTGAGCATGTGTCCTCACATGTGCGATAGTTATGACAATTGATAGGGCAAGGAATAATGGCATGCTATGGAGAACATTGATATTAGTTTACATGAATTAAATGAATGTACTAAAAGACAATTACGAGATAACAACTTGATGTGCACGTACCTATATTCTTGGAAGATCTGTTACAAAGATTATGGAGAAAGTATCGATCACCTTTTGAGAGGTCAGTTGAGCAATTAATGAAAGTGGAGTGGAATGGAGTAAAGTGATGATGGAATGAAGTGAAATGATGGAGGTGTGATGAAAGAGAGAGAAATGTGGAGATGGATGGGTGAAGAAGTGGACCCCCATAGAAGTGGAAGTCTTTATTATTACAAATTACGTACCTTAGTTAGCAAGAAGGAGGTCCACTAGGTTCACTTCCTTCGGCTACAAGAAGTTCAGGTGTTGCATGTTGAGTGAATTGTTGTAGGAATTCCTCCTTGGAAGTTGGCTTGTGATACAATTTGAGGCAATGACCATTAACAAGCAGCCTAAATCTGACAGGGTCAATGGTGGTGAGCTGAACAACACCATTGGGGAATACTTCAGCAACCTCATATGGTCCTAGCCACCTTGTTTGCAATTTTCCTGCACTATCTTGATACCTTGAGTCATAGAGTAGGGCCCAATCTCCTGGATGGAATGTCTTGTCCTTGATGAATTTATCATGCCACTTTATTCTTTTATTTTGCACTACCTCTGTATGATGCAAGGATACCTTTCTCATTTCATCCAATGCATTGAGCTGCATGATTTTGTCTCTTTGTGCTTCAGAGATATCTGTAACGCCATAAAAAGTGCCCAATAGAAAACATATTAGAAGCAAACATGCAATACTAAAATCTAAAAATGCAAATCTAATGTTAAGCAACAAAGAACAAAGGAAAGTAAAACGTAAGCAAACTTGAAACAATCTCACCAATTTCAAACGTATTTCCATGATTCATCTCGATTGCCCTTCTCCATTTTGCTTGTGTAGTATAATTGCCCTCAAATTTTCAAGAGTTCGTGCAAGTATAGCCTAAGATAGTGATTAGCAAAATATCAAAGATTCAAGATTGAGTGCTCTCAAAAGTCATAAGATTTTTTGAGATTTCGAGAGAGATTTCGAGAGAGATTGGAATGAAGAATGACAAATCAATTTATAGAAAATTCATTATTCGAACGACAGGTCAGGATTGAAAGATTAACGGACGGTTGAGATTGACAGATTAGACATGCATTCTGATAACTGTTAGTAGTGACATGAGTGATACAAACTAGAAATAGAATTAAAGATTAAATAAATGATTTAATCTTTAGTTCAGTATTCAAAAATAGAAGAAATATCTTTGCATGACAAAGATGAAGATTGATTATAACGACTCTCTATTCGAATGCACGCACAAGGTTTAATTAAATAAATAAGAATATTTAATTAATCCGCATGTACACGCAAATAAGTTAGAACTGGAGGATTGAATGATTTGACGAAGAGATTACTCAAGAACGCCACTTAGACATCAAATCAAGAGTTAACTGAGAGATTAAAGTAGATGTCGAGTCGAGTAAAAGTGAATACTTAGATAACTCACACAATTTATCTAAATATAGAGGAATGAGTTAAAATAGAATTCATGAATTAAATAATTCATTTAATTCAAAATTTAATATTTGAAGAATAATTAAATAAATAAGATTTATTTAATTAAATGATGAAGGAATTTAAATGAATAATTAAATAAATAAAAGAATTTATTTAATTATAGTTGAAGTATGATAAAGAGTAAATTAAATAAGGATTTATTTAATTTAACAAGAAGAATAATGTTAATTAGTAACATAACTAAATAAAAAGCGTTTATTTAATTAATCGGATAAAATAAAGAAAAGTTTGAATTAATAAAATAATTAAGATTTTTAATTAATAGAAGAATTAATGTTAAGATGAATTAATTAAATAATTAAGATTATTTAATCAATAGAAGAATTAATGTTAAGATGAATTAATTAAATAATTAAGATTATTTAATTAATAGAAGAATTAATGTTAAGGTGAATTAATTAAATAATTAAGATTATTTAATCATGACCATGGAGAATAGGAATTATGAAGAATATTGAAGTCGCAGGCCAAAAACCAGATTTCGGTGTCTACATTTGCCCCTCTTTAATACAATGTCATTTTGGCATTGTGTCAAAGAAAATCGATAAGAAATATGCCCCAGTAATGCTCCAGATTAAAATAGGTGAAGGTATGCCCCCTCAGGAGGACAGGCGGGTTCAAAGAACGTGAGTGTGCTCTCGAAATTGATGAGAGAACTAGAAGATGAAAGAAAAAAAGATAGAGGAAAATAGATAATGGTGGTGAAGATGTAGAAAAGAAGAAATGTTAGTGCAAAAAGAAAGATCAAGAAAGAATGAAAGACAGGAGATAGATGTTAGTATTAGCAATCTTCGATATTTCGTTGTATCACAAAAGGTATTGCACTTTATCATCATTGGGCGGGACTAATACAAATGGAGAAAAACACCAGGATATGACATAGATCAAGATGTGCAAGGTCATCCACTTGCTAACAATAGATAGTCGCAGACAAGGAGTGTCGTTAACTCATACTAAGAACACAAGTTTCCCTAGTCTTTCTGTCAAGACAAACCACAAACAAAGTAAAAGCCAGGTCATGAGACATCATTGCTCCTCTAAATCCTTCATGGGACATCCTTGAGGAAACTAGTAACATTACTCAAAATCAAATTGAAAAGATAGTCGACAAACAGCAGTCAAAGAAAATAGAATTCTGATACATCGTTGCTTCTCTAAATCCTTCATAGGACATCCTTGAGAAAGCTAGTAACATAATTCCTATCATAAAGTCAACTAAAAAGATAAGATAAATAAGTCAGACAGTCAAAAAGCCAGTAAAATATTTTCCAAAACTTTATCTTGTTTGTTTGATTTGTTTTGATTGATAAAAGAATTGATTGACAGAGCTTGATTTTAGGAGATACACATACTGGATAAGACTTTGAGTTTGGTTTCGATGTTATGACTATCTGTATAAGGCATGAAAAACCCTGATTTTAGAAAGACATGTATCGTATAAGACGTTGAGTCAAATGTCGTTGATGTGATAACCCATGTAAGGCTATGTTTGATTGTGTGATCTTGTCGATTATGCAGGAAGGACTCATCCTGTATAAGACATAGATTGTTGACTGTTTTGATAACGTCTATTTCCAAGAAGGGCACATCCTGTAGCAGACTGTAGTTGATCTGTTTTGATTGTTTTGTTTGGAAAGTTGTTTGATTTGACTTAGAGACATTGCTGACTTGTTCACCAGATTAATGCATGACTTGAGATGATGCATGGACAATTAACTGCATGTGACAACAAACCCTAAAGGACTGACCTAGTGCAGCCTCAGGGGCTCATTGATTGATGGCCTTGCCTACGTTATAGATGCAGAGACCTCGTAGTTCAACTTGACTGCGAGCGACAAGACTAACTACAAATAGAAGACGTGTGTGTGAAAGTGAAAATGATGAACCCTAGTGGACTGACCTAGTGCGGCCTCAGGGGCTTATCGATTGATGGCCTTGCCTACGTTATACATGCAGAGACCTCATAGTTCGACACGACCAACAACCTTGTCATATAGACATGTAGATTGAATCATGATTTTATACAGACAAACCTAAACGAAATGACCTAATGCCTCGGGGGAATATCGGTAGATGGCCTTGCCTACGTCCAGTTGCAGAGGCAACGTAGTTCGACAAACGAAAAAGACTAACAAGTGCGACTGAATTTGACTCTGTTTTTGGATTTTCGAAATGTTTTTATTTTTTTATTTTTTTATGTCTTTTTGAAGTTTTCGGATGTTTTTGTGTTTTCTCGGGTCATTTTGTGATGTTTGTGGACTTTTATATGGTTTTACGTCTTCAACATAGCCAATGTAAGAATTAATATGACACATGTCAAGTGTTTTCCCCCAGTCTAGTATAAGACCAATTGATTATGAATAGGATAAAATGGGGGATATGAACTGCACTCGATGTCAATCGTTCCAAGTTATGGGAAATACTACCACTTATTACGAGCGATGGACATGAAAGATAAGGGATATGTACAGGGATAGGTAGTATGTACAGGGATAAGGACTTTGTACAGGGTAGCGGACTATGTACAGGGTGTTGGAAATAGGATGTCATTTAATTGCAAATCCTAAACATTAATTATTTCATGTATCTCCTAGATTCTTGGAATGTGTTCAACAACACTAAGATAAGGATGAAATTAATATTTGGATGAAATAAATCATGAAATTGACATTTGTATTTATTCCTAAATAATAGGAGCATGTGGGTGCACACATGGTAAGGTGAAACTCACCTTGAGTCCAGTTAACTATACGGAGTAACAGTTAACACTTCTAATGCATGTAAAGATCCTAGAAGTTAGGATTTGATGTTTGCATGCTTGAAGTTGATTAAGTTAAGTTCAGATCAGTTCAGTTTAGTTAGTTGATTCGATTCGATTTCATTCAGTTGAATCAGTTTAGTTTGTTCAGTTGAGTCAGTTTAGTTCAGTTGATTATCTTCAGTTGCATGCAAGTGCATGTTGCATGCATGTTGGTTATTTTGAGTTGCATGTAGTTAGCTTCATTAACTTGTAATGCATGGCTAATAACATTGAGTTGTATGACAGATAACAGGGACTACTTCTAGTTAACAAGGGATGACCATTCTTTGGAAATGGTGTTGAGTAAATGTTTCAGATTAACAAGAAATCACTTGGAGCCAACTTGGGCGCCCAAGGTGCTTTCTTGGAATTAACTCCAATGCATGATAAGATATTTCTAAAGGCTCTATTAAGTGGGACCCTCTTTTGGGTGCCATCTTTGAGGAATAGCTTTGGAATTATCACCGAAGTGAAGGAGAAGTTGTAGCTTTAGTTTGGGACACCCAAATGCATGATGCACATGCTGTAAGCTTTAGTCTTCACTGAAGAACTCTACTTGAAGGAATATGGCATACCTTTTCAAGGGCTTGTGCTTATGCATTGTAATTATCACCATTTGGAGATTACAAGGATGCATATTGTCTATATATCTCATTCAAGTTGAATAGAGTTTTAGAGGATTGGTTATTGCAGGTGTGAAGAAGATTGCTAAAGACAGAAGAAGCATTCTCAAGCAAGAATTGGAGCTATTGTAATTCAGAGTTTGAATAATAGAATAATTCTTGGTGGATTTTTTTCCCGAAAGGGTTTCTCCACGGTATATCTTGTGTGATCCTTCTATTATCCTGTCTAGTTCTTCTAAATAATTATCTCTACATTCTACAACAGTAAAATGGATTAATCAAGATAATCATCCACAAAGAATTTATGTAACAAAGAAAAGACTTACTTAGAACAGCAATTTTGAAGTTTTATAGAGTATTAAGCTAAGAAAACACCTCATTTTACAATATAGGGAAGTGGACTATGTACAGGGTAATAGACTGTGTATAGGGAAGTGATGCCTATAAGCAAGCGAGCAAGCATGCGTAAGAATCCAAGGACAACCATGATCGTGCCCCTAGTCAAGCTGAAAACCAATTGATAGGTGATGAGGATGGTGATGATGTTGTTTGACATGGGAAGGACACATCCTGAAACAACATGAGGATGATGATAATGTGACTAAAGGATCAAGTTTTGCAGCTAGGCTAGAAACAAAGCCAAGGAATGTTTTGATTGATGCACTAGGATGCATAGAAATATTATATGGATTGGGCTTGTTGCATTTGGAATGACTTTTCAAGATTAGATGGTATGATGGAATATCCTTAGACCATTGACAAGGGAAAAATGAAGGCATGCGATAGGTATTTCGTATAAGGATAACTTGTTTGGAAAAATGCTATGAAGGCTATGACATGATATTTCATGGATAGTTTATGAACAAAGGATAGACATGTCAAGAGTTTTTTCCAAAGCATGATTTATGTTTGCACCCCAGCCCTTATCAAGATCAAAGTAGGTGGGAAAATGGACATGAGTGGTAGGGTTAAGATGGATAGATGGAAAGGTCATACGAAGGGTATGGGAGTTGAGACAACTTGCCCCCAAGTGTGATAGTCCACATAGATAACTTCTTACATATGACGCCTGTTTGCCAGGTTTTCATCATGGTACTTATCCAAAGTGCCATAAGAATGGTTTTCACTATTCGACGAAATTTTTCTTTTGACTTTTGTTTTTATTTTTGGTGTCACCAAGATGCCTGTTTGCCAAGTTTTCATCAAAGTGAATTTCTTTCTTTCTTTCTTTCTTTTTTTTTAATTTTTTGGATGGCCTTGATGCTTTAGATGATCACTGATTGTGCTGAATCCATTGATGGTGTTGATGTAGAGACTGGTGCCATGATATGCCAATAATAAACTTGATGAATTAGTTGCCTTGTCAGGATCATAGCACTTGTATATAATTGATTGATGTCATTGTGATCCTTGTTGACACTAGAGTTGGCCTTATCAAAATACGCACATCGTGATAGAGTGCCATGGGAGTCCTTACAATAAAGAGTTGCTGCCAAGATGCGACGGATTTGTGACATAGGATTTTTAGACTTTAGACGATATGTAGGATTATGACGGATGATGGGAGATGTGTTTGGCAATTTAGATGTAGGAGTTTTCATTTGCCAAACTTGGGGTGATGGATGATGGAGACTGGGTTTCAGATTGGAATAATTTTTGGGACTATGAATTTTATATGCCTTGTATGATGACCATTTTGAAGGAGGTGGACATTTATTATATGTGGGAGTCATCTTTTCTTGTGGCTCCACATTTTGATTGACTTTTACTTTTGAACTATTTTCTTTGCTTGATCCATTTTTCTTTGGGATCCATTTTAACTTTATTTGTCCACTTGGATTTTTGATTGATTCAATGGCCTTTGATATTTGATTTTGAATTTTGAATTTGTAATACTTTTGTTTTTGTTGGTTCCAAATGGAAGGTTTTTTCATGTTGGAATGACAATTTATGGTATGGATGGAACGAGTGTTGGCAACAACCTTATGGTAAGAACTACTCATGGCCTCCATTTTGATGTTTGTATCAGATAAAGTTGCCCCCAATATCGAGGAGGTACCATTAACATCATTAGATTTGCTGACTGAAGGATAACCAAGACCTTGATGTCTAGGATTTTCCTAAAATTGTATTGGTTCTAGAATTCCTTGCTCGTGTATGCCTAGTCCTTTTCCTTGATACTGCATGCTCTGACAGATTCTGTTTGCAATGGGGTATTTTTCATTTTGAAAGCAAGATGTTAACCCATCACTCTGCATGTGGAAAATGTTACTTGGAATCTTCTCCTCTACAAGAAAGCCTGATTTGATAAAAGTGGATGATCCTAGTTGATAGGATCTCTTATCTTCATTGACATGTTGGATATCTTTGGTGTGATTTTGTGACATATCAGATTCAGAGGATTCTATTGGTGCTTCCAAGTCAATGTTGAAACCGTCTTTATGGTCATTGTCATACAGTCCAATGAACTCAGCTATAGTTTGATCATTTGTAAATATGTCTATAGTAGGAGACTCTTGTTCTAGAGGAATATCATCTATGTTTTCAAAGGAGGCAAGTGTCTCATTCTGGGAAATGGATGCATTTGATACTTGGATAGGGTCATCTTCAAATTTTTGCTCATGAATGGCATAAAGGTCAAGGAGTGGATCATTTTGGACTTCTTGCTCAATAGTAGTGTCTTGATCAAAGACGGGTTTGTCTTAAATGATATGATTGGGAATGGAATCTTGATCAAGGATAGGTGTATTTTGGATGACATGATTATCTAGAAGGACTTCTTGGATGGACTTAAAGATAGGGTCATGGGATAGACTACTTTGATCTTGACATGAAGGTGAAGCCATGAAGTCATGCTTTGGACTTTCCATTTGACATGTATCCTTAAGTTTAGTAGATGGGATGTGACTTTGGAGACCATAAATAGATGTATTTTCATGACTAAATGTAAACTAAGATGGAGTGGCTTGGAAGGGATTAGTGGATGAAGGACTAGGATAGGCCATGGAGACTTGGAAGGAATTAGTGGATGAAGGACTAGGGTAGGACATGGAGGCTTGGAAAGGGTTAGTGGAAGGTTGGTTTCCCTTGTCAAGGTTAGGATAAAGGTGAGAAGTGGACGTTTGTTGTGGATTCATGGCATGGATTATGCTAAGGGACTCTTGATAATGAGGGTAGATGGATGGAGGACTAGAACTTATGGATTGTTGATAGGAAGGGTATGTAGGCAGTTGACCATGGGTTGACATTGGTTGGCATTTGGATTGGATAAATTGTCTTTTGAAGTCTATGGCTTGTTGGAATTGACCATTACAGAGTAACTGGTATTCAACTTGACTAGCACACATATCAAGGTAAATTGTAGACATGGTGGTGAGGTTATGACAAAAGATGGAATATGACTAAGGTATGTGATATGAGGGCTAAGGTATGACAATGAAAAGAGTGACTTAAATCTAAGGTATGCAACCTAAGCTATGTTTTTGGAATTTTCGTATGCAAAATAAGGAATGTTCTAGGATGACAGTAACCTAAGATCTAAAGATGCAAGGTATAAGCAAGGTTCTAAAACAGTCAATTCTATAAACCTTAAGACAAAGGGACCAAATACCTAAAGTCTAACCAAGGAGTCAATTTAGTTTAAATCAAGGAACCAATGTAGGACGAGGATCAAAGACAAGTTGAGTTTCCTAACTAGACTGGTGAGCTAGGAGGACTCTGTGCAGGACAAAAGATATACTGATAAAACTGGGTTCAATGACAGATTTCGTTGACGCTATGACTTTTCTAGAGTGTAGATGGTGAACTAGTCCTAAATTATGTAAAAGTGACCTTTCTAGAAGTCTAATGCAAGGTAATATGTTCCCTAAGATGAAGCTAAACTCTAAATGAAGACAACTATGGAAATGACTAAATGAACCTAAAGGATGCAAAATTGAGCAAATCATTTCAGGTTTCTGTTCAAGGACTGTTTGTGTAAAGACAACTGAAACTAGTGTAATCGTGTTGACTAGACAGTGACTGTGAATTCTGGTTTTTTTATAATCAGACAGATGCGTCTTAGGATTTAACAGATGCAGTTCAAAATTAACAGTTGCGGTTTTCCAGTGACCAATTGTGTTTCCCTGGTAAAGTTCAGTTTGACTCTGACAGATGTGGTTAACCTTCTAACAAATGCAACTCATACTGACAGTTGCGACTTAGAATATAATGCATGTAGTTTTTGCAAAGCAATTGCGAGTTAAACTGGCAGATGCGACTCTATTCTTGACATATGTGACTGATACTAACAGATACGACTCATAGCTAAATAGATGTGACTCATGAAAATAGATGTGACTCAAAAATCAACAGATGCGACTAAAGTTTTAATAGATGTGACTCCTGATAATAAATGTGACTAAAGTTTTAATAGATGCGACTCCTAATAATAGATGCAACTAAAGTTTTAACAGATGCGACTCGTGATAACATATGCGACTAAAGTTTTAACAGATGCAACTCATGATAACAGATGCGAGTTTCTAGTGAACAGTTGCGACTCTGTGTAATTTCAGTGATAAGATTTAAACTGACTTCATTTTCCATGATCAAATTCTAACAATCAAAGACAATCATAAGACAAAGTGTTTTTAGTTTTGATTTTGGACTCAAAGAATGTTTAAAGTGATAACAAACAAACACATCCTAATAGGCCAAAGGCCTAGGGTTTGTATACTTGGTATAGCCCACCGAAATACCCCAGATTGGTGATAAACACCTTTCCTTCTCGAGAGCGGATAGCTTAGAAATTTGGTGGCATTGGCTCCCCTCCACAGCTCATTAACGTCTTTCGAGCACACCAATTTTGAATTCTTGGGTAATGACCTCCCAAGAACTGCTATCTCTACTCAAGGGGATCAATAGTGAGTGTCTTCGGGCATGATACTGTACCTTGCACTATACTAAGCAACGGCCACAAATAGGTTGGTCTCTAAAACAAAAGGTATTTAATTTGGGCATTCCATTCATAGGGCATGATCCATGCGGCGAGATTCCCCTTTTGAATCCATCTCGTCGAAACCATATGCATGATTCTTGAAATTTCCCCAAGAATCCTCTTTTATATACCGGCTGGAAGTCCCTCAGGTTCAGGGTGCTACCGGTCTGAGTCATCCTGGGGTGAGTACTTTTTCCCACCAGAACAGGCCCAAGTTCTAGAGTTGGTAATCATTTCTCTTACACCCAGGATTGCACGGATGCGCAAGGGGAGAGGATACTTCGATGTACCAAGTCGTAAGGGTGACCAAACTTGTGCTTTCGCACCAAACACAGTAGCCACTTGTTAATTTTAACCAAACGAAAGATTTGCTATGCTACCAAACAATCTGTTTCAAAATTAACTAGGGTCTTCGACAAGCGTCCTGCAGAAAAACTCTTTAGTAATTTTCAATATTGTCTTCGTCAGTCGTCCTGCAAAAGCTTGTTAACTCCAAATAGCCACACGCTGAAAATCAGATATCAATAACACAAAAAATCAATTAAAAATTTTAGATTTTTGAAAACAGAAATAAATTTTACCAGTCAATTGAGTCGCTACGTTACCAGTTAGATGCATCGTTTCTTCTTCAATTGTGGCTCGATAATTACCAATTAATTATGGTTTAGGAATTGTCAGATGCGTCGTATATTCTCAGATGTGTCGTTTATTCTGTCAGATGCGTTTCAGGAATTCAATGGTGTCGTTTCGTCAAGCTGATGCATCGTTCCGTACAAAAAACCTGCAAAAAATCAAAATGAAAGTCTATGGATTCGTGAAGATTGTGTCTTCACGTCGGGTTCACCAAATGTAACACCATAGAAAGTGCACAATAGAAAACAGATTAGAAGCAAACATGCAATACTAAAATCTAAAAATGCAAATCTAATGTTAAGCAACAAAGAACAAAGGAAAGTAAAACATAAACAAACTTGAAACAATCTCACCAATTTCGAATGTATTTCCATGATTCATCTCGATTGCCCTTCTCCATTTTGCTTGTGTAGTATAATTGCCTTCAAATTTTTAAGAGTTCATGCAAGTATAGCCTAAGATAGTGATTAGCAAAATCTCGAAGAATCAAGATTGAGTGCTCTCAAAAGTCATAAGATTTCGCGAGTTTTTGAGAGAGATTTCGAGAGAGATTGGAATGAAGAATGACAAATCAATTTATAGAAAATTCATTATTCGAACAACAGGTTAGGATTGAAAGATTAACGGACGGTTGAGATTGACAGATTAGACATGCATTTTGATAACTGTTAGTAGTGACATGAGTGATAAAAACTAGAAATAGAATTAAAGATTAAATAAATGATTTAATCTTCAGTTCGGTATTCAAAAACAGAAGAAATATCTTTGCATGACAAAGATGAAGATTGATTATAATGACTCTCTGTTCGAATGCACGCACAAGATTTAATTAAATAAATAAGAATATTTAATTAATCCGCATGTACACGCAAATAAGTTAGAACTGGAGGATTGAATGATTTGACGAAGAGATTACTCAAGAACGCCACTCAGACATCAAATCAAGAGTTAATTGAGAGATTAAAGTAGATGTCGAGTCGAGTAAAAGTGAATACTTAGATAACTCGCACAATTTATCTAAATATAGAGGAATGAGCTAAAATAGAATTCATGAATTAAATAATTCATTTAATTCAAAATTTAATATTTGAAGAATAATTAAATAAATAAGATTTATTTAATTAAATGATGAAGGAATTTAAATGAATAATTAAATAAATAAAAGAATTTATTTAATTATAGTTGAAATATGATAAAGTAAATTAAATAAGGATTTATTTGAATTTAACAAGAAAGAATAATGTTAAATTAGTAACATAATTAAATAAAAGCGTTTATTTGAATGTCGGATAGAATAAAGAAAAGTGTGAATTAATGGAAATGAGTAGATTGCTTAATTAATAGAAGAATTAATGTTAGGATGAATTAATTAAATAATTAAGATTATTTAATCAATAGAAGAATTAATGTTAAGATGAATTAATTAAATAATTAAGATTATTTAATTAATAGAAGAATTAATGTTAAGGTGAATTAATTAAATAATTAAGATTATTTAATCATGACCATGAAGAATATTGAAGTCACGGGCCAAAAACCAGATTTCGGTGTCTACAATATCCATCCCCAAGTCTATTGTAGTTCTAAGAGTCTTATACTCAAATTTAATGGGCATCATAGTTGTCCTTCCATACAGCAACTCAAAAGGAGTGAAGCCTATTGTTGTTTTCTAGGTTGTCCTATAGGCCTGGATAGCTTCTGGTAGCCTATTTTTCCAATCCTTCTTATGAATAACCACTATTTTGGTCAAAATTGCTTCAATTTCCTTGTTAGTCACCTCAACTTGGCCATTTTCCTAAGGGTGATAAGGATTGGACTTCATGTGCCTTATGTTGTACTCATTAACCAATGTTGCAACAAGGGTTGAGGTGAATTGAGCTTCTTGATCAATCACTATCTCTCTTGGAACCCCATACCGTGTGAAAATCTCCTCATAAAGAAATTCAACAACCTTATTATCTCTTGTGTGCTTCATGGCCTTAACTTCTACCCATTTGGTTACATAATTCGTGCATACTAAGACATAGGACTTACCATTTGATGGAAGATCAATGGGTCCTACAAAGTCCAATCCCCACTTGTCAAATGGAGTGATTACTAACTGAGGGTAAAGGGGCATCTCATTAGATTTGGTTGGTCTACCCATACTTTGACATCTATCACACTTTCTCGTATATCTCCCTACATCCTTGTGGAGTGTTGGCCAATAGTATCATGTATTCAGAATCTCCATTGATGTCCTCTTGGCTACAAAATGTCCTCCACGTGATTTATTGTGGCATGCATGCAAAATATCATATGTCTCATCTTCCCTCACGCATCTCCTCATGACATGGTCTGGCCCAGTGTAAAACAAACATCTTGTAATCCATGAAAAAGGAAATAACTTTTCAATGAGCACCCTTCTCTCTTTTGGAGAGAAGTGGGAACTCTCCCTGTGACTAGATAGTTAGCCATGTCAGGATACCAGGATGTTTGCACACTGATGGAAAATGAGTGCTCATTAGGGAAAGAGTCATCTATGACCTAATTATCTTTTGATATAGTTAGTCTTGAAAGAAATTCTGCAACATTGACCTTCCCTGGTTTATCTACAATGGTTATGTCAAACTCCTACATCAACAATAACCATCTTGCTAACCTACATGATATTAGAGGTTTATTCATGAGATACCTAATGGTTGCATGATTTGTGTGCACAAAGATTTGGTAGCCTGTTATGTAGTGTCTGAATTTGTTTAGGGCATAGATCACTGCCAGCATTTCCTTTTCTGTTATTGTATAGTTGAATTCAGCTCCTTGCAAGTTTTTGCTGACAAAATAAATAGCATTTTCAATAGCTCCTTCTTTCTACCCTAAAATTACTCCTATGGGATAGTTTGATGCGTCTATATGGATGTGGAAAGGAAGCTCCCAATTAGGACCTTTGAGTATAGGAGCATGATTCAAAGTTGCCTTCAAATCAGAAAATGCCTTGTCATAGTCTTCTGTCCACTGAAACTTGACATCTTTAGTGAGAAGAGTATTTAATGGTGCTGCTATTTTGTTGAAATCTTTGATGAAACGCCTATAGTAGCCTGCATGGCCCAAGAAACTCCTAACATATTTTTATTTTGCAGGTATAGGTAGGTTAGTGATCACCTCAATCTTTGCAGGATCTACTTGAATTCCTTTGTGAGAGATGTAGTGGCCAAGGACTACACCTTCCTACATCATCATGAAGCATTTTTCACTGTTTAGAGATAGATTTTGGTCTTCACATCTCTTTAAGACTCTCCTAAGTTTCTCCAATGCTTCATTAAAATCAATACATAGGTGGTAAAATCATCCACATAAATTTTCACGCAATCATGAGAGATGTCCAAAAATATGTTAATGACTGCCCTCTGAAAGGTTGCAGGTGCATTACATGTAGGAGTTTAGGAGAACTCCTCAAACACCCCAGAATCACCTACAAGACAAAATAACTTCCACAAGAGAGAAATGGCAGAAATATCATGTTATCATTAAGATGCAAGGATGCCAAATTGAATATGACATGATTACAAATGTACAAAATGCCTTGAATATATAGGCATGAGTGAAAACCTAAAATGCATAAGATGTTTCCAAGTGTTAAAATCACACTACATGTGACAACATGTGAACTCTATCTAGGAAATGATAAAAGATAGAGATAAGTTCTAAAAGGAAAACTCATCTTCTAGAAGAAATCTTATCATATAAATATGAAAGGGGGAATTACCCCATTATTAAATGATTTATCTAATTATGCAACCTAGGACTTAATTAATTAAATGCAAGACCTAAGTTAACTTATGTTAGTGTAATAAATAATTAATTACACTAACACCCCCCATAAGTGCAACTTAGGGAGAAACAAATTATTATGCAAGAGATGCAAAGATGCAAGAGATGGGTCTTGAAAACAAAGGCTTGATCAGGTACCCATTTACAAATGCAATGAGAGAGAAAGAGAAAAAATCTAGAGGGAAAAACCCCCTCCTCAATGAGATGACTGTTGCAAGGAAGCACTAGAAGAACTCTGATGGAGTAACATTGGAATCCCCAATCCGGCAAGCAAGGAAATATACCTTTGTTTACAAGAAACCATAACAGAATCATAATAATGCAACAACAGACCTGATGCCAAGGAACACTGGAAAACTCACATACTAGACCAATCCTGGAATCTATGAAGCAACAGTAAATGAAAATGATGGCCCCCATAAGAGGGAATGATATGATGATAGAATCTGGAAGTTGTGTCTCTCAATGTTGATGCCAAACTGTAACTAAAACTGCTCCATGGGAACGAGTACCATCAAGATTCTGAAACATTAACCATAAAAACATGGTCGTCAAACTGAGATAGATTTAAACCAATGTGGATCAATAACCATAGACTCTCAATCTGAAGTGTGAACCGATGCGAACCAAAATGTGTCCAGCTATGAGCAAGATGAGGCCAAAAGAAACAACAAAAGAATCCAGATAAACTCATGCGAGTTGTCACCAATATGAAAATGAGATTCAAGAAACCCCCTTGATGGAACTTTATATCAGTTCATTTATTACAATACCCAATGATTGTAAAAGGAGAGAATGCAAAAATGCATAAACTACAGAGAAAATGTAAACCTAGTGCATGAAAACAAAATTGAGTGCATGCACAAACCAAGGTACACATTTGCCTCCATGATTAAAAAGGACATCAAATTTGTGTAGATGACAAAATCTGGAAAAATGGTCAACACCACTATGAAATGCTCAAAATTAGCTTTTTGATGATATCCCATTTGCGAAAATCTGACACCATGGCCAAAAGTTATGAATTTTTTTTTTAAATTGAATTTAGCCTGTAGGAAATGGGTTTTCTAGCAAAAAAAGTTTACTTCTGATTTGATTTTTGAAGAATCTGTTTGCAATGAGTAGACAAAAACAGAAACCCAAAAATTGTTTTTTGATCCAACAAGCAGAAAATGAAAAAATAATTTTTTTTAACCTTCAACCAAGAGAAAAATGACGCACACCATTTTTTGTAAAGCTATTTTCTTCAGATTTGTGCAAGATATCAAAAATCTAAAAGATACCCAGTTCAAATTTCAACCCTGGCTACAAAAACTAGAATTATTTTTCCTACAACTAAGTGAAAGTTGGAATTTTGAAGCAAAAAATAAAAATGGCTTTAATAAAAAGGCTACTTGCATCTAGCAAAACTTTCATGCCAATATTGATTCCTCATATCTGGGAAGAAGTTTGTAGCACTGAAGCTCTAATACCATGTAGGAGTTTAGATGAACTCCTCAAACACCCCAAAATCACCTACAAGACAAAATAACTTTCACAAGAGAGAAATGGCAGAAATATCATGCTATCATTAAGATGCAAGGATGCCAAATTGAATATGACATGATTACAAATGTACAAAATGCCTTGAATATATAGGCATGAGTGAAAACCTAAAATGCATAAGATGTTGCCAAGTGTTAAAATCACACTACATGTGACAACATGTGAACCCTATCTAGGAAATGATAAAAGATAAAGATAAGTTCTAAAAAGACAACTCATCTTCTAGAAGGAATCTTATCCCTATAAACATGGAAGGGGGAATTACCCCATTATTAAATGATTTATCTAATTATGCAACCTAGGACTTAATTAATTAAATGCAAGACCTAAGTTAACTTATGCTAGTGTAATAAATAATTAATTACACTAGCATTGCATAAGCCAAATGGAAGTACTGTGTAGGCATAGGTCCCCCATGGATAGGTAAATGTGGTCTTCTCCTGGTTCTCAGGTGCAATTTGGATCTGGTTATACCCACTAAATCCATCTAGAAAAGAAAAGTATTTTTTTTGCAAGTGAGTCCAAAACTTGATCTATGAAAGGTAAGGGAAAATAGTATTTTTTGGTGGCAGCATTGAGTTCTTTGTAATCAACAAAAACTCACCACTTCCATCCCTTTTTAGGCACAATCACCAATGGAGACACCCAATGGCTATCTGAAATGGGGTAGATGAATCCTGCATCCAACAATTTTTGTAATTCTCCTTTTACAATTTCTCTTAATGTAGGGTTAATTCTCTTTTGCGTTTGCCTCACTAGTGTAAAATCATTTCTAATGTAAATTCTATGAGTGCAAAGCTTAGGGTCCAATCCCTTCATATCATGATAGTCCCACGCAAATGCATGTTGGTGGGTTCTCAGTAAGTTTTTCAATGACAACTGTTGTTCTTCACTCAATTTACTGTTGATGTGCATATATTTTCCTTCTGTCACTTGCACTTGTGTAGTTATCTCTACCATAGTTATTTCGCTAATGCTAGGTACCTTGAGTTCATGTGGTAGTAATGTATGATACATACCTGTTGCTGCAGGAAGTTTGGTTGTGGGAAGAGTGGTTGTAGGAAGAATAGATAGAAGTGCCTTGACTGAGGCAACAAAATGAGAGGATGATGCTTCCTCCACTTCACAATGATTCTAAATTATATTAGACAATACTTCATCTTCATCTTCAAGTTGCATGAAAGAGCTTCTGCCTAACATCATAAGTTGTGCCACAAAATTAACTTCCTTGGCCTCTTCACCAACATGTGGCCATACAGGATTATCCATGTCATGGGATGGTTGAGAAGGAGGGTAGAGAACAATATTTTTGATGCTCTTTCCATCATAAATAGTCATGTCCCCTCTCCTACATTTGATATATTCATTTGTTGTTGCTAACCATGGTCTTCCTAGAATTATAGGGTACCCTTTGAGTGTGACTTTATGTGAAAGAATCATGAAATCTATTGGGTATTCCCATGAGTCTAGAGTTACCACAAAGTCCTCTACTATACCATCAAGTTTAACAGTTGAACTATCAGCAAGTTGCAGGACAGTAGGAGTACATCTCATGGTTGCAACATTTAGTTGTTGTAGGATATCCTTGGTCATTACATTTATTGCTACTCCCAAGTCAATCAAAGCATTCTTTATCTAGATCCCATTTATAACAACTCCTACCACAGGACTCCTTGGATCATTATATTTGAGAACAATCACTCTCCCAAGCATGATGTTAGTTAGTTGTCCCACCACATGAACCATAGTGGGTGTTAGGTATCAAAAATGCAGGTTTGAACCATGAGAGGTTGCCAAACTCTCATAAGGTTTTTGGCTAACGTACAAGGCCAAATGATGAATTTGAACCTTCTTCTCTTTAGGCTCTGCCAAACCTAGGCAGGTGCACCTATATAATTGAAGCAGATTTAGAATTGTATGACTTGATTGAATTGATGGATCTATCACAATGGCATAAATAGAAGTGTATATATACTTTGTTTTTATGAAATTTATTTTTTGGGGTGTGACAGATCAGTGCCTTCTATCCACATGGGAAATGGATTCAAAATCAAGAATGATATGTGTTTCCCTTTTTTGGCTTAACTCTAGTTGCTAGGCACTTTGAGAATGAGGTTCTATGACTAGCATAAAACTTCACTAAATTTATGACATGCATAAATTGTGTTGGAATATTTCTTTACCAGGTTCTTCAATTATTCAAAAGAAATCCTTAAATTACTGTGATTCATTCAAAAGAATTTAAATCTGACTTGCAAACACCAATTGATTAAATCACATAAAATGAGAATACATTTTTGATAAATCAAAAATATACTTGATATACTGATTTAAATTATTAAAAGACCTCAAGTTGGAGACAACCAGATAAAAATATCAATAATTGCATCACAACAACTGAACACCGAGAAAGGATTTCACTAGTTAAAACATTATCTCCATTGCTTTGCTTCAAAAACGTCTATACATTATATGCATCCCCTATTTTGATTCTCTCCTCTTTCTAACTCCTAATTCTAACTCCTAATTCTAATCTTTTTTTTATACAATATTATTTTACATATATACATTGTAATTTTAGGGTCATGATTCTTCATTTGTTCCAGTGCAATTTTTCAACATTCTTTGGCAAAAATAAAATATTTAATTAATTTCCTTTTTAGCAAATTAAATATTTTAACCATAATCTTCATCTTGCAATCTTCGTTCTAATTTAATAATAAACCTTCTTTGCTGGAAACTTCACTTTTCGCCCATAAAAATAATCACCCGCATATAACTTCTTTGGTAAAATGATTTCACCTCGTAATTAAAAGTATTTCTTGAGTAAAATAATTACCTATTTTCCCTAGGTGAAAATATTTTCGCAAAATCAACATTTTCATCCATTTTTTCCCACATATTTCTATTTATTACTCCAAAATAATATTTCCTTCTCAAAACACCATTTTTGAATATGTCTCTATTTGTAAAATATCTCACTTTATATTTTATTCCTTCCATTCCTTTTATTTCATTGTGCACCCAGTGTAAAATAATCCTTCCACTCTCACCACAACCACCGCACATAAACTCCATCCCCCCTGTGGTAGTGCGGGGAAAGCTTAATATATACCACTCTCCCATATTAATTTTAATTTCATGTGAAGTATTTTTCCTATGATACGACACTAGTTCTAGGGTTTTTTTGTGGTGATGTTGGGAAAGTCTTTGAATTATTTCCCTCCCTCGTAGTGCCTAGGGTTTTCTAGTGAGAATGTGTGAAACCTTTGTAGTACCTTAATGACTCTTCTGCTACAAACTTTTAGGGTTTCCTTGTATTGACTCTTTGCAGGATGTGAGGGAACTATCATGGCATCATTTATTTTTTCTTTGCCCACCATTCATCATACACTCCTTGTGATTATGCCACACCTTCAAGCATTCCTCTGGAAATATCTTCCAAAATATGTGTAGCCTTGATTTAATTAATTTTAGCACCCTTCAAAGAATCTGCACTTTCCTTTCCACCTGAATGTATTTTCATTGAGTTATATTGTTTTGTCATAGGGAAGAGTGAAGTCCTGCAGAGATATCTTAATTATACGAGATGCCTTGCTTATGCCCCGCTTTTGTGATATGGAAAATCTTGTCGAAGACGTCTAGATGTCCATAATACATGCGGACCTTCAGAGAATATGCTGAACCAAATTTTCAAAACTTTATTTTTGACATAAATGGAGCAAAAGATGACATGTTTCCAGTGAAGACATGTTCCCAAATGCTAAGATTTGCAGAAGGCCCGAGGCCATAATCAACAGTAAATTCTTCTAGGAGGTTGTGAGCTTTCAAAGCTTAAATTTTTCCCCCTTTATCAGTGAATGTCCATGGTGTGAGCACAATGAAATAGGATGTGAGATAATTTTCACCACGTATAGTGCAGTGGTTAAGTCCTTCAAGATTATGCGCAGTGACCTAATTCATTATTCTTAGCTCGAGTATCTCAAATCTAGTTTCCTATAGCTCTTATTTAGAAGAATAGTGGTGCCTCTTTTGGTCAATGGAAGAATTCCATCTCCTTAGAATGCTCAAAAAAAACTGTAGAATTGGCATCGATGAATTCAACCCAAATGCCATTCCTTAATGCCTCAATAAAATTTTGTTAAGCCAAATCCTAGTCGTCCTACTCAAAATAAAGAACCCAAATGTTGCTCATATTTTGAGGACTTGAATCATACTTCACGAGATCATATCTCTGTTGAGATAATCTTGTGAAACAGATGTTATGGTTGTACCTGCTTTTACTTCAACATATGATAATATTTCTTTGTCCTTGTTACTCTTCTTTGCAGATCAAACTATTTGAGGGAAATTTCCTCTAATTTCAACTATGGCCTCCATAATCTATAGAAATGAAATCCCCTTTTAAATGATCAATATTCATCTGCATAAAACTTCAAGTGAAGATCTATTAAACACCACTCTATCTCACTCAACATTAGATTTGTAAGACGTGTGGGTCTCTTTGATTGTGTTAAATTGGGATCACTCTGCTTAAAGTAATTATTATACCCTTGGTTGTATGCTATGTGAATGTGATGCTTTCTATAATGGGGAATTTTTAATGTTTAGCAACAATTTTAAGCATAATTGTACACTGTTTCATGAAGTGGTCTTATGGTGAAAGCCTTGAATAGCCAACATCAATTAAGAGTACAAATGATATGAGGGCCACATCCTTTATGTTCATTGCATAATCTTCTGAAAGATTTTCACTTCTTCCTTGACAAGATCTAATTTGAATAGTGATAGAGAAAATACTTCTAATGCCTTGCACATGATCAAAATGGGTTAAGTAACCTCCAAAACTGCCTTATAAAACTAATCAAATGGTCTCCAAAAGTCATGAGGATTCACCAGAATGTTGAGCTATGGTAGGGGAATGTGTTTGTAGAACGATTTTGCGCAAACTCATCAGGATTGAAAACTGTTAATGTTCAAAATTGCTTACTTGGCATTCTCTAAATATTGCCATTGTTCAACTCAACTGAAACCCACCAACTTGGCATTTTGTAAAGATATCAAATCACTTCTTGTGAATCCATAACTTGGGGAATTGGTTCATTTGGGATCCATGAGTAGGTGTGAAAAGTGGTTTTCCATCAATCTTCTTTGTTTGCAAAATATCAAGCCTCCAATTTGACCTTTTATGACAATTTTTTGGGAATGCAGATGCGAAAACTATGTGAAATCATTTTGTTTTTTGCTTTGAAAAAAAAAGCCAAACGATGTCCTAAAGCTCTGAAAATTGACATGGAAGTACATAGAGATGGGGACAATTGTAGGTACCAATCAATTTATTATGATCAGCATTCATTTGTTTAATATTTACCCTCAAAGTTGACCATTTTAACAGATTTTTCATTGTACTGACAGCAGATTTTCTAAAAACCCTTCAACTTGTCGCTTTGAAAATTTGTCAAATTAGATCATGTGGAGCTGAAAACTGGCATGCAAACTCACATATGGTAGATAGACATGTCTGCAAAGTGATTTTTCTTGAAATTACATTGATTTCATTTTGTGATTTTTCAAAGTGAGCCACTTAAGCAAATTTTTCAACTAAGTTTTTGAGTGCTATATTTAAAATTTGAAGGTTCCAACAATGGGGTCTTTCTTCTTCCTTCCTAGTTTCTTAAGGCATGCTTCCTTGATTTCCTTGCCATATATTGGAACATATTTTGTGGCCTGAAATAGAGGTATCTGGACACATATATGCTTCAACTAATCTAAAATGTCAAAAGTTGTGTCCTTTTCTTTCTTTTCTTTCACAGTTTCCAATCTCTGGGGAAATGGGGGTGTTTGTGCAATCTGTTTGATTGGGACTAGTTCAGGATTCTTAGGTGCACTTGGTTAAACGGGGGTATTCAGAGGCTCCTCTTCTTCCATAGGAAGCTCAGTGATAATGGGTGTGGAAGGATTTGGAAAAGTAGTTTTTGAACACAAGCGGATGTCACATACACTCACAACATATGCAGGGAATTGATTTGGATCAACAAAGTATACTAGTTGTTGTGGTTTGTTATTTGGGTTGGGTGTGGGCTAAGTTGGTAGCTGAATAGGTTTAGGTGCATTTGAACTTGAGCTAGCAGGAGGAGGCATTATAGTAGGTTGTTGGGGATGAGAAGGTGGCCGCATGTAGCTATTTGTCTGGTTTGGCCATTGTTGTCCTCCCCTCCATTGATTTGTTTGCTGCCAATTTCCTTGGAATTGCTGCCAATTCCCCTAAGGTTGCTGCCACTGGGTGGAAATTTTTGGTGATTAGACCAGGTATTTGGAGGGTTACTCCAAGGTTTTGGTGGATATCCTCCATAATTGGATGGATATGGGGGTTGCCATTGGTTACTAGATGAATAAGAATTAAATTATGGCCCAACAAAAGAGAGTGGATCTGGTGGCATACCTTGTCTTGGAGCCCATGGCCTCCTTTGTGCAACATAGTAGACTTGATATTCTTCAACCTAGATTGGCTTGAACTCAAGTGGAATCTACTTACTTTCAATATTAGCTACCATCTTGCATCTATAGTCCTTATTCTTTTGTCTACAATGAGGGCAATATTTTGCCAACATTGCCTCTACCTCCTCTTGTTTCTTTTTGGCCTAAAGTTTATCCAGCTAAGTAGCTAGATTGTTTATAATGTCTTGCTTGAAGTCTACCAGCAAGTGATTAATCTCCATTCTTGAAACTCCACTGATAGATGACTTACCCATAGAAGATTGATAAGCTCTCCCTTTCTTTGAAGCTACCCTAGAGTAGTTCAGGCATATCTTCTTGATATCCTCCCAAGGAACTTGGGAGATATCTCCTCCTCACATCAAGTTCAAGGCATCAGTGCAACTGTCATTAATTCCTCTTAGGAAAAGTAGCGCTTTTATTCTTCATTGAGTGTATGGTGTGGAGATTTTTGCAAATAAAACATAAACCTTGCAATATAATCCTCCAGGCTCTCATCTTCCTTTTGTTGCATCCTAAAAATGTCATCTCCTCTCATGTCACTGCCCCTACAATATTCCTTTTATTTATCAAGGAACTTTATCTTCATGTCCTCCCAAGTCTCCACAGTATTTCTACCTAGGCTCATGAACCATCTTAATACAGCTTCTTTCAGGGTGGTAGGAAATAGCTTAAGCCTATGGGCATCGGTGGTATAGTCATAACTCCTACAGAGTATGTCGAACTTGAACAAGAAAGTATCAAGATCTTCTGTGACAAGTCTATAGAACTTAGGAAGGACTGAAGCTGGGATATTTTTGAGGTTATCAACTTCATTTTGATGAGTAATGGGGAAAGGAAAATCCAGTTGGTTAGGTTTTTTTCTATTTGCATCACCCATGCCTACCTAGTGTAGTTCTAAAGCAAAGAGATTTTCAAGCTGATTTTGGTCTTTAGAGGAAATTTCAAAACTGGTCAGATCAGGAAATGCATCAACAAAGGGGTGTGGATCTTCTTCTTCTTCTCTTGGCAGGTTCTGATACTCAACTAGCTGGAATGGATTAGGATTATTAGGAAGGAATCTCCCATAAGCATCTCTCCTCCTTCCTCTATGCATACGGTATCAACTCACTATCAACCAGCTCACACAAAGAATTGGAAAAAGAATGGTGGATCATTACTTCCTAAATGAGGAGTATACAAAGAAAAAACTTCTAGAAATACTAGAGCAAGAAAAACTATGAATGACTCCAAATAACTCCCTAGTTTGACACCATCCATGACAACAGCGCCAAAAAATTTGGCCTCCTACAATGATCTAATAACTAATCCCTTACAGTTGTGATTAAGAGATTGAGCATCTAACCTGAATAGCTATATCAACCATCATGAAGGTGCATTTAACTTGTCAACCCAGGGACGTGAATATGAAATGGGTCAGCACAATATGTGCACTAAAGATCCAAAGTAGCCATATTCATCCTACAACTAAGAAATAAATGATACTAAAAGTAAATTGCTTGGAAAGAAATAGCATAAGCGTTGAGCATCAACCAACAACTATACTAAGCTAAAATGCATGACAAAAATGAAAATATAAGAGAACAAACAAGAAACTACTCTGTCTGCTTTGGCTATAGGAATAGTCATGGAATGAAATTCTAGTGGCTACAGGAACAGTCAATGCCAGATTCTTAACTAATTACTGAACAGAAAGTAATGACTAAGCTAAAGGATGGAATGCTCACCAAGTGGGTCCCCTTGGATGAGTATTCCTTAAGACAAATGTGAACTCAAATGCATGAACTTATAACTTCATTTTATTCATTGAAAAACAATAGTACAATGGAGCAGCATAATTGTATTGCTTGAAAAACTAAGAATGCGAGTACATCATCAAATTAAGCAACCTCTTTTGAAGGAGCATTTGAGTCTTATTTATAGGAAGAAAAGCTACTAACTAATCACCTAGCAAGGCAATCAACTCCTCAACTCCAATAGATTAGGAGGATGCCACTTTAGGGAAAGCATAGAAAGTGGAGAGGTGGTTACGCATGCGCGAAATCTGGTCATGTATGTTTGCCTTAACACATATTTAGCACAACAGTAACACCTATATTCGTTCAATAGAAAATTAAGACCATTTACAAAGCAGTTACAAATTTTATTTGAATGAGGAATCTCCCGCCACCGAGAGTCTTCCCTCCATTGACCTTCAAGTGATCACCTTGTTGACCATTATGGCGAATGATTAGCTAGAAGATTCTTCAATTTTGTAGGATGCTAATTATATTTACAAAAAAATATTAGTATGCACAACAACTGCATATCCATAACTATCTTAAAGTAGCATTCATTAATCCACATGTAAAATCAACACAGATAATTCATATAGCATGTCAATGTCATTAAAGATCTACATAGAATGATCTTAGGTGCATGCTAGCAATCACCAAAAGTTAAAAGTGGCTGATATTTTGCATGAAGATAAGCCACGTGGTCCACTTACAGTAAGCGACAATTCATTCTCCTGTCTAATCAATCGAAAGATGGGATGTAATTATAACCATCCTTAAAATTAGCAATTAATGTAGGTGTTTTCATTATCTGACAAGGTTAGTCAGTTTTCGACCAACCTTTTATTCGGCTAGATGATGGTTAGCATCCAAGAATCAATTTTCAAGAATCCTTAACCGTTACTTTGTAAAATTTTAAATATTTCCTTGTTTGACATTGCAAGGGTCTGACATTTTGATCCCCCTTGCACTATGATGCATGAGTGAGAATTGATCATAATAGAAGGATCAAATTTTTCTTTTTTAATTTATTGTTGTGAATATTTATTGTCTGTGTGCAGTAAACTATGAGTTGAATGCTAATGCTTATGAATAATTCTGTGACCTTAGATAGGAATTTGGATATTCCTTCCTT
This sequence comes from Sequoia sempervirens, assembly GCA_007258455.2. Classification (NCBI taxonomy): domain Eukaryota; kingdom Viridiplantae; phylum Streptophyta; class Pinopsida; order Cupressales; family Cupressaceae; genus Sequoia; species Sequoia sempervirens. The sequence goes on along the minus strand of VDFB02105785.1, from coordinate 273,458,066 downwards.
GTGAGGATGTGCTATTCAATGGTGTTTAATTCACTTTATTTGCAGCACAAATGATTAAGATTGTGTTGAGTTGAGTCAAGAAGCAATGGTAGTTTGGTCTATAATCCATGATATTTATTGTTTGTCAATCCATTTTAGTATTGAAGTAGTTTCTTTAAGTTTAAGACATTTCTCTTCGCATTTATCTCAAGTCTATGAATAGGTGTTAGTTTTTCCTTTCCTGCTTTCTGGTCAAAAGCATGCCTCATTTTATATATTTTCAAAAAGATCAAAAATTATATCTTAAGAGGGAGTTGTACCTCAATTAAAATTCAAAGGAAGATTACCAATGCAATGGTAATCTCTCCAACTATTGTAAATCTATTGGTCCTTCTTGGGCATTATAGAGTCATTTATTGTTGAATATTTTAAAGGACAAATTTGTTCACTAACAGTTCATCAACTAGGATCATGTGTGATTTTGTGATAAAGAGTTATGTATGCATGTAGTGTTTGGTTTTTGTTCAAATGTATGTCTAAGAAGCACCAAGTTTTATTATGGATGAGATTTGGAAAGATATGGGTTGGTATGGTAGGAGGGAGTGTGTTTATGTGCTTGTTTATTATACGATGAAGCTTTTATTGTAGTATTAAGTGATGTGTGAAAATGGATGCAAATGCATGAGACTTGAAGATCAATGTGTTGAATACTAATTATATACAAGATCAAATCCTTGACACAATCTAGGTGTAGCTTTCATATCCAACACAAGGGAAGAATAGGGATGGGTGGGTAATGATGAAGGAGATGACAGGTGACACTAATCAATAAGTAATACAAGTCATTATAGGTTTATTATGAGTGGGTACATGGGCATTATTTTATTATGATATGGGAAGATATAAGTTATTGTGGTAGGGGAGATGACATCTTAAGAGATGGTGGAAAAGAGACTACTACACATGGCACCTTTATCCAAGTTTTCACCATGGTACTTGCCCAAGGCACCACCAAAGTGGTTTTCACTACTAGATGGATTATTTCTCTTTACTATTTTATTTGGATTTTTTAGATTTTTTATTGATTTTTTTTTCAAAAATTTGGATGTGATGATGTTGTGATCAAAGCATCAAGTTGTTGACATGGTGGACGTTCCTTTATATAATTATGTGGATGTTGTTCCAACGAAGAGGGATGATATCTTGTCTCATAGAAGGAGTGAGCTAAGGTGCAATCATTAATAAGTGCACTATAGAGGCCTTCATGAATCTCACATAAAGAAGCTTGGGCATCCTCCATATCAAAGCACTTCAAGAGGTTTCCATCAAAGGTCTATCAATATGATATATCACCAAGGATGATGAATCGAGAGGATGGATGCATGGAGTTTGGAAAATGGAATAAGTTAGGTGAAGTGGAGGTGAGGTGGGAGATGAGGATGATGGAGACTTAGTATCAAAAAAAATCATCTTAATGTATTGCTTTGAGAACTTTTGTAAATTCCCTTAATTGTTTTGGAAAGTGGAGCATTATTAGAGATCAAATTATTATGGTTTTACTTGATTGTATCTTTGAATTTGACTTTTTTATATTCTGATAGTGTTTGATTGAGATTATGACTAGAGGACTTTTTTAGGGTTTGGAGGTAGTTATCTATCAGTTAAATGCAAAAAAATAATGAATACAACAAATTTATAAAACCCAAAAATCATGGACACCAAGAAGACAACACAAAGATTTAATGCGGTTCACCCAAAACCAGGTTGCATCCACCAATAGAGGGTTCAAATTATATTAATCTCCCAGAAAATAACCTTTACAATGACATGCAAATCCATGCAAAGACATGTAGCAACTTGTAGAAATGTTTTTCCATGTTTTTCCACTATTGATTTTTACACAGCCTTTGTTGCGTGTACCACAACTCTTTTTGCATTTTTCTAGCCACAAAACTGTAAATTTTTGCTAACATTTTTCACACCCTATTGCCCTCAAAAATCTAATTCAAGAGTTTGTAAATGCTCCCACACATGTCCTATTTATTACAAATGAAGTGTGGCCATTGGTTTGTACTCATGCACCCAATAACACATTTTCTTTTGGGCAGCTATATTTAATATTTTCAGCTATCTTTTAATTTTATATTATATAATTGGAACTAATCACTTCTTGCATTTACTATTTATTTGTAACTACTCTTTTAAATACAAGTGCAACATAAATATTTAATAAGTGGAGCAAAATTAAATAAAATATTGGTGAAAATCTTCTCATCTGAGTCTGATTGGTCTCCATAACACAACAATCTCCTAGTTGGAGACTAATTAGACTCCACACCATACCATCTCCCACTTGGAGATTGATCATAACACTGCTACCCCTACAACTCCCACTAGAAATAAGCACCTTGGACCCTAATATTTTGTTTTACTTAAATTCAACCTTGAAGGCCAACTGAAGTTGAAGAGGAGCTCAGCTTCTCCCTTGTCACCGCCTTCATAAACATATATGTTGGATTATCATTCGTATGAATCTTCTCCAACCTCACATGTCCATCCTCCAACACCAACTAAATGAAATGATATCTCAGCTATGTCTGTTTGGTTTTTGAGTACAAGGTAGAATTCTTTGCAATATGTATAGCACTCTAACTATCCATAAACAAGTAACTTTCAACCTTCTGTTTTCCTAACTCTTCCATGAAAAGTTGCAGTCATATCATCTCTTTGCTTGCCTCTGTTGTAGCTACATACTCTACCTCCATGGTGGATAAAGAAACCACATTTTGCAACTGAGAAATCCAACTCACTGTTTTCCCACCAACTGTTAATACATAACATGTGGTAGTTCGTTTGGTATCTATATCCCCTACAAAATCTAAGTCAACATAGCCTTTTGAATCAATATTAGAGCCCCCAAAACACAAACATTTATTGGATGTACCTCTCAAATACCTGAGAATCCATTTTACTGCATTCCAATGCTCCATTGTAGAATTACTCATATACCTACTAACAACTCCTACTGCATGTGCAATATATGATCTTGTGCATACCATGGCGTACATTAAACTACCTACAGCTGAAGCATATGGTACCTTGGACATTTTGACTTCCTCCTCTTGTGTCTTTGGGCACATATCCTTAGTCAATTTGAAATGACTAGGAAAAGGTGTGCTGAATACTTTCGGATTATCCATATGAAATCTTTGCAACACTTTATTAACCTGAGATAAAAACAATTTTCTATTTTTCCTATCTCTAGTAATCTTCATACCAAGGATTTGTTTTGCTTCCCCCAAATCCTTCATAGAAAATGAATTTTCTAGCTGTTGTTTCAATTCCCTTATGTAATCCATGTTAGACCCTGCTCCAAGCATATCATCAACATAAAAATATAAAATAACATAGTTATCATCATCTAACCTCTTAAAATAAACACAATGGTCTAAATTACATCGGTTGTAGCCTTGCTTAGCCATAAAACTATCAAATTTAATATATAATTCTTGAGGTGCTTGCTTCAAGCCATATAAACTTTTCTTCAATCTACACACCAATTTCTCCTTACCTGTGACCTCAAAACCTTGTGGTTGTTCCATATATATTTCCTCTTCCAAATCGCCATGGAGAAAAGCAGTTTTAACATCTAGTTGTTCCAAATGCAAATCTTCAACAACCATAATACTTAAAATAGTATGAATAGAAGTCATTTTAACAACTATAGAAAATATTTTATCAAAATCAATGCCCTTTTTCTATGCAAATCCCTTTACAACTAATCTAGATTTAAATTGTTTCTTACCTCCATCTTCCTCTTTTAGCCTATAAACCCATTTGTTTGGTAAATCCTTTTTACCTGCAGGCAACTTGCATAATTCTCATCTAATTTTTCAACAAGGAGTCCATTTATTCTTCCATTTCATGCTCCCATTGGACCTTGGTATCCATCTACATAGCTTCATCATAGCATTCTAGTTCACCAACATCAAATAATAAAATAGAATACAAACTAGGAGAATTTTTTTCTAGAGGTCTACTTATTCTTGAAGATTGTCTAACATTCCCTGGAGTTTTTGGTATTTGTTGTTATTTTTGTTGTGGAGTATGAGGAACCACTAGAACATCACTATTCGGAGTATCGTCCAACACTACATAATCATTTTCTTTCTTCTCATGTTGTTGCAAATGATCTTTGTACAACATCTTCTCATTGAATATGACATCCCTGCTTCTTACAATTTTCTAATTTTTAAAATACCAAAGCCTATAACCTAATTCATCAATGCCATATCCAACAAATATACATTTATTTGACTTAGCTTCTATCTTGGTTCTATTTTCAAAATCTACATGTGCAAATGCTTCACATCTGAAGGTTCTAAGAAAAGAATAACTCACCTTCTTACCTGTCTATGCTTCCTCTGAAATACCACATCCCAAAGAATTAGAAGGAGCTATATTAATTAAATAAACAATGGTAATAATAATATCTACCCGCTTGTTTAAAGGCATGCCACCATGCAATCTCATACTCCTTGTACACTCCATTATTGTCCTATTCATGCACTTAGCCACTCCATTTTCTTGTGGAGTCCTTGGAACCGTTTTTTTCCTACAATTTTTTTTTACCATTAGAGGAATAATAATCTTCAAACTCTTTGCTACAATACTCACCACCATTATCATATCTAATACATTTCAAATTTTTACCTATCTCATTCTCAACCAAGCTTCTCCAATTTTTAATTTTTTCAAAAACATCAGATTTATGCCTAAGGAAATAAATCCATACCTTCCTAGTTGCATCATCTATGAATGTAGCATAATATCGAGTCACCGAGAGAAGGTACCTGAGTTGGTTCCCATACATCCGTATGCACAAGCTCCAACTTCTCATATTTCTTTTGCTTCCCATCCTTGATAAAACTAACTCTCTTTTATTTTCCATACACGCAACTTTCACATAAATCCATATTAACACATTTTAGACCTAGTAGAACTTTCTCTGAATGAAGTAATTTCATATCTTTTTTACTCATGTTCCCAAGTCTATTATGCCACAATTTTGTTTCACCCATAGCAACTATCTGATTTTCTACCTGTTAACCTACAACAACTATTCCTAAAACTGTTACAGAACCCACAACAACTGTTGTAGTTGTTTTTTCCAGCAACTTCCCTGTTTGATTTTTATCTATAATAGCCAAAGTAGAAGGAATAGTATGACCTGTACAAAGATATAAGGTGCCTACTTTCACACCCTTTTCTACCATTAAGGAACCTTTTGTAACCTTCCAATTTTTATCACTAAATGTAACAACACAACCTTCATCATCTAGTTGCCCTGCTGAAATTAAATTTTTACTTAATCTTGGAACATGCCTTACCTCTTGTAGTATCCAATAATTCCCATTTTGCAACTTAATCTTGATTCTTTCATTTCTAACAATCTTCCAAGGTTCATTATCTCCCAAATAAATGATCCCAAAGTCCCCTTGGACATAATCAAGAAAGTAACTTCTATGGGGCGCAACATGAAATGAAGCCCCTAAATCTAACACCTAAGAATCATCAGCATTATCAAGGGAAAGAATCAAAGCATACTCATCATATTTATTACTTACCAAATTTTCCTATTTAGTACCTTCCTTTTTATCTCCTTTATTTTTTCAAGACCAACAATCTTTCTTTACATGACCCGGCTTACCACAATACAAGCAATCCTTATTCTTTCTGGATTGGGACCTCTTGTCCTTTAATTTTTGTCATGACTTTCCATGACCTCCAAAATTCTTTCCTCTCTCTTTTGTTTTGCCCTTAATTTCTACATTCAAAACACTACTTGATGTAGATGAACCACTTGAGCTTTTCCTACAAATTTTCTCGCTCAAAATGACACCAACAACATCATCAAATTTTAGCATATTCAAACCAGAAATAGAATTACTAACTGCCATTACCAAGCTATTCTAGCTTTTAGGAAAGGAACATAGAATCAAAAGAGACCTAACTTCTTCATCAAAGTTTATGTTTACAAAAGTTAATTGATTGGTAACCATATTAAACTCATTTAAATGATTAACAACTAACCCACCTTCTACCATTTTTATAATAAATAAATGCTTCATAAGAAATACCTTATTCAAATTTGAAGGCTTTTCACATAGTTTTTTCAAGGTTTGCATCAACTCTTCAGTTGTCTTTGCTTTTGAAATATTAAAAGCCACTAATTGTGTCAGGCATAGATGAATACTACCAAGTGTCTTTCTATCTAGAATATCCCAATCCTCATTAGACATAGTCAAGGGTTTCTTGGATTTCTCTTCCAATGGCCACCATAAATCCTTCTAATAGAGATATTACTCCATCTACATATTTCATAATTGATAGTTCTTCCCATTAAATTTATCTATCTTTAACTTACCTTTGTCTTCCATAACTCCCACTCAACTATGAGACTCCCACTCAGTCGTGAGATCTTCCTGCAGAGGATAACTAACCACAACCCACTTTGATACCACTTGTTGGGGTTTGGAGGTAGTTATCTATCAGTTATATGCAGAAAAAATATGAACATGGATCAAATTTATAAAACCCAGAAATCATGGACAGTAAGAAGACAACACAAATATTTAACATGGTTCACCCAAAATCGGGCTACATCGACCAACAGAGGGTTCAAATTGTATTAATCTCCTAGTAAATAACCTTTACAATGACATGCAAAGAAATGTAGCAAATTACAACAACATTTTTCCATTGTTGATTTTTACACAACCTTTATTGCGTGTACCCACAACTCTTCTTGTGTTTTTCCAGCCACAAAACTATAAATTTCTGCTAGCATTTTTCATGCCCTATTGCCCTCAAAACTCTAATTCGAGTGCTTATATATGCTCCCACACATGTCCCATTAATTACAAATGAAGTGTGGCCATTGGTTTTTACTCATGCACCCAATAACACATTTTCTTTTGGGTGGGTACATTTAATATTTCCAGTTGTCTTTTAATTTTATATTATATAATTGTAATTGATCACTTCCAACATTTACTATTTGTTTGTAACCACTCTTTAAATACAAGTGAAACATAAATATTTAATAAGTGCAACAAAATAAAATAAAATATTGGTGAAGATCTTCCCATTTGATTCTAATTGGTCTCCATAACACAACAAACTTGTCTTTGTTTTTCCTTTGCTGACTTGATTTTTTATCTCAGATTTGCAAAGGATTTTGGAATTTTGTATATTCAATGATACCCTTGTTGTTTTGAGATGTATCAGTAACACGTGACACTTGTTGATCCAAGTCTAGGAGGTTGGTGGAAGTGAAGGAGTTGGATGACATGGTGAAGATATGTGAATCTTGGAATAGGTTAGAAATATATTCAATAGAGTCTTTGTGGGTATCTTTATCATTGTTGTTAATATTAAGGATGCTTGCACTTATTTAGTGCGATGAAATTAGGCTTAGTGGGCATAGTATTAGGTGGTTCATACCCCAACCCTTGATGCTTGTCATTGTGTATCAACTTCAATGGTTTTTGCATTCCATGATCTTATTTTCTGAGACCTTTTCCTTTATATCTCATTCTTTTGAATATGTGAAAACCTTTAGGATAAATATTTGTAATTGGATCAAGTTTAGACTTTTGTTCTCTATCTTCTTCATCTTTATATAACTAGGAGGAGATATCCTCTTCAATAGTTTATTTTTCCATTGTACCCTAACACTAGAAGGGAGTAGGTGCACTTTGTATTGTAGTTTTTATGATGGTATCAATGGCTTAGGTTGACCATAAGTTTTAGGAAATAGCAAGAGTTTCCTATGTGGAAAGAGGAATGTAACTCATATGCTTTGCATCCAATGTCTTTGATTTTAACCTTGATCTTTGGGATAGTGTGAAAAGTGGAGGAGGATTTTAGTAAGGAAGGCTCAATGTGTGAGGAAGAAGATGCTTTGTTATTGGTCAAACAATATTATTAAGGGACATGACTACTTTCCAAGAATTTGCAATATTGAAAGGATTTTTTTATCATCAAGTATAGTCACTTCAATTCTATTGTGTGGGAACTTGATGTATTGGTGATACATGGATGGGATGGATTACATGGAATGGATCCATGGGAAACCAAGAAGGATGTTTTCTGGGAGATCAAGGTCTTAAATATGACATGTAGTTTCCATAGTGGTTGGTCCAACCTAGATGGATAACTTTAAAGCACCTTTAGATTCACACTCAACACCATCATAACCTTTTATGGTAATATTGTTTTGAGGATCAACAACATCATCATAATATCCTAATTGTTTTATCAAATTCTAGGTACAAAGATTAAGTCTTGATCCACCATCTATTAGGACATGCTTGATCAAGTGGTTTTATGGATAAGGGCTTCAAGATAGAGTGGTTTGTTGTGAGATAGATTGATGGAAGGAAAATATTTAGTAGTAAAGATGAGAGATTATGGAGAAGATAAGTGCCCTATCGTGGGCTTGAAATTGGTCAATGTTAATGTCATTGGGGACATGAGATTCTTGGAGATATTTTCAAGGATCTCTTTGTATGTGGGAAATGTTCTAAGTATCTTAATAATGGATATTTGTGCTGGTGTTTTTCTTAAGTGATCAAAGAGTTTGTATTTTTTTGTAGATGGAGAGGAGGATGAGGCTCCTTGGATGGTGAATTGACCATTGCGGGTAGTCATGTCATAATTAGAGGCTTTGATGGTTATAGTGGTTACTGTAGGACTTTGTTCAATGCGATCGATAATAGAATCAAATGAGATATTATTACTATAGGTATAGGGGACTGTGTTATAAGATAATATAGCATTGTAAATTTTCAACCCTAACAATTTCACACTATGTTTGGATCCCCCTTAAGTGCTTGGACCTAATTATACTTAAATTATTTTCCTGTTTTATTATCATTTTTGAAAAATTAAGATAAAATTGGGAATTAAAATTATTTATTTATTTAATGACAACTTAAAATCAAAATTAGGTTTGTTCTAGGGAACCCTCAACCTTGACCACCCTATTTTGGCCTAATTTTTGATATTTTATTGTTGGCATTAATATGCTTGAAAATTTAAATTCATTTGTCGACTTCTTGAAAAGATTATTATGAGAAATGAAGAAATGCATATAAATATAAGTCCTTTTCACCATTTGAACACCTAAGGAAACTTTGATCAATCGAGCATCCCAAAAAGTAGTCAAGAGTAGGATAAGCATTATTTTGCAACATTTTCATAAGTCAAGATTCATATTATAAATGCATCATCATGTAAGATTGTTTCATGTTTTATGTTTATTATTTTTTGAGTACTAACACTTGCAAGATCTTTAGTCAAGTATCAATTTCTCCTTGAATGATACTTATGACATGACTTCAATCCATCAAGAAAATCATATATGAGTGGTAAGTTGCAGCACTTGTGATTTATCATTTATTTTATCTATTTTCCTCTGCCTAACCTAGGGTAATCACTCTTTATCCAACATCATCATAGCCATTATGGAGGTGGAAACACCAAATTGGGGTTTGACTTAGGCAAGCCCCTATATGAAATGACCCTTTCTCTCCTCTTTTTCTTGCAAGTGGCAGATATGAAAGTGGATTTGGAATAATATTGAAGATTTAATATAAAAATCAAGAATTCAAGCACATACATTCAATCAAATTAGGGAAATATCAATTATTCATCAATAGATGAAGTTCTGAAGTTGATTTTGAAAAGTAAGCACCTATAGATTGTAACCCATCTATTCCTATTCAGAGATTTCAGAAACCCTAATTCTTAGTCAAGGGTGCCCACACCCCTAACCAGTTAGTTCAAGCTCAAATTTGAATGTCAAGCTCCTATGTCTCTACCTTATACTTTTTTGTTCTTAGTTTCTACCAAATAGTTATGTGTCATTCTAAATTTACATCAATTTTTTGTAGCTACATAATGGACTTAATTTATAGTTAAAAAATCACACATATCACATCCATTCAACTCCAAATAAATCAACCATTCTAAAAGGGAACCAAAACTCTAATCAACAATTTCTTAATTCTCTCCATGCTATTATGTTACAATTTCTTAATAAAAACATGATCTAACTTCCTCCCATTCATCCTATTGATACCACCAAACCATTACCTCCTAACTTGAACGTAAAATTATTTTGTTAATATCACCATACATCTAGGCATGATACAAAAATATGTATGTGTCTAAAGCACCAAGTGCAAGACCTTGTCAATTCTAATGTCATCCAATTGTTTGGTGTAAATTATAAAGGGAACAAATGAGTACTGCCACCTAATTAGAACTTACAAATATTTATCAATCCATTACCAAGCTATTCAATCAATATTTTTGAAGAAAATGATAACGAAGAGGATGTTGATAACATATATGATATAATTGACATGATTGATGTTCATCCTTACAAAAATGAACCTAATATATTATTTGATATCACTTTTACACATATTGATGCTTCTATACATGCACTCGATGGTCCTCTTTACATCATCGGTCGAATTAATGACAAACCCACAAGGGGAGTCCTCATTGATTTGATATGTTTGGTATTATGTGATCACTGAAGAATTTTTACATGTAGATGAGTTATATAAGGATAATTTTAATAGTTCTAAATGTCAATAAAATCTCACCATGGTTCTATTCTCTCTACAATTAGTTCCATAACTCTCCCAATTCAAGTTGGACCTAAAAAATTGGATGTTTTATTTACCATAATCCCGACATCAAATCAATTTCATGTGAAGCTAGGTCACACATGGATTACCTCCATGAATGAGGTCCCATCCATTATTCATAAATACCTTAAATTACCATTTGAAGGACAAATAAATACTATCTATCATAATGAATTTAAAACTTTGGAACTTCATGTATTTTTTTCACTTGATTACTTTTGGCCTCAACTAGCCCAATCTACTCAACCTCATGAAGATTATCTATTATTATCATATCAAAAGTTTGAAGCTAACAATATATCCCAATTATCTCTTACTAATATTCTTCTTGAGGCTCTTTGGTTTCTAGTGGCTATGATGGTTGTTTTTCCTACTCGGGTAGTGAATGAACCTTGGTTTGAACTAGGTATTATTCCTTGGCACCAACCTTCTAGCATCTATGTTGCAGTTCCCCCTTCACCATCTTAGCAAGGACCATGAGACAATCATTCAGTAAGGCCTTTAAGGATTACTTTTGTGTCTCCTAAAGAAAGACAATCCTTTGTCCAAAAACCTAATATCCCTATGGTTTCCCAACCTTCAATAGTTCATTTAGTTCCTCCTACAAGGGAAGAAAAGGGACCAATGTTGGAAAGTACAATTCCCCCTTCACAAGTTGAACTCATACAAGATGAAATCAAAGTGAAAATGAACGTAAACAAAGACGTCTTATTGCTCGTTATCTTGCTAAAGATAACAAAACCTTAACTAATGATCCTACATCCACACAACCAAATTACAATGAGATACCTTCCACCCATCCATATTTTACATCACCTGAATCCACCCACCTCCCTCACCCAATCATGAATTTGAACCTTATCTTTCTCAACCAAAACAAATAATAAAAATTTCACTCTCCTCCCCGTCACCTATTATAAATGATAGCAGTCACAATAATGTTGATAACACTAATATGCAACACATTGTGATATATTTTGATGTTGATTCAAAAGATAAAATAAAAGAAAAAAATATCATAATGCATTATCTCTTATGTTTGTAAAGTTAATGAATTTAGATGGGGGCAACTGTGACGATCCTCCAATTGTGAGTCACCCACCACATGTTGAATCGAGTACCTTTCCTTGTATTGGACTTGTTGTAGTTACTTTATCTTGTTTTATATCTTCTATTTATGATGAGCAAGATTGGGATGTAGATGAATTTTTATAAACCAACTTGCATGGTTAGTACCTTTTTTGTCTTTGTATTTTTGTGTGCATGTAATGTTATCTCCCCATAATGTGTCACTTGACTTGTATTTGTGTTTTCTATTTTGCTTTGGATGACCTTTGATGTTCTTGTTGGAACAAGGATACAAAGAGAGAAAATATGGCATAGCATGCCTCTATTTGTATCTCCATTCCTCTTTATTTTGTAAATGTCTTTCTTTCATTCCTTTTTGGAATGATGAAAAGCGTTGAGACATTTAGGTATCTTCCATGTTGATCCAAAATATTTTCTACAGTCTTCATGTACCATTCATCCCTTGTGTTCTTAGTTCTACAAGTATTTGGGGAATGACATCAATTCAAAGCATGATCATACTAATATATATTATCTCTCATCTATACTAACCCCAAATCTTTGGATCCCTCATGTGTTATTTTATCTTGTCAATTACATGGATTTGCTTTGGGGGGAACCCCTTGTCATGAGTATCTTCTTGGGAACATATCATTTGGCATAGGGTTTCCTAATAAGCTCTCATATCCTATCATTTTACAAATATCATTTTTATTCTACCTTAAAGTTAATTGCTCTCGATTGTCACTAGTAATTACTTTAAGGTGGGGGCATGCATTCCATATTGTGCTTCACTTTGTTCACACAATATGAATCTGGTGATGCTTCCATGACATATTGATCATATTTTGTAGCACCTTAACATAATTATTGGGATTATAATTCTTAGTATGGTTGACATGAGAACTCACCTAGTGAATATCAGACTTAACTATCCCTTGTGTGTTTTCATTTGCTACCTTTGTTGAAACTCACCCAATGAATATTGGACTTCACTAGCTTGTGTTGTTTCTTATCAAGATCACCTAGTGAATATTAGACTTTACTAGCCTATTATGCTTTTATCTATTCATGGGTCACCTAGAAAATATTGGACTTTGCTAGCCTGTGATTTATGGATATCTTGGGTATGCATCCTTGTAGATATCTACGGATCTTGCTAGTCTATGATGTCATACCCCCTTTTTGTGTTTGCATTGTGTTTGTATCATGTTTTACATGGTTTCTTTTCTTTTCTTTTGTTTTATGTTTGATTTATGTCTTCATTGTGTATGCTTCATGTTTTTCATGTCTATTTTATTTCATTGCACATTATGCATTCATGTTCCTTTGCCTTCTCATTATTGTGTAGTAGGATCTTAAGCCCGGGGGTTAGCATATCCCCTAGATTCAGTGGCATTTTACTTCTCCAATATTTAGATGAAAGAAACCTTCTTGGTTTTTCCTTACTTTAGTGTGATCATAAGTGTGTAAGTAAGCTAAGGTAGTGGAACAACTTCCTACACTAATCTTGAGAGGACGATAATGCAAAACTTTTACAGATCTTTAACAATTACAAAAACTTAAACAAAAATCAACATAAATATCATGCATACCACAACACAGTGATTTACGTGGGGAAAACTATTTTGGGAGAAAAATCGCACACTCTAAAAGCTGCCCAATATATTATTCAAAAATCACAAAGATTACAATAAACTTGCAGAGAAATCTTCTCATAGGAGTATCACCAATCAAAGGTCCAAAGACAACATGTCTACTATTAGACTCTCAAAAGACATAACAATACATAGTTGTAATATAATGCCCTCATAAAATAGAGTTGTCTTCTAGGGAAATTTAAGCTAATTAAATATCAGCCATCAGATCTAAAACCTAATGATGAATGGTCCAAATTTATAATAATAAAATATAAATAAAATTTTCCAATCAAGGGTATTGCCCTTGAGCCCCCACCAGGGCGTGTAGCCCCTGAACCCCCCTGTTGAGGGGTATTATCCCCTCAGACCCCTTGTGGGGGGAACCCCCCATCACTACGTATCAACAATACCTTATGTAATTGCAAGGTTGAGACACATTTACCTAACAAATCTCCCACTTGTTGAACACCTTGAATTTGAACATCATTTGAACTTCTCTATGCTCATAGGCTTAGTTAAAGAATCAGAAACATTCATCAAAGTCTCTACCTTAAACAACTTCACCCTACCATCTTCATATCTCTAACAAAAATGGCAATGTACATCAATGTGCTTGGTCTTGGCATGAAATGTTGAGTTCTTAGCTAGACATATCACACTTTAATAGTCATAATATTTTTTTACTATGCCTTGTTTTATTCCAATATTTGAACATAGCCTCTTAATCCAAATGGATTCTTTACAAGAATGCATGGTTGCAATATACTCAGCTTCCGTAGTGGACAAAGCAACCACAACCTATCACTTACTCATCTAACTAATTGCACCATCAAATAAAGTAAACAAATAAGAATTGGATTGTCTGCTATCAACATCACCTACCCAATATGAATCCACATAACCATGAATGTCAAGGGAAATATCATCTTCAATCATAGTACTATGATAACACAAGGAATAATCTAAGGTACCACATGAATATATGAAGACTCTTTTAACTACATCCCAATTAGCTCTATCAGGATTAGATAGATATTTGGAAAGAACTCCCACTGCTTAGGAAATGTATGGTGTTATACAAACCATAGCATACATCAAACTTCCCACTACACTCTAGTAAGGCACTCTACTCATGTCTTCTATCTCTAATGGGTTTGTTGGATAATCTAAAATAGATAACTTTGTTCTAGCTAAAACAAGAACACATAATGGTCTACAATCCTGCATATCAAACATTTGTAAAATCAAATTCACATACTTACTTTGGCCAAGCCATACCTTTTTTTCACTCTATCTCTTCTAATTTCCATCCCAAGAATGTGCCTAGCTGCACCAAGATCTTTCATTTCAAATTTAGTAACAAGTTGAGATTTCAGTTATGAAATCATACCTCTCTTTTCTAATAAATAACATATCATCAACATATAATATAATAAGCAAGAAACAATCACCATAAGTTTTATAATAAACACAATGGTTTGATTTAGAACACTCAAATCCCAAACTCAACACATATGAATCAAATTTTTGGTACCACATCCTAGGGCTCTATTTTAGGCCATAAAAAGATTTCTTCAATTTGCAAGCCAAATTACTTTTACATTTCACCACATAGTGCTATGGCTGTGTCATAAATATCCTCCTCCAAGTCACCATGAAGGAAAGCAGTTTTCACATTCATTTGTTCAACCTCTAAATCATAAGCAACAACAATAGAAAGAAAAAAATATAATGAATGTCATTTTTGCAACAAGAGAAAATATCTCACCATAATCAACACCCTCAACTTGAGAGTAACCTTTTGCAACCAACCTTTCTTTGTAATTCTCAATACCCCCATCTGAACCAATCTTTTTCTTTAACAACCATTTGCAACCAACATGTTTTTTTCCTTCAGGTAATGGTACAAGACCCAATGTATCATTCTTTTTCAAAGTTGTCATTTCTTCATCCATAGAAATCTTCTAGGATTTTGCATCATTCATACTTAATGCCTCTTCTACTGATATGGTTCATCCATGTTAGTATTGAAAGAAAAAATACATCTCCAATCATCAAGTGAATACATTTTCAAGTGGTTTTATATGCCTTGTAGACCTATGAACAAGTTGAGTTAGAGGTCCTTCCTCCTCTTCTAAAGATTCAAAGCTAGATGAGCTCTCTTCAACTTCTTGTATATCCATGGGCCACAATTCAACTTTCTTAGGTGTAGAAGGAAATTTAATCACATCTTCCTGTTTACTTTATTCTAGCTACAATGTAATAGAAGAAGGCCTAATTTCTCTAAAAATAACATGTCTACTATGTATTACCTTATGTGCAATAGGATCCCAAAGCTTGTATCCTTTCACACCATAACTATATCCGAAGAAGATATATTTTATAGCCTTTTTTTCCAACTTTGTTCACTTCTCTTTTGGTACATGTGCATATGCCTCACAACCAAAAACTCTAAGATGTATTAATGAAGGCTTATGACTCGACCTTGCCTCTATAGGCATCTTATCAACAAGAGCTGATGTAGGGGACCTGTTAATCAGGTAACAAGCAGTGGTAACAACTTCAACCCAAAACCTTTGTTCTAGACCAACACCACTCAAGATACTCCTAGCCTTCTCCATCATTGTCATGTTCATTATTTCTCAACTCAATTCTATTGTGGAAAATATAGAGTTTTCTTTTGTTTATGAATACCATAATCTTTACATAATCTATCAGAATCAATGGAGAAAAATTCACCGCCATTATTAGTCCTCAAACATTTTATTTTATTTCTAGTCTACAACTCAACCATTGCTTTAAATTATTTAAGTTGATTGAAAACTTTAGATTTACTCTTTAGAAAGTATACCCATGTCCTTCTACTATAATCGCCAATAAATGAAACATAATATGTGGATTACCAATTGAAGGAACATCTATAGGACCAAACACATCATAATGAATAAGATCCAATACACCGCGAGATTTATAAGAACTCCAGTAAAACTAAAAACAATTTTGTTTTCCATAAATTCAATGCTCACAAAAATAAAATTCAAGATTACAATCAGACAAACCTTCAACGAGGTTTTTATTTTTAAGGTCCTTAGACCCTTTTCTCCAATGTGGCCAAGTCTCTGGTGCCATAACATAATTTTCTTTGTAAGTAACTTTGATTATGAAGAAAGAGCACCCTTGGGTACCCAAAAGCCATGACCATCTGTTGAAGGTGAAATTCTCACCTCTTCCATATACTTTCTTTTCACAGAAGTACTATTACACTCAACAGTGCATGCATCAAGCATATACAATGCGCTATATTTGACACCTCTAGCAATCACCATAGCACTTCTGACCATCTTGTATCTTGCATCAAAAACACTACTTGCACACCTGCATCTATTATTTTTCTCATAGATAACAAATTTCATGCTAAACCAAGGATATGCAACATATCATTAATCCTTTTTATTCTACTATCAAGAAACTTGATTCTAACTTTACCATGGTCAACAATATTTAAATTAGAATCATCATCCAAGTACACCTTACCTCCATCAAATTTTTCATATTCATAAAACCAATCTTTATTAAAGGTCATATGGAAAGATGCACTTGAGTTAATTAACCGTGCATCATTACTTGCACTAGTTGTCAAAAATGCAATGAACGCATCACCATCTTCCTTCTCAGACTCAAAATCAGAATCAAATTTCTTCTTTTCTTCTTTGCATTCCTTATGAATATGTCTAGGCTTAATACAATTTCATCAAGTAACTTTGGAGTTTCTAGGAGATTTTGATCTCCCCTTGGACTTGGATTTATCACCCACCTCATTCTTCTTTCCTTTTTCCTTAGGTCTTCCATGAACATTTAGGGCCTCCTTGGAACTGATGGATACCTTCCTCCTCATCTCTTTAGAAAGCAAAGAACCCACCATATCTTCAGTCTTCAATATAACAGAAGTAATCCCAATAGCCATAACAAGAGAATCCCATGAATCAAGCAAAGAACAAAGCAAGATCTGAAATTTCTCCTCCTCATCCATTTTGGCACCAACTGATTCCAATTGAGCCACCAACATATTGAATGCTTCTAGGTGGTCTGTAATTTTTCCACCATCTTCCATTCTCAAGGAATACAATTTATTCCTCAAGAAAATCTTGTTCACTAAATATTTGGCTTGATACATCTCACCAAGCTTCTTCCATAGTTTATGTGCAGAGGTCCCTTCATGGACATTGATTAAAATAGATTCTTCCAAGCACCATTTGATTAGACCCTTGGCTTTACGATTCATAACATCATATTGAGTAGCCAAAGTAGGATCTACAAGCCTTGAAACATTCCCATCAACAATATCCTATAAATATTGATCTATCAATAGGTCCTCCATATTCAACTTCCACATTTCAAATTTATTTCTAGAAAATTTATCCACATTTATTCTCCCTGGTGAACTTGCCATCTAAAAATTCTTGCAAAAAAATCACAAAGTGTCTTCTGCATAAGCTCCCACTCAAATTTGGATTAGTTCAACAAACCTAGCAACCCACAACTGAAACCAAAGGTGATCAGGCTCTGATACCACTTTTAAGGAAGCTAAGGTAGCAAAACAACTCCCTACACTAATCTTGAGAGGAGGATAATGCAAAACTTTTACAGATCTTTAATAGTTACAAAACCTTAAACATAAATAAACATAAATATCATGCATACCACAACATAATGATTTACGTGGGGAAAACCCTTTCAGGAGAAAATCCCAACATTCCAAAAGCTTCCAAATATATTATTCAAAAATCACAAAGATTACAATATATTTGTAGAGCAAGCTTCTCACATGAATATCACCAACCAAAGGTCTAGAGGTAACATGACCGCTATCAGACTCTGAAGATACATCACAATACACAACTGTAATAAAATGCCCTTGTAAAATAGGGTTGCATTCTAGGGAAATTCAAGCTAATAAAGTATCGGTTGTCAAATCTAAGACCTAATGATGAACGATCCAGATTTACAATAATAAAATATAAATATTTTTTTCCTTTCAGGGGCACTACCCCTAAGCCACTACCGGGGCATGCAACCCTTAGACCCCCAAGAGGAGGGATGATCCCCCAGACCCCTCACAGGGTGGGGGGCATTGCTAATGTATCAACAATACCTTATGTAATTGCAAGGTTGAGACACAATTTCCCAACAAAGCATAAGTTCATACTCTCACTAAAGTGGGGGATAAATGTAGCATTGTAAATTGTTGACCCTTGCAATTTCACACTATGTTTGGGTCCCCCTTAAGTGCTTGAACCTAATTATGCTTATTATTGTCTCATTTTATTATCATTTTTCAAAAAATAAAGATAAAATTTGGAATTAAAATTAATTATTTATTTAACTGAAAATCCAAAATAGGTTTGGTCTAAGGCACCCTCAACCTTGACCACCCTATTTTGGCCTAATTTTTAATATTTTATTATTGGCATTAATATTCTTGAAAATTTAAATTCATTTGTTGGCTTCTCAAAATAATTATTACGAGAAATGAAGAAATGCATATAAATATAAGTCTTTTTCACCATTTGAACACAAGGAAATTTTGATCAACTAAGCATTCCAAAAAATAGTCAAGAGTAGGATAAGCATTATTTTACAACATTTTCATCAATAAAGATTCATATTAGAAATGCATCATCATGTAAGATTGTTTCATGTGTTATGTTCATTACTTTGTGAGTACTAACACTTGCAGGATCTTCAATCTAGTACCAATTTCTCCTTGCATGAGACTTGTGACATGACTTCATTCCATCAAGAAAAGAAAATATAAGTGGCAAGTTGCAACACTTGTGATTTATCATTTATTTTATCCATTTGCCTCTGCTCAACCTAGGGTAAGCACTCTTTATCCAACATCATCATAGCTATTGTGGAGGTGGAAACACCAAAGTGAGTTTTGACTTAGGAAAGCCCCTACATGACACAGTAGATACCTGAAATTCTCCTAGTCTACAAGCAACACCTTTTTACTAATTTTTACCCTTTTCCTAATTATTAAATAATGCCTTATTATTTAATTATTATCAAAAAAATATTCTACTATTAATTGACTTTGTGTTGTTTAATTAATTCATTATAATTCACCCTTTCTGATTAATAAATCTTATTTATTTAATTATGTTTTAATTAACATTAATCTTCTTGATTAATTAAATAGATCTCATTTATTTAAATTATGTCGTTAATTACACATATTCACCTATATTAATTAAATAGTTATCGTTAATTGTTTAATTAAACATCAGCACCCTTCCTAAATTAAATAATTGTTACTAATTATTTAATTGAACCGCTTTCCCACTTCTAGTTTAAATAATTAAACTAATTATTTACTTCCTCTATCTCATCCCAACATTACTCATTAATAAATAAAAAATTATTTATTAATCAAATCTTTACTTGGACGTTCCTCTAGTGATTATTTAATTAATTAATTGTCCTCTCATACATTGACTAATCAATCAAATTCATTGACTTATAAATCAATCCCATTGATTAATAAATCAAATTCCATTGATTGACCAATCAATTCCCATGATTGAATAAATCAAGCCAATTAACTCTCCAATCTATTTCCTCTCAACAAACATCAACTGTTGATCTTTATCTTTCATCTTTGAATCTGAACCATTCATCTGAATTAAGAACTTCTATAAAAGCAAGCCTTCATAGCATGTTGATGGCTAACCACAAAACTTTGGTGTTGGAATTTGCACCATTGTGATCATCACATACACTTGAAGCTTAAGGTGAAAAAGCATACCAATTTCTAAGAGAAAAAACATACAAATAAGAGCAATGGAAGTAATCTATGGCAATACAATAAAAGGTAAAAGTATCATTTGTTTGAATTTGATTTCATCGTTATTGCATGTTTTGTACTAATTAAATTGGATCTTATTGAGTTTAGGATTGTAGATTATGGTTGCTTCCATTGTTTCCTATTATCTCCATGACTAAAAGGTTAATTTTTTTATTTACATTTTGGTGAACCTGATGTGAATCTCACATTTTTAACAATTTCTATATAGAATTAAGTTTTTGTGAAGATACAAGAAGTGTGACACAATCACAAAAAACAACAATGCAATCATGGGGTCCTACATCGCAATCGACGGTTTGTTCAACACATCTGTTGACCTCATTGATACATACAAAGTTTACTATGTCATGTCTATCATTGTTGGTTTTTTGTATTTTGCGGGTTGAACTAGTACACCGCATATGTGTCATCCTACATCGTAATTGATACACAGAACATCAAAGTTGCTTGTCTAAATGTTACATCTAGGTTTTTGTGCATCACAATCGCTTCTCTATGCGACACATCTAAGTCTTCCTGCACCGCAAGTGACTGTCACAAAAAATAAGGTATAAAAATGTTGATTTATACTTTGTTATTTTTTGGTTTTTTAGTAGAATAAAGATTTTGTGTTACTGATCTATTTTTTTTCCATCTTGTGGCGATCTTTCATATTATCTCACATGTTTTCTTAGTGCTTAAAATGAACATGATCTCACACATTTATTTTTTAGTACTTAAAATGAGCATGATCTCAAACATTTCTTTTTAGTTCTCTTAAAAAGAACAATACAATCTCAAACATTTAGTTTTAGTGTTCTTAAAAAGAATAATACAATCCTCACTTTTCAATCTAGATTTAAAATGAATTAGTGTGTTTGAACATGCAATATTTCACATGGTGCTCTAAAATTAATGGACAAATTGCTCACTTCCTTTGGTGTAATTAAAATGAATCAATGATTATTTTATTTGGTGTACTTGCACATGTTAGTCTTGTTACCAAAGGTGTATTTCTATGTATCCTCTCCCCTTGCACTTTGTGCAATCTTGGGTGACGAGAAATAGCAACACATAAACTTTCCCCATTTCTTTTTAAGTAGAAGACCAACCTTGGGACACATCCTCATTGAGAACCCAAGGGTTCAACCTCAAGCGACATTTTCTAGTGTGCTATAGAAATTGGATGAGATAAAAAATTGTATTTCGATCTATGCATGTAGTGCCCTAGACTTTCAGTAAGGGACTACCATTTTTTGGTTCCTTGAAGAGACGTATGAGAGGCTGACAGTGTTCATAGAGATCCACCAACTAAAAACCTTTTGTTGTAGAGGCCATTAAAGTCCATTCGAACGCAACTTATAAAGTGGTGCAAGGGATGCAAATCACACCCTAAAGCTACTCACCATGTACTTTATTAGGTTGAGATAGATCTTCTTTAGTTACTAGAAATAGTTCTTAAGAAGCGAAAGGTGTACTTGTGGTGCCTGTGGATGATCCTGTGTTATTGGAATTTCTATATAGAGAAGGCATTTTTACAATTGACCCAATTGTTCAAATACCTAATCTTTCTAAGTATTTACCCCTTAAATGGGAGGTGGGCCTACCTACAATTACACACCCGTTCTACTAATAAATTAGGTTGTGAATGTTTTGAGTCTTGTTATTACCAAGTGTAAACGACCTTATCATTTAACACAAAACTATCAAAAATCACAACTAATAACTTATCAAATAACTATATTTTATGTTTTCTTATATTGGATCACATCTAAAATTAGAAAATTAAACAAGGTTAGGGTTTCTGAAAGGTCATATTTTTGACAAAACTTGTACAAGTTGTATATGTTAGCCTGTGTTTTGCAATTGTGTATCGGCACCGCAAAAATAGTGTGATACATCCGTTAGCAACTGTGACACATTCATTTGTTAAAACATTGTATCTCTCTATCAGTTGACACTTTGCCTTAGTAAACAAATAGAAATGCATATGTTTGCAATGCATTTGACAAGTTTTATAACACATATGTTGTTGACTACACCATAGTCACAATCTTGTGCACCTCATCTTTGGTTTTCTCTACCGCATTTATTTGACAAATAAAATAGTTTATTTCCAAAGGCTGCAAAAACCTAATTTTTTCACATGAATCCAAAATATAAACAAACATTTTTTCTTGCATTTACAATAAATTTTTAAACTTTCTCAGGTTAAAACATTACATCATTTTACATCATATCACAAGTCCCCAAAAATCTTGTCTTGAACATTCTAAAATATGAAAACCAAAAACAAATTAGAATTCACATCTAGTGTTATCATTTTGAAAGTCTCAAAACATCATCTTTTACAAGCTACCCCATCAATAAAATTTGAAACCCAACTCACAATTCTAGTTGTGGATTCACTTTTTTTATCAAAACAACCATCACCACTAGAGGTTTAGAATGTTTTCATGTGGTTACGTTAGTCCAAAATTGAAAAAAAATTCAAGGCAATCATCTTTTAGGATCCAAAGTAAGGTATTAAAGGTCTTTACATTTAGTGAAATACCATTACCAAAAAATAAAAATAAAATTGTTTTCATTTTAGTCTTGCACCTTTAAAGATTTCCCAAAAATAAAAAAAAATACCAAAAACATAGAATAAATTCATTCTAGTTTGCATCCATACCCAAAACAAAAAAAAAATCAAAATCTAGAAACAAAACAATGCCAAAACATCATCACTTTTATGGTTGTCATGTGATCACAAATCAAAAGAAAAGAGATGGACTCATCATCTAATCCAATGTACAACCCAACTAGTGAAATGAACTTTGGTAAAACTCCTAGTGGTCACATGAACTCACAAAATTAAAATTTCCCCCCATTTGAGAGTTACACTTTGCAAGAGGTAAACCATGGGCTCACACCTAAGGAAATTGAAAATGCATCTCAAGATCCAAGGATCTTGAGAATCATTGTTGAAATTGTATCAATGGACCCCAATAGATATTTCATGTAATTGGCACAAAATGGAGCTAGGCTACTACTTGACTTCGAAATAGCCTCAATCATAGGGGAGACTCCTAACACAATGACACTAGGATTAGGTGCCACAATTAGACCTCCACCATCATTAGAACCTACTATGTCACCACCCACACCACAATTGAACACAAGCATTTCACCTACCCAAATGTCTCATTATTCGTCAACTATGAATGTTCCACTACCACCAACATTCACCAAACCCATGGAAAATCCATTTGCCTCCACATCTACAACTGTAGCACCAACCCACACTATGGTTGTAGCCCAAACTTAAACCCATTCAAATACACCAAGTAAGATACAAAAAACCAACCCTTCGTATCTAGGACCACAAGTGGGTACAACATCCACTTTTCAATTAATAAACACACCTCCAACAAGTACTCAATCCTTTTTAAGAATAGGTCCAAACATCTCTCCACCCCAACAACAACCAAAAAATCTTGGTTCACAATCCACATTTGGGTTTTCTCAACCCCCTTCACAACAACCAAACAATATTGGTTTGTCATCATCATTTGGATTTAATCAACCCCCACCTCCGTAACAACCAAAAATCCATGGTTCTGGGTTTAATCAACCCCCACCTCCACAACAACCAAACAATCTTGGTTCGCACTCCACATTTGGGTTTTCTCAAACCCTTTCATAACAACCAAACTATCATGGTTCTACATACATAGCTAGGTTTAATCAACCCCCTCCATAGTGACCAAACAATCTTGGTACATCATTCATAGTTGGTGTTAACTAACCACCACCACCACCATCATTTACTCAAATTCCTACATACACATCATAATTTCACCAACACATTCCACCCATGTATCAACATCAAAATATGCATGGATTCAATCTAGAACACAACACTAACCCTTACGAGAACCCCTCATAGGATTGCACACAATACATCCAACCCAACTCATTTTTTATAGTACCATCACCCATGGATCCGATGACTCAGCAGTTATAAATGTTGCAAAACCAAATGACCAATATGCACATAATTGGGAGTAGGAAAACCTACTTAGTGGAGGACTTATTTCCCTATCCTTTTGATAGGAGCATTCACATGCTCCCCTTTCCCACAAATTTCATAATCCCTAAATTTGACAAATATAAGGGAAAGGGAGACCCCATTGAACACATCCAGGACTTTCATATAGCCTCTTTAGACGTGGCACATGAATATACATACCTCATGAGATTTTTCCATGGAGTCTAGGAGGACAAGCCCTTGAATGGTTCACACACTTACCTCCAGGTATACAAATTTAGAGTGAACTAATGAATAATTTCATCATACACATTTCCTACAACATATCAACTAATATCAACATTACCCGTTTGTGTGTTGAAAAGAAAAAAGATGGAAAAATCTTCTCACCATTTCTACAAAGATGGTGAAGCATAGCCAGTAAGTGTGTTTTCCATATACAAGAGAAGCAATTGGTAACATGTTAGAGGAGGTGATAGAAAAAGGATTGTCCATCAATAAATCCCTCATTGCCAAAGGGCTTGTGAAATTGTTTAAGGAGAATAACAGTTATTCTTCTCATAATTCTAAACCAAACAAAAAGAAAATGGTCACAAAACAAAAACGTGACAAATGATGGAATTGTAGATGTAAAGCTCATAAATAAGCCACATCTTGTGCTTAATCTGAAAGGACCCACAATGAGGAACACCAATAAACCTCCATAGAAGCAAGAGCCAATTGCTAATGTAGTGCAAAACAACACACCACATGGTCCTCCTAGGCCCCCCCAACCAAGATGAAAGTACATGCCCTTAGGGGAATCAAATGAGGCAATTTTGAGGAAATTACTACAAAATAATGGCATCCAACTAGTTGAGATTAGACATAATGAGTAAGGTCCATTCAAACCAACCTGGTGGAATGATAATGATTTTTGTGAACAATGAGAATCCCCTAGTTATATAGCCAAGGTCAGATACAAGATGTCATAGGATTATGACAAGTGTCTTAATCATATGACATGAGATAACTAATCAAACTTATCTAGGTTCACATGTGTTACAAGTCAAAAGATAAGATAACAACTAATGACAACTAACACCTTCTAGAAAGATTCCTTCCTATGACCTAAGTAAACTTAACATGTGTAAATAATTCCCCTAGTAATGAATTAACTAGGTACAAGACTTTATTTACACGAACACCCCCCCTTAAGTGCAACTTAGGGAGTAGTAGAATATTATGCAAATGACACAAATATGCAAAGAATGGGTCCCAGGTACTTGGCCATGTTAGATACCCATGTACAATGAAATCTCTCACAAACAGAGAAAAGGAGAAAACCCAATGGGACAAAACTCCTCTCCAAAAGAGAGATGAAATACAAAAAATGAATTCTCTCAATGATGCATGAGAAGGCTAAAACCCCATGTGAGGAAAAAGACTCCCCCATAAGAGAGAAGTAGAAGAGAGACAAGGTAGCCCCCCCTTAATGTTGAGTCTCCTGCAATGATGTAGAAGCTCGACATTGAATGTTGAAGATGATCCAAAAGCATCAAAAAACATTCATCCCCTTAGGAAGAAACAAAACCATGGATGTATGCAGGATGTCAGGAATATGGATGATGTTTGATGGTGTCTCTGAAGCATGCTCAAGTGTCTCCATGTCGATGTTGAAAGCTGACACACTCTAAACAGGCATTCTAGGCCACACTGCTAAAGAGGACAATCCAACATCTAGTAGAAGTGAATGTAGAACATGATCCAAAGACAATGATATCCCATCTAAAGAAAAAGAAGCCTCCTCTAAATTTTGTCCAAAAATATCCACAATCACGTCAAATTGCAAAGAATGATCATGCAGAGAATAAACAAGAGGGTCAAGGTGTTCCCTCACAACAATTGAAGAAGGTTCTCCTCCATCAAAGAGAAGATGAATGTCATCAATGGTGTCCCCCAAATTTGCAATATGAGACTCCACAAACAAGTCTGAAATACCTATCAAGAAGTCATCACAAGTAGCCATCTCTGGAAGACAATGAGGATGATGTATGTCCTGCTGCATTGAATCACAAGGAACCAAAACTGTGGAATCAAAAGTATCATCAACTGCAACAATAGATGGAGGAGATGAAATACATGGCTCAAGAATCAGATCTGATGTGAGAAATCCCAAGTTCAAGAAGCTAAATGTCTCCTCTGAATCATGGTTCATGCTAGAAGTACGATCAACAGCCGAAGGAACAATGTCATCATCAAAAGAAAAATATGCAAAGGTATACAACCGAGATGAATGATCAACCATCCTAGTAGCAATGATCTCTCGACTCTCCAAGTCTCAAATGATGACTAAATTAGGTGTGAACTCCATAGTTCTCCCATTTCCACCATGTGTAATCTGATCTATGGAAAGAAGATTGTTCGTCAAATGAGGAACACACAAAACATCCTAGAAAAATTTGTCCCCAAAACTAATAGATCCAGGTTCCCAATTACACTTATGTATGTATTGTTCCCCATCAAGATAGGAGATGTAGTACAAGGCTGAAATGAAGAGAATATAGACTGTGAAGATGCCATATGATGAGATGCTCCTGAATCTAGAAGCCATCTCCCTGATCCCAAACTTGAATAAGCACAAAGAGCTTGTGCTTTATTTCCTGATGTAGATGCTTGAACTTTGTCCTTTTTAGACTGTTTTGAAGTAGAAGGAGATTCAGACATTCTAGAAGGAAAATCAATGTGATTCTCTTTTAGAATAATTTTCAACTCATCAATATCCTTCTTATAACAATAGTGTTTTTTATGTCCATCCTTCTTGCAATATGCACAAAAAGGCCTCTCCTTCTTAGATGATTCTCCTTTTTAGGATGAGGATTTTGATTCTTTATGTGGCTTGTTATTTTTCTTCTTTTGCTTCTTATAAATATTCTCTTATTCTTTTTATCCCTTAGACTCACTTGCCACCAATGCTTGTGACTTGGAAGACTTGATTAGACCCATGTTCATTAACTTAGCTTCCTCTTAGATTAGGAGATTTGCAAATTCATCAAACTTAGGATCAACATATGACGCTCCCATAGAAAATCGATGGGTATGAAAGCCAGAAACAAACATTGAATACTCAAGACCAAGCTTGGATAACACATTCAAAATCAATTGTAAATCCTCTTTCTCAATGTTGCACTCTTTCAACTGTGTTCTTAATTGCTTGATTTTGGAGATGTGGTCTTGGATGTGGTCAAAAATTTTAGGATCAAGATTCATCAAATCATTATCAATCTAATATCCCCTAATCTTATCTATTTTACCATACAATTTTTCAAAAGTCTTCCATGCCTCTTTAGGTGTTTTGCATGATTCAATATGAAATTGTAAATCAAATGAGACTAATGAACATATGCATCCAAGTTTTTTCTCACGATTAATCTCTCATATTGCCAATTCTTTAGCATCAGTAGGTTTTTGAGTGATTTCCTTTAGATGACCTATTAGACCTTTTATCATGAGATAGTTCCATACTGATTTTCTCCATGTAGCATAATTATGTGGAGTTAGGAGTTCAATTTGAGATTTCCCCATTTGCAAGAACACAAACCAAGGAAAGGAATGCAACCAACCATTGCAAGATTACCCCCCCAAATTACTCAATCATGAAACCCCCCAAGCAATATCTAATTTGGCACTTTATACCTAGTGCATTTATAGTTTCCACTGGCCAAAACAATGAAGTGGACTTTGATCTTAGTGCTTACAGATGCCAAAATAGGCCACATAATTAAGTACAATTTTTGATACAAAATGAGATCAATTTGATCATACCACTAAAAAGTACAGAAAAAATTATGCACTTTAAAAAAAAATACACCCAAAAATGTTATCTTAGGAGCAAGATATGAGCTCCCGAAGTTCCCAAAATGAGGACAAAGTAGCAACACTTGTGAGAATCTATAATTTCTTGAAAAACCAGACAACAAAACCAAATTATGATTTCACCACTACAAAGAGCATGAAAAATTATCCCGAGTCAAAATAAAATTCTTGAAAAAAGGAGGTCGTGAGCACAAGTTATGAACCTTCAAAGTTCGCCTTCAAAAACCAAAATGCAAATGGGAGAGGGGATGGAAAATTTTCAAACCAACCATTGACACAGTGCTGACGCTAACGACTTGTCAGCCTAAATTTGATGGCCCAATGCCCATCAAAAAGGAATATACTCGGTTGTGTAGAATATTCACCCAACTATGAGTTTAAAAATGACGGGTGGGGGCCCATCGCCGGTTAGCTAACCACATGGAATATTCTGAGAAATCTTTGTTGTCCGTATAATTCACTCACCAGTTATTAACAATGGTCACTTAATTTCTTAAAAATCTGATGATTTTTTGTATGTACTGGCCACCAATGTATTTAAATGCCTACTAGTGGTTTTTATGTTGCCAGAATTCTTTAGCAGCATCACCGATTTAAAAAAAATTTGTCGCCGATTAATTATATCCACCAGTTGATTAAACGTTGGCTGATGCAATGAGTTGGCCAGAATTTTTACGCATGGTCAGGTAGAGTGGGCTTGCATTGTAGAGCCGTGGGTCCTGGGCCACAGGTCACATGGCATCTGCGATACCACTGTACCTTCTGTGCTACTTAAATTTTGTAGAAAATGAAAACTACAACCCTTCTTTTTTTTTGGATTTTTAACTCAAAACTTTTCAATCACAAAATTGTGAATAAATCAAAATATTTGTTTTTTTTTCAATTAATTCGTAGAATAATAAAAATAATAATTAGAAAATCATATCATCAAAATAATGACAACTTGGGGGGTCGGACAACTCCTTGGACAATTTTTTTTGCCTCACTGGACAACTACTCTGATTTGGATGATTTCGCAATCAATCATAGGGTTTTTAGCCCTTCTGGACGCAATGGAAGGGTTGGATTTGACCCAAAATGCTCCAAAAATGTAGCTACCTTATGGATCTAGCAACCACTCTTTAGCTTCAAACCCTCATAGATTTGGCCTTGTATGCTGATTTGGATGAAACAAAAGGAAAAATCAACTTTCTTGAACCTTCTGGATGCAATGGTGAGCTTAGATTTGCAACAACAAGCTTTGATATGAACCTACAGTAAAAAGCCAAAAATGGAACACCCCCAAATTTGTATCTCTCTTCATAAAAGACTCTCCAATGGCACCCAACCCACACTAATACCATGTTAGAATTGGCTATGTTTGCCAAGATCTTGAGACCAAATGGAAAGCACAAAAAGAGAGAACAAAATGTGACAAGAATAAACTATATTCTTATCAATATGATTCAATGATATGAGATGATTGTGTACAATGAGAGACCCCTTGGTTATATAGTCAAGGTGAGATACAAGATGTCATAGGATTACGACAAGTGTCTTAATCATATGACATGAGATAACTAATCACACTTGCCTAGGTTCACATGTGTTACAAGTCAAAAGATAAGATAACAACTAATGACAACTAACACTTTCTAGAAAGATTCCTCCCTATGACCTAATTAAACTTAACATGTGTAAATAAGTCCCCTAGTAATGAATTAACTAGGTACAAGACTTTATTTACACCAATGACGACACAAAATGTCCACTTGCTTTAAATTAAAGAGCATCATACAAGATCACATAGAGTAGGGTGATATTCAAATAAATAACCAACCTAAAACAACTAATGTGGATAACATGATCTTTAAAGAACCTTTACAAAACCATGGGAAGGGAAAAGCCTCAAGTTCTAGAACAAGTGAAAAAGTTGATTCAAATTATACTAGTGTCACCTATGAGTACACAGTAAACCATATCCAATCATCAAATAATAACATATCCACCATCCCCATTAAGAATAAAAATATTGAGTGTGAGATTACCACTAGGTGATCAAAAGTGACTCTGCAAAGAGCCCCTTCAAAACCTCGACTAATGCATTAGTATAACTTACTCGATCATCTAGGAAAAACCTTCGCTCAAATCTCAATTCTTGAGTTGCTACACCTCTCTCCCAAGCATAAGGCTATTTTAGATAAATCATTGTAGGATTCATTTGTCCCCACAAACCTAAATGTGAATCAATTTGATCCAAGGTACTTTTCATTGAAAATTGAAGTGTCCCAAATGCTCCAAAATTTAGTGTCATCTTGAAGAGCTCAGAAAATTGAATCCAACGCAACTTGAATGGGGTTAAAAGGAGCTCGTACGCTCAAGATATGGCTAGTCAAAGTTTGGTCAAACAAGTACTTAAGGCCAGTTAGAAAGGCAAAAAATGATCGACTTAGAATCAATAGAAATTGACATCAAATTGAAGAGCTTGTTGACATGAACCCAACACCACTTGTTTCATTGAAATATGAGCCTGTACACAGAAGATATCGCAAGTCAAAGTTGGCAAAATTTATCAGAGTTGACCAGGCTATACAAATGTTGACATCAGCATGTTGACGTGGAAGACCATACAATACAGACGGTGAGTTGGAC
Source organism: Sequoia sempervirens (assembly GCA_007258455.2). Classification (NCBI taxonomy): domain Eukaryota; kingdom Viridiplantae; phylum Streptophyta; class Pinopsida; order Cupressales; family Cupressaceae; genus Sequoia; species Sequoia sempervirens. The sequence goes on along the minus strand of VDFB02105785.1, from coordinate 273,427,286 downwards.
CAATCAGGGCTTGACACGTGGCAGACCATACAGGTGACTAGACTGGGCACATGGTGGTATGGTGTTTGATGTGGTTGCTAATGTGGTGGCTGACAAAGCATCGAAATAAGGTTTTCGGTGAATCATTAGGTGCCATGTGGCACCCCTCACACCACCCGGTCTAAACCATTTAACAAAATGTTGTTAGGGGGGGTTGACCCCCTAACCTCCTTTGTAAAAACCAACACCTCCACCATTGCATTGGCGGGTTTGTTTTGTTATTCACAAATTTGGAAATCATTTTAAAAATAATGAGGTGTAGGGGTTGAACCCACAACCTCCTCGCTAACAAAGAGATTACCCACCACTATGCCATTTGGAAATTTAACTATATGAGCAGGATGGGTTATTTTTAAAGAATAGTTAAGCCTGAATCCTCCTTAAAGGGTTAAGTGGTTAAACAACTAAACCTAGAAAACGAATAAGTCCAAACCAATGAATAACAAAAGGGGTTAAGGATGAAAGTAAGGGGTTTATTTTTATTTTGGAGGGATATTTTTGATTTTATGGTTAAAGGTCGTTATGGGAAAATTTCATGTATAAAAAGGGGCTATGGGATTTGTGAGAAGGAAACCAGGTGATGAGAAGGAGAGAATGCTCTAAATACATTGTAGCCATTTTTGTGCAATGAAGGAACATGATGTCACTACACTAGAAGGAGATGGATTTGTAATGCAATTAAAGCTTTTATAATCTTGATTTTGGAGCATAATAGGATCGATCACTCTATTGGAGAGGGACCTAGAGACATAGCCATTTGGTGAACTCCATTATCAACTTGTGTTATGTCTTCTTTTTCTTTTCTCTCTTTCATTCTACTTATCACATTTATAATGCTATGTTTATTTAAGAATTTCAGTTCTATTAATTCATTTTAAAAGCTTTGAATTAATTGTTGTAAACATTTATCATTCATTAAGCAATTGTCATAGATCCTAATTCAAATCAAGTTTGGTATCAAAGCTTTGTGTGGCTAGTATTGCAGAAGTGAATGCTAACATGATCCAGGATTCAGTGAGGCGAAGGAAAGCTTGAAGAATATAATTCTGAGATCAGAAAATGAAGAGATGATCCACCATCATAGATGGAAGAAGTAGGAGGTAGATAGAGCTCAGAGCTTGACGAGATGAGTTTTTAGAAGGCTTTTCTTGACATGAAGATTGTGGTAGAAGTTCATTTTCAAGAGAGGCAAGAATCAATGCGATATGGAAAGGAATGTTCATCGAGGCAAGATGCTCGTGAGGACAAAGGGAAAAGATTAGGAGGTGATCGTGAACCTCCGAAAATTCCCCCAACTCCATCTTCTCCTTCTTCTCCATCTCCTCCTTCTTCTACTCATTCTATGTCTTCTAATACTTTCAAGGGTGTACATAAGCCTAGGATTAAATTGGATGTAAAATTTGATCTAAGTATTGTGGGCAATTAAATGTTGAAAAATTAGATGAATGGGTTCAACAAGTTGAATTCTATGGTAGAGTCCAAAGTATCTTAGATGATGCTAATATGATCTAGTTAGCTACTCTTTGGTTGGGAGGAACAACTCTCACTTGGTGGGAGAGTAGGACTCGGGCAAAAATTTCACAACATGGTAGAGTCAGTTTAACTTGGACAAGATTTGTTAATGCTCTTAAAAATCAATTATATCCCTTAGGCCATATGCAACAGTTAATGATGAACTGAAAAACTTTTAGGAAAGGGAAAGGTCAATCTGTTCAAGAGTACACCCATGAGTTCAGAAAACAGGCTATTGCATTGAATGTTCCATTGCACACCCAAGACACATTGCTTAAGTACATAGGTGGTCTTCTCTCTTATCTAAGGCATTCCATTTTGGTTTTAAATCCTAGTAATTTGGATGAAGTTTGTGTACAAGCCACACATTTAGAGTCAAGAAGTAAGAGTTCTTTAATTGATAAGCCTGATAAGAAGCCTGATAAGAAGCCATCTAAGCCTAAAGGTAAATCCAAAGGCAAAGGGAAGGGGAAAAGATAGCTACAGTTAAGAAGAAGGGTGATAAACCCACGTGCTCCCATTGCAAGAAAGAGGGGCATGATGATTCCAAGTGTTGGAAGCTACATCCAGAACTAAGGCTAAAGAAATATGGTGGAAACAAAGGCAAAAAAAGACTGTTGTTGTAATTCAATAGGATCTTGGATTTGATTCGGGGGATGAGACAAATATTGTTGTTGTTATCATCCAAGGTAAAGATGAAGGTATATCACTTTCATTTGATACAAGTTTTCCTAATGCAAGTTCAAGTGCAAGTAAAGAAACTTCTCCACCTAGGAATGATAAGCAAAGGAATGAATTATTTCATATTCGGGTTGTAATAAAGCATACTAAGGTTGATACTTTGTTTGATACGAGATCTCAAGTTAATCTAATATATGAAGAAGTTGTTAAAAAGCTTAATCTAACTACAACACCTCATCTGAAGCCATATCCACTTGGATGGGTTTGCAATGATGCACAGTTACAAGTCATGAAGCAATGTAAGTTAAGATTTGCTATCATTGCAAACTTTGTAGATGAGGTAGAAGCTGGTGTAGTCCCTTTAGATATTTATAGGCTTTTGTTGGGGAGTCCCTATCTGTATAATTGAAAGGCTATCTTTTATAGGGAGGAGAACAAATATCATATTTTTAAGGATGGGATTGAATACATTGTACGTGCACATAAGATAAAGACTAATCTAATCTTGGTAAATACTGGGCAAATGAAAAGGTTAGTCAATGCAAGTAAGAACTTTGTATTAATGATTGTAAAAGCCGAAGAAGATGAAAAATTTGAGGCATTCAAGGGGTGTGATCCAAAACATAAAGTTGAAATGTTCAAATTTGTTTCCGCTTATGATGACTTATTTTAGGAGCTAAAGGGATTGCAACCCAAGAGAGAGATAGAGCATGAAATCCAGTTACAACAAGATGTGCCACTTCCTAACATCAGCATGTACCATTTATCAGTCATGCAAAATGAGAAAATCAAAAAGTAGGTTTAGGACTTGGTTGAGAAAGGAGTTATTTGACCTAGTACATCTCCTTGCGGTTCTCCAATTGAGTTGGTTCTAAAGAAGGATGGGTCTTGGATAATGTGCATCGACTACAGAGCCCTGAATAAGATAACAGTAAAGAACATGTATCCTCTTCCTCGAATAGATGATTTACTTGATCAATTGAAACATGCAATTTATTTCATTAAGTTAGACTTACATAGTGGATATCATCAAATAAGAATTGCAAAAAATGACATTTGGAAAATTGCATTTAAGACAAAACAGGGACTGTTTGAGTGGTTGGTCATGCCCTTTGGGCTTTCTAATGCACCAGCTACCTTTATGAGAGTCATGAATGTTGTATTTCATCCTTTCATTGATGATTTTGTCATATTCTATCTAGATGATATTCTTGTATTCAGTCAAACTTGGGAAGATCATGTAAGTCATGTAAAGAAAGTTTTTGATGTATTGAGAAAAGAAAAACTCTTTGTAAAGATGTCTAAATGTGAATTCACTAGGACATCCTTAGTGTACTTAAGCTATGTCATAGGAGGTGGTCAATTGAAAGTAGACCCTATGAAGGTCAAAGCTATTGTAAAATGGCCTAAGCGAAGTATAGTCACATAAGTCAGAAGTTTCTTTGGTGCAGTTCAGTACTAGAGAAAGTTCATTGCAAACTTCTCGTATATTGCATCACCATTGCACGCATTAACTAGTACAAAGGAAAATTTTCAATGGGGAGGTCCACAGCAGAAGGCTTTCAACACTTTAAAGGAAAATTTGAGCATCGCACTAGTTCTGGGTTTACTAGATTTACATCAATCGTTTAAGATCGAGATAGATGTGAGTGGGTTTTCCACCAATACTCAATACTCATGCAAGGAGGTAAACCAATCTGCTACTACTCTAAAACCTTCATAGGATCAATAAGTAACTATCCCACTTATGATAAGGAACTTTATGCATTAGTTCAGAGTGTTAAAAAATGGAAACACTACTTAATGGGGAAATAAACTATAATTCACATTGATCATCAGCCACTTCAATATTTGCACTCACAATCTAAATTAAAACAAAGTAGGAACTTTCGGTGGATGGGTTTTCTGCAACAATTTCATTTGGTAATTAAGTATAAGAAAGGTGCCCATAACAAAGTAGCATATATGCTATCTAGGCCTCCTATTATGAATGCTTTAATAATCCTTCAAAATAGCTCCATGGTTCATGAAATTTTTCAAGAACAATATGCTAATGATGAAGACTTTAAGGATATCTATGCAACTTTGATCCAAGGCAAACATGTAGAAGAGAAATATTATTATGTGCAGGATAAATTATTGTATCACTTGGAAAGTTATGCATTTCAAAAGATGAACAATATATTAGTTACAAAAATATTGTTATTGGCATCGTATGCAAGAAACTGTATCCAAATATATTAGAGGATGTGTAATGTGTGCAACTAGTAAACCTAGTAACAGGAAATTAGGGTTGTACACACCTCTACCAATACCATCCCATCCATGGGAAAGTGTGTATAGATTTTGTTGAGGGTCTACCCATGTCTAGGAAGGGACATGATTATCTGTTTGTAGTAGTTGATCGGCTTAGGAAAATGTGTATTCTAATGCCTTATAAAAAAATAGGTCACTATTGTACTAATAACTCATATGTACTTTCAATTTTTATGGGTTCATTTTGGGTTGCTTACTTCTATTGTATCAAATCAAGATTCTTGATTCTTGGGAGAATTTTGGTCAGCATTGTGGAGACTCATGGACACTAAACTAAAGAAAAGTACAACCTTCCATCCGCAAAATGATAGACAGACAGAGGTGGTAAATAGGACAATTGTGCATCTACTCAGAGGTTACTGTAGTAAGCATCCTAAGCTATGGGATGAGAGTCTTCATTATGTGCAGCATGCTTATAATCATGCAACACACTCTTCTACAAAAAGATCTCCTTTTGAGACTTGTTTTAGTTATCTGCCAAAACATCGATGGACTTTGTTTTTGGGAAGGATGATGTTGAAGATGGACGTCATGATGCAAAGAAGGCTTTGAAATTCATCCAGAAATTCCAAGCAATTCATCAGGAAGTGGAAGCATAGTTGGAGAAGAGCCAAGCAAAATACAAGGCTCGCCATGATAAGCATCACATCGATTTCCATTTCTAGGTTGGAGACAGAGTTTGGTTACATATCAACAAGGAAAGAATGCAAGGTGAAGGAAGGAAGCTCAAGTTGATCAGATATGGTCCTTTTAAGATCCTTGAAAAGATTAGTACCAATGCCTTCCACCTTGATCTTCCTCCATACATGCATATCTATTTGGTTGTCAATGTTGAGAATCTGAACTTGTATGAGCCTCCAATGATACAGGATGAAAAAACAAACATTCAGGTTCCATCAGTTAATGATCTTTCACTAGAATATATGTCAAAGTTTCCAAAGGATGTCATCCTAGATAGGAATGTCAGGACTTCATGAAGACGAGTAGTTGAGTACCTTAGAGTGGGATTGAAGGGGATGAATCCAAGCAAGGAAAAAAGGATGGAGATTGGTAAAGTGAGGGAACTTTACCCTCACTTGCTTTTCGATTAATCAAGCTTTCAAAGGTCCAAAAGCTCTCAAGTGGGGAGGACTAATCTAGGGGGATACTTTTAATTGAAAATTGAAGTGTCCCATACGCTCCAAAATTCAACATCATCTTGAAGAGCTCAAAAAATTAAATCCAATGCAACTTGAATGGGGTCAAAAGGAGCTTGTATGCTCAAGATATGGCTAGTCAAAGTTTGGTCAAATAGGTACCTGAGGCCAGTCAAAAAGGAAAAAAATGATGAACTCAAAATCGGTTGAAATCAGCATCAAATCGAAGAGCTCGTCGACACGAACCCAATGGCGCTCATTTTTCCAAAATTTTAGCTTGTACACAAAAGATGTCACAAGTCAAAGTTGGCGGTTATCAAGGTTGACCAAACCATACGAATACTAACATGGTAGACCATACAGTATAGATGGTGAGTTGGACCAGTCAGGGCTTGACACATGGCAAACCATACAGGTGACTGAACAAGGCACATGGCGGTACGGTGTCTGATGTGGCTATTGATGTGATGGTTGATAGAGCATTGACGTAAGGTTTTTGGTGAATCATTGGGTGTTGCATGGCACCATCTCTATGTGCCATGTGGCACCCCTCACACCACCCAGTTTTAACCATTTAACAAAGTGTTGCTAGGGGGATTCGAATCCCTAACCTCCTTTGTAATAGCCAATTCCTCCACCATTGCATCGTGTTGCTTGCTACTAATTATAGATGTCGACAGGTTTGTTTTGTTATTCACAAATTTGGAAAAAAAATTAAAAACAATGAGCGGCAAGGGTTGAACCTGCAACCTCCCCGCTAACAAAAAGATTACCCATCGCTACACCATTTGGTAGGATGGGTTATTTTTAAAGAATAGTTAAGCCTAAATCCTCCTTAAAGGGTTAAATGGTTAAACATCTAAACCTAGAAAATGAATAAGTCCAAACCAATGAATAAAAAAGGGGTTAAGGATGAAAGTAAGGGGTTTATTTTTGTTTTGGAGGGATATTTTTTATTTTATGGTTAAAGACCATTATGGGCATGGGCTTTGTGAGAAGGCAACCAGGTGATGAGAAGGAGAGAATGCTCTGAAGACATTGTAGCTATTTTAGTGCAACGGAGGAACATGATGTCGTTGTGTTGGAAGGAGATGGATTTGTAATGCAGTTGAAGCTTTTGTAATCTTGATTTTGGAGCATAATAGGATTGGTCACTCTATTCAAGAGGGACCCAGAGACATATCTATTTGGCGAACTTTGTTATCAATTTTTGTTTTGTCTTCTTTCTCTTTTCTCTCTTTCATTTTGTTTATCACTTTTATAATGCTATGTTTATTTAAGCATTTCAACACTATTAATTCATTTTAAAAGCTTTGAATTAATCATTGTAAATGTTTATCATTCATTAAGCAATTGTCATAGATCCTAATTCAAATCACAATTTCAAGCCATGGTAGGGTTTTTAGCTACCACCCATCATATAACATTCACCGAGCACCACTATACTTCATAGAAACCAAATTACAATGAACCTTTACACCTCAAAGTATACATTAATAAACACAAAATTAGACAATTTTTGATGATGGTGGAGTTGGGTTGAATATATGCACTTCAAAACTAGTGACTACTTGGGATTCTCTGAGGCTTGTATAGATGAGTCAAAGCGGATTATAATACAAGGATATGATGATATAGAACGCTCTTCTAAGGGTGTAATTGTTCTTCCAATCAGAGTGGGTCCTACTATATAGGACATAATGTGTCAGGTTCTGGATCTAGACTTTCCCTATAACCTTTTGCTCAGACACCCATGGATTCATGACATGAAGGTTGTCCCTTCAACATACCATTAATGTTTGAAGTTTCCTTACAATGGTGCAAAGATTACTATTTATGGTGATCTTGACCCATTCCAATATTGCAATAACCTGAGAGGCACACCAAAGGATCAGGTACCTAGCCATAGGCAAGGCCCATCTACACCCTCCACATCACACTACATCGACCCAACTTCTTTATCAAAAGCTTCGACATTACCAACCAAATTCCCTGAAACCAAGGTTTAGGTCTAGGACGATGGAGTTGGAGAATATAATATTGAAATTTTTCTCTATGTGGGGAAGCTAGGTCATTTGCACCTAAACATTATGGAAAATCCCATCACATCAAGAAAGATCCCAAGGTGACAATCCAATATCACCCACCTATGACCTTCACCAAGTGGAGGGAGTTAGGAAAGGAAAGTATCGATGAAGAGCTCTCCAAATGGATATATAGAGACGAAGAGGATGAGATACATGCAGATCTACCTATGGAAAAATATGGTAAAGGTTTTTTCATACTAAAACATAAATTCTATGATGGTCATAGTGGCCTTGCATTGCAAAAATAGGGTAGGACCACCTATCCTCATGAGCAAAAGATCCAAAATAAAGGGATGGGATATCAACCACTTATAGTGAAAGCTCTTAGTACTACAGTATTTTGGAAGAAAGTCGTTAACGTATATAAAATTGTCAAGACATCTAGGGTTGGTACCAAACCTAAATACCCTACTGATGAAACTAAAATCCAAGCCTAGATTGATACCTTTTGGGATCCTAATGATTCATCCATATTTACCCTATCTACCTCATCCTTCAACATTGTTGACACTAATGATAACATACCATTACTCCATCCCAAATTAATCAATTGGGACCAACAAGGTCCGTCAAGCTTGGACCTCTTTAAAAACAATAAAGCAATTGTTGGGTTCATGGGACTTAGAGATAGTATACCGAGTGGGGATCACAAGGTTGGATTCACCATTGATCTTGACATGGCTACATACTATGGGTAGTTGGCCTCACCTTCTACTCACAAAACAAAAAAATAAAGAAAAACAAGTCTGTAGATGAAAATTGAAAGGCGCCTACAGACAACAAAAGACAAGAAAAAGGACCTATCCATAGGTGAAAAGCTCTCTGAGGCACCTAAGGATGGAAGGTTGGACTCGCTCCCCAATAATCAAGAAAAATCCCTAATGTTGGTTAAGAAATCACAAGAGGTCAACATCAGCACACCAAAAGATCCAAAAAATCATACACTTTGAAGCATCCTTGACAGCTGCGGAGAAGCCAAATTTCACCAATTTTTTCTCTAGGAGGCAAATCAACTTTGTGTGGACATGCCTAGGCTAGACACTAAACTAGTCCTCCATCACTTACCTCTACTCCCTATTGCTAAACATTTTAAGCAAAATTTGAGGAAGATGCACCCACAAATCACCATATTAGTCAGAGCAAAGTTGAAGAAACTATTGGATGTTGGGTTCATAAGATCCATCGATTATGTAGGATGGATTCCAAATCTTATACCAATCACCAAGCTGATTGGGGGCATCTACATTTGCACTGACTTTAGAGATCTAAACAAGGCTTGTCTAAAGGATGATTTCCCTTTACCCAATATAGACATGATCATAGATATTATCATGGGATATGAAATGTTATAAGTGATGGATGGTTTTTATGGTTATAATCAAATCATAATTGGAGTTGAAGATTAGCACAAGATAGCCTTCACCTGTGCATGGGGTACATATTGTTGGAATGTCATGTGCTTCAACCTTAAAAATGCCAAAGCCACCTATCAGAGGATGATGAACATAATCTTTCATGACATGATGTATACACTAATGGAGGACTATGTTGATGACCTCCTGACAAAATCCCTCACAAGGGATGGTCACCTAGCAGTATTGTAATTTTTTTTACAAGGTTGGAAGAATATAAGGTTTGACTAAACTTGAGAAAATGTGTCTTTGGAGTAACTTTTGGGAAGCTCCTCAAATACATTGTTTTACATAGAGGCATAAAGGTTGATCCTACAAAGGTAAAAGCCATCATAGACATGCCACCACCTTCCAATCTCACACAATTAAGGAGCTTATGGGAAAAACTATAGTCTATATGTAGGTTTATAGCACAATTGGCAAACAAGTTCCACCCATTTTAGTATCTCCTTCAAAAGGATGTCCTTTTTCAAGTGGATTGATTCTTGTCAACAGGCCTTCCAAAAAATCAAAGACTATCTACTATCACCACCAGTACTGAGGCCACCTATCAATGGAAAACCACTCATTTTGTATGTGTCAACAACATTATATGCACTAGGAGCTCTCCTAGCACAAAATGATGAATATGGGAAGGAACACTCAATATATTATATCAGTCATACTATTGTAGGGTACGAACTCAATTATACTCCCATTGAGCGGGCATGTCTTGTTGTGATATTTGCTACACAAAAACTATGGCACTACATGTTAAATCTACAAACAAAGGTGATAGTGAAAATAAACTCTCTGAAGTATTTACTCAACAAGGACACATTAACATGTAGACTGGTGAAGTGGGTAATGCTCCTTAGTGTGTTTGACATAGAATGTGTAGAAAGGAAAGTGATCAAAGGACAAGTCATTGTTGATTAGTTGGTTGATTCCCCTACAAAAGCATTCACACCTCTCATATCAAAGTTCCTAAATGAGGCAATCTTCAGGCTAGATACATCTACAACATGGAAGATGTACTTTGATGGATCATATACACATCATGGTTCGAGAGTTGGTGTCCTGTTTATCATGCCATAAGGGGACACTATCCCTGAGTCATACAAGATCTCCTTCCCATGTACGAACAACATCACGAAATACAAATCCTTGCTCATGGGTTTGAGGGAAGCAATCAAATGGAAAATCAAAAACTTGCAAGTATATGGTGACTCACAGTTAGTGGTTTGATAAGTCAATCGCAAATATGAGACTAAGGATGACAAAATGGTACCCTATAAGGAAATGGTGGACAACCTCAAGGAATAATTCAACACCATTATATTTACAAAGATCCAAAAGGGTACAAAATAAGGTAGTTGATGTAATGGCCACCATTGTGTCTCTCTTGGACATTCCTAATAATATGCATTAGTACGAGTTCTTGGTGAAACAACTTTTGATTCCTACATTGGACATCCCCAAATTGAGCTCATGTGTGAGATTGTTGGTCTCAATTCACCCTTGTATCATAATATATACAAATATCTTCATGAAAAAATCCTCCCTCTCAACTTTTCCAACAACCAATAAAAAAAATTTATCCAACGAGCGACTAAGTATGTTATCATCACAGATACCCTTTATCGTCGTAGCCTAGATAGTACCCTTTTTAGATATCTTAACATAGAGGAATTGAAGATGACTTTACAAGAAATACATGAGATATATGTGGGGATCACTCTAGTGATCCTACCCTAGCCAAAAGCTTCTAAGAACAAGGTACTATTGGCCTACAATGGAATGTGATTCCTACCACTTTGTAAAGAAATATAGGCAATGCCAGATCTACAATCATTTGGTACACACACTAGCACAAGGACTTCTCTAGTTACCTCACCTTGGCCTTTCTCTCAATGGGGACTCAACCTCATCAAGAAGATTCTCCCTAAATATACCAATGGACACAAGTTCATAATCACTGCAACATAATACTTCACTAAATAGATCAAAGCCATACCAATGACATATATCATCGGTTAACAAATCTCAAAGTTCATACTGAACTGTATCATATGTTGGTATGGTGTTCCTTTATCCATAGTCACAGATAATGGGTGTCCCTTCAAAAATAGGACATTCAAGAATTGTTTGAAAGATACCACATCCAACACCACTTCACCACTCCATATTTTTCCTAGTGTAATGGTCAAGCAGAGGCATCTAATAAAACCATTGTAAAGATCTTAAAAAATATCATTAATGACACTAGTCGAGACTGGCATATACAACTAAATCCAGCTTTATGGGCTTATCATACAAGAATTTGCACTCCTGCTAGTGCTACACCTTATTCCCTTATCTTTGGTTCTGAAGATATCCTTTCGATCAAGGTCAAGATCCCACTTGAGAGTTTCCATGCAAAATTTCATAGATGATGAAGATTATTGAATCTCCAGTTCACACAAGCTAGAACTATCGGATGAAAGAAGAAAAACGATGTTAGTCCACTTGCAAGCATATCAGAATCACCTCAAATGCAACTACAAAAAGAGTGTTAAGGTTTGAAACTTTGATATTGGTGATCTAGTCTTAAAAGAGAATCCTAAGAACCAACAAGAAAGAGAAAAACTAGGCAAGTTTGAGCCTAACTAGTTGGGTCCTTATATCATCATGGCAACCTATGGATCTGGTGCTTATCAACTAGACACTCCTGAGGGTGAACCCCTATCTCATCCTATCAATATAATGCACCTTCAAAAGTACTATACATGACTTTTGGAGATCCCATTATATAAAAAAGTCAAAAATAAAGAAAAAAGAAAAAAGAAAAGAGAAAAGAGAAAGAGAAATAATCCATCCTATAGTGAAAACCATTTCGATGGCACTTTGGTTAAGTACCATGGTGAAAACCTGACAAAAAGGTACCATGTGTAGTCAACTACTACTCTACCATCTATCACTGCTCTATATGATTCCATCCATAATAACCCAAAAATATGCTCTTGCATAATAAAAGCTTTCTCACCCCTTTTGATGGCCCGAGACTAATAAAACATTTAGCATCAAACCACTTATCATATTCACCCTTTCATAATAATTAGTCTTGTTCTAGATTGGGGTAAATCCTCAACCTATGGGTTTTAAAGGATCTTACACATGGTATATGAGGACGTTATCACAAAAATACAAAAACATTGAAACATTCAATAAAACATCAAAACATTCAAATATCCTTTAAAAATCCACAAGCAGTCATAAAATATCGAGAAAAAAAAAATGATGTCAATTCATGGTATCAAACTACATTGCCTCTACGTGTGTATGTAGGCAAGGCAAGTCATTGATGAGCCCCCAAGGCATAGGTTTTTCCTTTAGGTTCCATCGTAGTCAAATTTTCATCATAGTCTACATCACTAGAATAAAATGTCACTTATCATGGCTAGTAAAACTACGTTGTCTCTATTTTTATCACGTAGGCAAGGCTAGTTCACTTATGAGCCCCCTAGGAATAGTTTAGTCCCCTTAGGGTCCATTACAATAAATATTTCATCACAATCTGAATGTCATAATAAAACCATTATTTGTTGAAAACCAACATGTTGGACACAAACAAACAAGATATCCTACACAAGAATTGAGCTTAACAAATCATGAAACAAAAGACAACACTACCCAAACTAGTTATCAACTAGGCTTATCAATTGTTTACAATGTTACCTATCATAACAAAAATCATTTGTTACCAGGTGTCTTACATGAAATGTCTCACTTCTTAAAACAGACAATCTTTTGAAAACATATCAAACGCTTATCAATGGACAAAAATATTTACATAGTTATTGACTCATTTGTTCTAGTATTAGTCTTATCTTATTTGATTTATCATATGTCATATTTGTAAGCTACTCGATGATATCCACAAGTAATTAGAACAATGATGGATTATGATGTTTCTTTATGTTGATTTCTACTTGTGGTTTTTCTTGGTAACATGACTGGGGCAACTAAGGTCCTTGTGTGTGATTGGGATTCTATCTAACATAATCAAAACATCCTATGCAAGTCAAAGATCAGCTAACACTTTCTTGTAGCAGGATTGGCATGCTCTATGGTTATTTCCTCACATATTCCAACAAGGTTTTATTATCGTTAATCTGAATCAAGGTACTCCTTGTCTAACATGTCTTAAATCTTTGACAAATGGATACTAAATGTCACCAAGGTTTGTCTCAACTTGGTGTACACTATCCACTTGTCCATATATCAAAATCTATTAAGAAAACAAAAAGAAAATTTTCCTTCGCAACTCATGCTGAGGTGTGCATACATTTGCTTGTTCCATAATAGAAAAAATGCTCTATGATGATAAAAAAAAATGCATTGCTAAAAGCTCAATTAATATCATTTAATACATAAATGGTGATTTGGATGAACAATCTTCACTCCTCATTAACTATTTCCATTTCTTCTAACAATCCCACGGTCATCTTGGTGGTGTGTTATGACACACAAAAATAAATATATGAGTTGCATCATCCTTCATCCATAATCATGTTAGAACATCATATCTCATGTGCCTATAGATCATACATATTGAATAAGAAAATACAAAAAGATAGATAAATTTGCATAACATGTTAGAAACATCATCCATATAACATCATATCAAATATGACATAACATGTCTTGAACATATTGTCATCATGCATATAAAATCATAAGAACATCATAAGTTACATCATAGATCATAAAGCATTAAATATCCATACATCATGACATACATATAAGCATAAAATATACATCATGTGCATCCATCCATACATAAGAAGAAATATAACATAATGCATCCATAAACATCCATAATATAGAAACATTCATAACATACAACACATCATATGATTGCCTCCAAAAAATGATGTATCTCATATATAGATCCAAAAAAAATGTGTTAGAGTACAAAATCATGATAATTGTTAAAACTATAAAGCTTGCAAGCTCGATCAAAAAGGTACATGTCCATATACAAAAATTGGCCTAGCCTATACTACCCCTGTCCCCTGAAGGTGAATGGTTGGAAGTTGGTGGTTTTTCCTCTCTACAACCTGATCTAGATGGTCATGGTTGATCCCTTTGAGAGTGGTGAGGTGATCGATCATAAGGATTCCTCATCGGCCCCAAAACTCCCCCACAACTATGTGATCTCCTAGAATGAGATCCACCCTGACTACAACACTACATGTTGTTAAGTTCCCTCTCAACCGTTGACACTGCATCCTCATATAAATCATGATAGTATTGAACCTCCTTGCTGGTCTGATATAGTATCTAGACTAGGTTTGTGTTGGATCCATTGGTATCTAAGAAATAAAACCAATTGAATGCTACTCTGCCCTCTATGCCCATATGAATGTCATGCCCTACTCAGTAGTCAGCTAAGCTACTTGACCTTGTAAAGTTGACATCTATGCAACATGAGCCTATAATGCCTGTAGCACTTGGATTTATACATGTGGGTCTTGTAGCCTCTCCTTAACATCCTCCTCCATGATATCATGGATGGCCTCTCTAATGGGTACATCTTTCTATCCCTCATTAATTGCTACCTCATGGAAAACCTCCTCAACATCCACCTCCATCTTTGACTCTACCCTCACCTTCTCTACATCTACATCGACACCTATGTTGACATCAACCTCCTCAACCCTACACTCTGGCACCTTAGCCTCCTCCCCCTAACCTCCTCCATACCAACCTCCTCCACTCACCTCCTACTATGCCAAGACCTCCTGATCCCTCCTTGCGGATGGGAGGTGGTCATCTCAAAATACAAGGTGGAATCCAACCTTTATCTCCTCGTCCTCTATTTTCTCGATCTTTATTAGACCTACCCCTATCTCCTCTCCCATCATCCCCTTGTCCTCCACCACCCTCATCATCAACACCATCCCCCTATCCACCACCTCGACCTTGATCACCTCCTCTCCCCCAGCCTCTACCCCAAAATCTACCATGAGGACCTTTGCAAAGCCTCTCCATAGGAGTAGGCACATATGGATCTATCAATGGTAAAGGCCTATGTTGCAACCACTAGACATTGTACTCTGCAATGGTCCCTACATTTGTCAACTCTGCAAGGGAACCCCACTAAACTAATTATAGTTGATCTATCTCCTGGACAACCTAAACACTGATCATAGGTCCCCATTGAGGAACCTCCCGATAAGATCAGAAAACTCTACAATGCCGACAGGCACACCTTGTCTCTCCCCAAACTACCAAAGAATTTTCTTTGGTAGATGTCACTCAATAATGTGTTGTATCAAAATTTTCTGACCAGTCAGGTATTGAGTTTGTTAGCAATATGGAAGATGCTCACCATCGCCCTCCTAGGGAACACACTGACAATACAACCTCCAATTAAAATAATTGATAAGGTCAATGGCACGTCTCCAGTATCTAACATTGCCAACCTGCCTGTGTCACTATGCCTCCATACATATATACATATGAAATTCCTAGCAGAAAATCTCTCTCAATAGGCAGTCTAACAACAAAAATATTCTCCCAAACCCACACCATGAGCAAAGTGGCACCACAACTAATGGACCAAGCCTCTCTATAAGCCACATCATGTAAGTGGAAGTATAACATGGCAAGCATGCAAGGTCCCCAAGCATATATAGTAGCATGCTCCATCATACCAGCTAACATCTTTCCCCATCCAATAGGGAATCCATGTCCTCGGTGGTCAGGAATAACACCTTCAATGACATTGCATATCACAACTATAAGTTTATCATATTTATCTATAAGAGTATCCCAATGGATCTCATAATCCTCTACACCCATAACAACTACATCATCGATATTGAAACACCTATAGATAGCAGTAATTCCATGATCAAGATCATAACAACATGCTCCCCATGGATTGGAAACTGAAGTATACACCATACATCCTCTAGAGTAATAGTGGCCTCTCTAGTAGGCAAATTAAACAAACTATTCTTGGAGTGCCTTCTCTTTGCCAGAGTAGTCAGCAATCCCCTATTAGCCTGAATCATGGGCATGAATGCAACATGATATAGTCCCAAAGCAAACATAACATCCCTCTTATTGTCATTTAAATGATCTCTCAATCTGAATGAGGAAGGTCGGTTCTCTCGAGTATATATTAGTGTAAATCTCAATTGCGCTCACAAGAAAATCACACTATGATAATCAATATGCCTACACGAACCTATTGGATCTTTTACACAAATAAATTTTTATCTAAAGCATATTCAATTTTGTTAACAGTCAGATGTGTCACACTTTTCAATAGATGTGGCTTACCAATGCGTCATACATTGTACTTGCGAGTAGTTTAAGCACATGTGACACACTATCCGACATATGCATTGCCACAACACAAATGTGTCATTGTACCCTACACATGTGGTGCAACATAACATATGCAACACACCACACACTTGCGAGCAACCTAACAATGGCAACTCTGTTTGACACTTACAACACACCACACCCTTGCATCGCACCAACCTTTACATGCGGTGAACACGACTGTAGATGTGGCACTAAAACAACATCACATCTATTTGGTCTTCTTTAACCCCTAAAAACTAGCAAAAAATGAACAAATTTTGAAGCAAGGAAAGGTTACATACTGCACTTCCCAATCCCTTGGTCTGCCAAAAGGTCCTGACTTAATATCTGTGGTGTGCAACAACTAAAATGGGTGACATCTCTGCAAAGCTCCTCGACCAAATCTCACCTTAGAGCTCTCAAATTTCTAAAATCAAAGTGCACAAATAAATATTTTTGGACCCCCTAGGGCCTATTATAGACCTTGAGTGGCATTTTGGACCCCCCTTTATAACTAGGCGCATCAACTTTCACCTTCACACCCAAAAACGGACACCCGAATGTTCTAAAATCAAAATATTTTGCTATCAACACATTTACCACTATAAAATTAACTTATCGAAACAATTTCCCAAATTTTTCAGAGGGGGCACCATCCTATCCTACTGTCATTGGGGCATATTGGGGCAACTCTTGAACCTAATTTTTTATATTTTCTTTGACACAACGCTATAAAGTGCAATATATCAAAGAAGGGAAAAATGTAGATACCCAAAATTTTCCTAGTTTGTAAGCAACAGTTTTTTACTAATTTTCACCCTTTTCCTAGTTATAACACCTTATTATTTAATTATTATCAAAAATATATTCTACTATTAATTAAGTGACTTTGTGTTATTTAATTAATTCATTGTAATTCACCCTTTCTGATTTATTTAATTGTATCTTAATTAACATTAATCCTCTTGATTCATTAAATAAATCTTATTTATTTAAATTATGTTGCTAATTACACTTATTCTCCTATTTTAATTAAATAATTATCAATTGTTTAATTAAACATCCACACCCTTCCTAAATTAAGTAATTGTTACTGATTATTTAATTGAACCACTTTCCCACTTCTAGATTAAATAATTAAACTAATTATTTAATTCCCCTATCTCATACCAACATTACCCATTAATAAATAAACATTTATTTATTAATCAAATCTTTACTTGTGCATTCCTCCAATGATTAATTAATTAATTATCCTCTCATACATTGACTAACTAATCAATCTCATTGATTGATAAATCCATTGACTAATAAATCAATCCCTTTGATTAATCCATCAATCCCATTGATTAATAAATCAAATTCCATTGATTGACCAATCAATTACCTTGATTGAATGAATCAAGCTAGTTAACTCTCCATTCTATTTCCTCTCAACAAACATCGACCGTTGATCTTTATCTCTCATCTTTGAATCTGGATCGTTCATTTGAATCAAACATTTTTATAAAAGCAAGCCTTCATAGCACATTGATTGCTAACCACAAAACTTTGGCATTTCATTGCGATCATCACATACACGTGAAACTTAAGGCAAAAGAACATACCAATTTATGAGAGAAAAAACATACAAAGAAGAGCAATGCAAGTAATCCATGGAAATACGACAAAGGTAAAAGTATCATTTGTTTGAATTTGATTTCATACTTATTGCATGTTTTCTATTGATTAAATTGGATCTTATTGAGTTTAGGATTACAAATTGTGGTTGTTTGCATTGTTTCCTATTATATCCATGACTGAAAGGTCTATTTTCTGATTTACGGACACAACCCTTTCTCTCCTCTCTTTCTTGTAGGTGGTAGATATGAAGTGGATTTGGAATAAGATTGAAGACCTAATATCAAGATCAAGCATTCAAGCACATTCATTCATCAAATTAAGGCAAGACCAATTATTCATTAATAGACGAAGGTACGAAGCTAATTCCAACAAGGAAGCACATAAAGACTGTAACATATTTGTTCATGCTTAGAGATTCCATAAACCCTCATTATTAGTCAAGGGTGCCCACACCCCTGACCAGTTAGTGCAAGATCAGATTTGAATGTCAACTCCCTCTATCTTTGCCCGCTGCTTTTCTGTTCTTAATTTCTATCAAATAATTTTGTGTCATTCTGAATTTACACTAGTTTGTTGTAGTTATAGTTGCATAGTGGACTTAGTTTACAATTACATAATCACACACATGACATCCATTCAACTCCAAATCAAATCAACCTTTCCAAAAGGGGACCAAAACCTTGATCAGTCATTTTGGCTCTTCCTTGCTTAGATTGTAGCCAAGTGGTTTTTTATGATCATTTATGTGTCCCCTCAATATCATAGGTTAAAGGTGTCATGTAGACCCTAGATACCCTTTTCCTACATCACAAATACATAATATTTACCAATATTATTCAAATGAAGATGTTTCTTATATATAACTAGTTGTTTGTTAGGTGGCTTTTGGGCTTCAATAGTGATTTCTCCATGATTGATAAGATCTTGGATTAAATTTTTGAGTCTCGTGCAATTGGATGTTTTATGTCCATGTACTTGATGATATTCACAAAAGTCATGCTCTTTAAACCAAGAGGGCTTGGGCATATCCTCACTAAGAGGTTTTATAATTGAAATTTCTATCGAACTTTCTTGGACTAGTTTATGGAAGATGGTTTCTATACATTCTCCCAATGGAGTGTATTTTTGTCGAGTAAATCGTTTAGGTTGTTCTTTGGGGATGATCACATTGTGTTGGGTAGGTTGATTGTTTTGGGAAGATTATGACACATGTATTTGAACATTTTGGTCAAGTTTGGAATCAATCACACCATCATCGACTATGTTCTTATTCTTGCTCCAAAAATGTGATTTTTTGTTAGATCAATTATTATCTTTGTTCTCTTTATATATCTTGACTAGTCCTTTGGTGATAAGTTATTTTTCTTTGGTGACTCCTTTTTTGTAATTTCATCGAAAGACTTAGCACATTGGATTTGTAAATGAAATTCCATTTCTTGATTCAAGTTTTGGACAAATATAGTTACAAGTTGTTTTTCAAGAATGGGCCATGCAAAGCGACTAGCAAGATGTCTCCATATTTATAAGAAAGAGGCAAAGCTTTCACCGCTCATTTTTTTGTGTTACATATTCCCATCATGGTGATGTCACGTTCAATTTTGTAAGAAACATGTGTGACTAGTCATGTGGCTAGCTCATAAAAGGTGGTGATGGTTTCATGAGGAAGGTGGGTAAAGCAATCTAGGGATTTTCCACCTAAGCTTCTAGGGAATAGTCTCAAGAGGTAGGTGACAAGATAAGAAACCTCTTGGAATTGTATGCAAATTTCCTTGAGGTGTTCCCTAGGATCTCCCTTTCCTTTATATTTATTGAATTTAGGCATTTCAAAGTTTTGGGGAAAGGGAATAATGGTAATGGATTTATCGAAAGGGTAAGGACATAGTTCTTGGAATGTGTAACTTCTCTTTTGATGTCTTAATTGAAGTTTCTTGAGTGTGTCCTTTATTTTTTGAACCTCTTATGCCAAATAAATAATGAGATTGAGTGATGGCGGTTGATAATTGGAAGTTGGAGGTTGTGTATATGATGTTTGTAGGTTTCAATGGGTGGATGAAATTGGGTTTGAAGTTTGGAGGGTGTGTGTTGTGTTTAATGGGAACAATGTTGAAATGTGGAGAGAAGGGATGAAAGTTTGAGGTTGTGGGATTTGTGTTGCAATGGTTTGGGTACTTGATTAGATTTTGATATGTAATTACATGTTGTGGATATGAGATTGATGGCTTAAGAGGTAAGAGGAGGATTAGAAGAAGATGAAAAATGTGTGGGATCACGAGGATTAGAAGTTGGGTGTTTGAAGTATATTTTTGGATGATTTAGGAGATGTCAAAGTCATGAGGTAGTTTGTCACCTTTCTTAGCTAGCATAAGGATGTAATTATTGGTATGTTTCATGAGATAACGACTCATTAAGTCCGTTGCTTGGGTATCATGAGAAAATTCCTCTAACATGGCTAAATCTAGGTCATCCAAATCTTGATCTTCCCCATGTGTGATGTGGGATGAAAATGGGTATGTATTCGCTAAGGATACTTGATGGATCACTTCCTCAAAGAATAAACTATTGGATGTTGAAGTTGGGAATTATTTTGAAGTTATGTGTTGGTGTAGGTTTTTTATTTTCCTTATGTTAGGGAATATTTATTTTTCCTACACACATTATTAAGCTTGCTTAGGTTATATTTTAATGGTTAGGAGGAGGAAATGTGGCATAATCCTACAATCACATGTGCCATTCACACCCACCTTTGGGTAGTTGAATGTCACACCCTCTTTTGGACTTATTTGCCACCTCCCCATAACCATTTTCTTTCTTTACCTGAGTTGGCATAACCATGTATTTGGCATTTACAAAGAAACCTCCCACCTATTATGGATTAAGGGGAGTTATTATTCCTCTTGGTTTTATATGCCTATATTTTTCTATATAAACAAGCCCTCACCTCTCCCTATGCTAATGAGAACACTAGCTCAAATTGTGAGTCTAGTTCAATGCTAGGAGAGTGTTGAGTTTTGTTCATATTTGAGTTCTTATCTTGCTTTCCTTCAGTCACTTTGATCTTGGGTGGTTTCACAGCCAAATCTAACATGGTATCAGAGCTGGTTGTGAGTTGTAGGTTAGCAGTTTGTTCAATCCATTATTGAAAGCAAAGTATGCTCTTTTCTTGCATCCGATGATGACTTGGAGAAGCAAAAATGCTTGAGAGAGATTTCAGTTTCTAGGAGGGTTTTTTTCTATTGCATTTTGTTGCAGGTATTTAGGAGCTTCTTGGAGACATTTTGAGCTCACAATTGAGTTCAAAGCAGCCGGAAAAGTCATAATTGACTTTTATTTTGTCCAAATCGGACATCGGGTGTGAGATCTATGAAGGATTGAAACAGAGGTTTTTAGAGAGGTTCCTGAAGATAACTGATCTTTTGGAGCATTTGCAGTCCAAACGGACCTAGCCATCGCGCTCAGAAGGTGTCAAAACCTAAAGATTGACTGCCAAATCGTCAAAATCAGAGAAGTTGATTTTTGAGGCAAATTTTTTTAAGCAGAACCGTACGACCCCACCTGCGCATAATACAGCATAAATTTTGAAAAAAAAATTCCTGCATTATTTAATTTCCTAATTTTCAAAAAAAAAATCATTAAAAACACAGTTTTTTTATTAATGAAAAAAGGTCATTGCAAAATTTTTTTTAATATTACAAAATATTTTGAAAAAGTACAAGGGTATTGTGACTGTGCAGGCCCTGTATCATCATATTCCTTGCCTCTTAAAAGTACATACAGCTTAAAGGCTGAGTACACATTTTGAAAGGCTGCATTTTCCTTCATAAATTTAAAAATAAAAATTGAATTTTATTAAAATTCAATAGAAAATTCCTCGGTACCTGCTACATTGGCCTTTGTGCCCTCCCCAGTTTTAGCAAATTTTTTTGGCGGTTCAACTATAGTGCAGGTTTCCAAATTTAGCAGATCTCAGCTAAATTTAGCAGAGGTTGACTTTGTAAAATTGAAGACCCCTCACCATTGAGATTTTCAATTTTGCATTTGAATTTCGGAGGGCTCGTTTTCAATCATACAAAGGCGTTTTTCAGTGCAATTTTTTTTTAATTTGGGGTAAAATTTCATGCTCTTTACAGTGGTGAAATTAGTTTTTTCTCAAGTAATCCTAGTTTTACATAAATTTAGTTTTTTTCATCTGATCTGATGAAGGAAGTCTTCATTTTTTTGAACTTCAAACATATGTAACTTTCACATACGACCTCGTATTGAGGCGATTCTTTTTTTGAAAGTGAATATTTTTCTGAGCACTACACATTAGTGCTATTTTGAGGTTCTAATTATGAGATTTGATTGTACTTTCAATATTTGGGTCTATTTTAGACATTTGTAAAACTCTGGAAAACAAATCTAGCATTGTAAACACACTGATTTATAAAGTGCCAAATAATTTTTTGTTGGGGGATTTTTGATTGAGTGAAAAGGGGGGGTCTCTCTTTGTGTGTGTGTGTTTTTGATTTGTTCACTTGTGCTTTTCTTTTCCTTCACACATGGATCATTCTAAGGTTCCTTTGCTAACACCTTATAATTATGCAACATGGCATCAACATACATGGAATGCCTTAATGCAACTTGGGTATACTCCATATGTTGAAAACAAGGTAGTTGAACCTAAAGATGATAAGGAAAAGATAAAATGGATGCTTGAACATACAAAATCTCTTGGATGTCTTTGTAGTTTTGTTTCCCTTGATCTTATGTTTCAGATTGAATCTTGTACAAATTCACATGATGCTTGGGAAAAGTTAAAATCTTTGTATGGTACAACAGATGAAGTCAAATGTTATCAGATTGAAAATGAATTGATAAGCCTTGATTCAAAGAACTTTGGAAACATCCAGGATTATATTACTAAGGTTAATGATCTTATAGCACAATGTAAAGCTTGTGGTATTGATAAAAAGGACATTCAATTAATCTATAATACACTGAATAAATTTGGTCCTAAATTTGCAGCTTTTGTTTCTAGCTTTCATACTCATAGATTGACTATTGGATCTGCATATACTATGCCTTCATTTGCATCTTTTTCTAAGATGTTAATGCATGAACAACAAAAGCTTCTTTCTATGGGTCTCATAAAGCCATCACAAACTCAAGCCTTGTTGGCTAGTCAGCCTAAGGGATAAAAAGAGTCAGGACAATTTGACAAGAAACAAAAGAAATCCAAGAAAAATCCACACACAGATCAAGCACAACACAAATCCTCTACAAGGGAGGACTCATCTAAGAAGGAAAAATCTACTTGTTCATATTGCAAGAGGACTGGACATGAAGAACATTCTTGTTATAAGAAGGATATTGATGAGCTAAAACATCTTCTTAAGAAGAACAACATTGATCTACCTTCTAGAATGTTTGAGTCTACTTCTTCTTCTTCACATTCCAAACAGTCAAGATCTAGTAAGGATAAAGGTCATGCAGTATTTGCTTTTGAGTCTAAGAAAAATAAAGGTAAAGCTCTTTGTGCTTCTACAAGTCATGAATCAGGGAAATGGCTCCTAGATTTTGGAGCTTCTCATCATATGGCTTCTTCACAGTCTATGTTCTCTTCTTTTGAGCCTTGTGTTATGCCACCTATTCTGATGAGCAACAACATTTACATGAGTGTAATTGGGAAGGGTTCTGTTGATATTGGGGTTGGCACCTTCAATGATGTTTTGTGTGTACCTCACTTGACAAACAATCTTCTTTCCATCTATCAGATCACTCATGGTGGAGCAGGGAAGACTGTGGAATTCACACCTGATTCAGTTATCATCAAAGACTTGGAGAGCAAAGAGATAATTGCTATTGGGATAGTTGATCACGAATCTTGGTTGTATACCTTTTCAGACTTTGCACCTGACGATGGTTCTGATCCTTTGGTTGTTGATCACACTCCTTGTGTGACATTTGATTTTGAGGAGAATTTTGGCTATTTGAATCTTGGTATTCTCACATCAGATCTAGTTATTGAGCCTTACATTCCTTCTCCTCTATTAATTGTTGCTTCTGAAGATACTTGTGTTACTTTCATGGCTACTTGTGATTCAGTGCAACAGGATCGACATTGTCTTCCAGATATAGTTGATTGGGATGATTACTTGACATACATTGCAGGTTTGTTCATAGAGTCTCATATTTCAAACTTGGGAGACACTATTCATGACATCCATCTTCTCTTTGATGAAGTTGATTCTTCTTCAGTTGTTATGGAGGAGCGTGTGGATCCTCTTGTTCATTCTCCACATGATCATTCATCACAGTTTGACATGAGTGTGGATACTTTTGAGCAACATTTGGAGGAGGCATCTTTGTCTTTAGAGGAGGTAGTTGAGTCTTTGGATTTTGTTCTACACACATCTCTACTAGGTTTTGGATTGTCATCTTCATCAGTGTGGCCTAGAACACTTGATTTGGTGGTGGCAGCTTTCGGCATCAACATGGAGATAGATGAGCAGTTTTCAGAGACTTCGTACATTTTGAGCTTTCTTCCCTCATATTCATTTCAGGAATGGGAAGATATTCTTCATACACCTTTGGTTTTATTTCTTCCTAAGGGGAGGAACATTGTTCGACGATCATGGACCATGTTCTACATTTAGTTTCGAGCTTCAACCATTGGCACAGTTGACTACTTTGGGGAAGGCTACATGGTCTTTCCTATCCTTTCTATTTTGGAGGGGACTTCTGCCTTGCATGGGATTCTTCTTGTGTTGGGAGACTTGTTTTCTTTTCTCTCTTTTGGGGAGGAGTTTTGTCCCACTGGGTTTTCTCCTTTACTCCATTTGTGAGAGAGTATTTTGTACATGGGTACCTAACATGGCCTAGTAGTCGGGACCCATATTTGTATCTTTATGTCTCTTCACCCACCTAAGCTATGCTTAAGGGGGGTGTTGGTGTAGGTTTTTTTATTTTCCTTATGTTAGGGAATATTTATTTTTCCTACACATTATTAAGCTTGCTTAGGTTATATTTTAATGGTTAGGAGAAGGACATGTGGCATAATCCTACAATCACAGGTGTCATTCACACCCACCTTTGGGTAGTTGAATGTCACACCCTCTTTTGGACTTATTTGCCACCTCCCCATAACCATTTTCTGTCTTTACTTGAGTTGGCATAACCATGTATTTGGCATCTACCAAGTAGGTAAAACCTCCCACCTATTATGGGTTAAGGGGAGTTATTATTCCTCTTGGTTTTATATGCCTATATTTTTCTATATAAACAAGCCCTCACCTCTCCCTAAGCTAATGAGAACACTAGCTCAAATTGTGAGTCTAGTTCAATGCTAGGAGAGTGTTGAGTTTTGTTCATCTTTGAGTTCTTATCTTGCTTTCTTTAAGTCACTTTGATCTTGGGTGGTTTCACAACCAAATCTAACATTATGAGTTGTTTCTTAGCTTATGACCTTGTAATAGGCATACAAGAAATAGACCTAGGAATGATGGAATTGGATAAAAGTGATTAGTGATTATGGAAGAAGGAGATGCAAAGTAAACCCTAGATATGAAGTTGTGGATTTGAATAGTTGGATTGAAAGGATTATGTTGGATTCAAATTGGAAACACTATGAAAGGCCAAAAGGTGAAGATGGATACAATTTGGTGATGTTATGGAAAACCGAGAAGTGAGAAATGATACAAGGCCAAAGTTGTTGCAAGTAAATCTAGATCCTTAATAAATAGGAATGCTTTTCTTACTTGGGGTTGACAAGTGCCTAAGCAAGATGGGATGGGGATTTTGGAAACTAACTTGGGGTAGCCAAGGTCCCAAGCTAGGGTAACCAAAATGATAAGGGATATCTTAATACACTACTTAAGATAGGAAATTTCTCAAGTGATATACAAACTAGTAGATAAAAGGGACAAGGATCTAGATTTGACTCTTGACAAGATTGATTTTGCTTTAGATATAGAGATGGATTTCGATTGGAAGATGAGATAGGTCAATGATGATAAATCATGGATTGAAATATATGAGATAGATTAATGATGATAGAGAATGGATTGGAATTTGAGATAGATCAATGATGATAAAGAATGAATGTTTGTCCTTTTGGCCTAAGGTCTAAAGACGATGATGAGGTTTGGTCTAATAAGATGGATGAAGATGATGATGTGAAGGAATGATGGGTTTTTTTGGTTGAATAGGATAAAATTAGCTGATGTCTTAAGTGAAATTATGGTTTGAGATGGGTTTCCTTGATCTATAATTAGCGGTTTACAAATTCACTTGTAAATTAATCCTAATTACAACATTTTCCCAATCAAACAAAATTGTATGACTATGTTGTTTAACCATTGAAATTACCAACTAGGTTCATCAACCTTTACAAAACTTAAGAAAGTTAACTAATTACTATACTGTTGTAATTAGAACTTAAATACCGAATTGAAAAGTATTGAAAATGAATTAGAGAGAATGTAAGAGAGGAGATAAAAGGATCAGACACAGGTTGATAACGAAGTTCACTCGATTTGAACTACATCTTCAGGTATGCTTCTCAATGTTGGACCGCTTTATTAATGACACCAAGATTTAACATGCCTTTTTACATCATCCAAGCTTCAAAATCTTGCACAAAATTTCTCACAATCTCTCTCACTATTACAATTTTTGGTGTACAATATCACCTTGTAATTCTTCTCCTCCAAAATTTCTACCTTCCTTCACAAAAGCATAAAAACTCTATATCTCCCTTACACATCACCTGAATTGAATTTCAAAAGGCCTCTCACCCCTTTTTACACATAAAATAAGCCTAATAAGGCTTTAACCATCAAACAATAACATAACCCCCTTATACCAAGATTGCAATTCATTCCCTAGCCCCTTTTGTCCTTTATATTAATTTGTTAGGGGTTAGTTTAGCCATATAGGCTAATTGGTTAAGGTTTAGGTTCTAAACAATGGATAAAAACAACCGACTCCATTACATAATATGAACTGATTGGTGGTGTAATGGTAATAAACCTTTTGGGTGGCTAGTGGGTCAGTGGTTCGACCCCCACCGACCATGTTTTTATAAACCAAATCCAAATTTCTAATCATTATAACAAACCCATGACTATATAGCGTAATGATGTGTTGTGTAGTGTAACGGTGAGGCGACATGTTGTTTCAACGAAGGTCATGGGTTCGAGCCCAACCAAATTTTGTTTCACTGTGCTGGAGGAGTGCACCAACATGAAGAGTGACATGTGGTGCTCCTAGGAGTTGCCATGTGTCATGATATGATTCACTGGAGAAAATACACATCATCTGCCACATTGACACAAACTATTGACTAGACCACCCCTTGTATTTCCACGTAGATGTTGACTGGATGTACAAAATGCCACGTGCCGTTCTCTGATAGGGCCAACTCATCATTTGTACAGTACAGGAGATTGCATTAGCATGCTAACGTCATCATTCATATGGTCAAAAAGGAAAAGTCAACCAACAACTTTGACTTGCAATATCTCAAACATACGAACTCAAATTTCAATGAAACGAGTGACGTTGGGATCATATCAATGAGCTCTTTGATTTAATGCCATTTTTGATTGATTTCAAATTGATCAAATTTTTTGCCTTCCCGATGGCCTTAGGTACCAATTTTTCTCAAACTTTGATTGGCTATAGCTTGCACGTATGGACTCCCTTTTCCTTCATTCAAGTGTTATTAGATTCAATTTTCTGAGCTCTTCGCGATGATTTTGGTTTCGTCAAGTTTTAAGACTATGAAATTTTGAGGTCTTCTAGATCCACGTGGATCATTCCTCCCCATTGAGAAGCTTTTGGACATCCAAAAGGTCTATTTTATGTATAATTTGAGCTAGGGAAATGTTGCCCCACTTTCCCAATATCATCTGTCCTTCTTGCTAAAATTTTGAACATCTAACCCATCACAAACACAAAGTATGAGATAGATTTGTTGATACAATCAATTGCATGTTCATCAATATTCACTGTCACATTCATCATCCACATCGAAATAACTAGCAGAATAACAAGCAACAATGTTGAATACAATGATGTGAAGGAAATAGTATCAACATTTTGAATCTTCTGAATAGGAACATTATTAGAAAATGAAACATTCAAACCCTCTTTTACCACCTCTGGTTGAAGGCCTGATTTTGCTTACAACTAATCCTCACACTGTGCTATCTGTGACACCTTATCATGACTAGAATCACCATGCTTAGTATCACTAGCTATTATAGACATAAGGGTTAAAGTATTGCTTGCATTTACAATCATCTTCAAATGCCCTGCGTTTACCATAGATTTGTCATTCTTTGTGTGATGAGCTCTAACACTAAATTCAATTCCATCCTTAAACAAATGATACATATTATGTTCCTTGTAGAAAATGGATTTTCTATCATACAAATAAGGACTGCCTAAAACCATCCCACAAATTTCAAGCATAATAACATCTAACTCTACCTCATCAACAAACTTGGATGTGATTGCAAATTTGAGTTTACACTACTCTGACACATGTAGTTGAGCATTACCATGCACCCAAGCCAATAGATATGGTTTAGGATGAGGAGTTGTTTTTAATCCCAATTGCTTAATAACTTGTTCTAAGATAAGATTAACTTGTGAGCCACTGTCTATTAATGTATTAATCTTAGTTTGTTTAGTGATAGCCCTTAAATAAAATAGGTCATTCCTTTTACTTTCAATAGGTACTTCATTATAGTTTAGAGAAGAAGCATAAGTACTGACAACAAGAGTATTACCTTTGATACCCACAACTAAAATCTTGGTTTCATCATCAAAACCTGAACCGAGATCCTGCATAATAGTTGCAGACTTCTGCTTACCCTTTCGATCCTTGAACCACTTTGGCTTCTGATCAGGATGCAATTTCCAACACTTTGCATATTTGTGCCCTTCCTTTTTGTAGTGTGAGAAATAAGGCTTTTTGTCCTCTTTCTTTGCAGTAGTTGTTTGCTGTGATTTCTCTTTCCCTTTCTTGCTTCCTTTCTGCTTACTGGATTCCATCAACAGATTATCATGGCTATTCCTTGAGCTTGTTTCCAAATGGATAGCTTGCACATTGACTTCATTAATGTTAGTTGGATTAAACATAAGTATGGTAAGTTTCAAACTCTCATGTAATCCACCTATGTACTTTAACAAAGTTTCTTGTGTGTACAATGGAATGCCCAAAATTAAAGCCCTCTTCCTAAACTCTTATGCATATTCTTGCACACTTTGTCCTTTCTCTTGTCTTAATGATTGCCAGTTCATTACCACTTTTTGCATATGACTTAATGGATAGAATTGTTTCTTAAGTGCAACTATAAACTCAAACCAAGAAGAAATAATTTTGTCATAACGACTTAGATTCTACTATGTTTTTTCTATCCCACCAAATTAAAGTTGTGCCTCCTAGGTGAAGAGGAGCTAATTGGATTTTTTGAGAATCCTCAGTAAACTTCTAAACTCTACAATAAACTTCAATTTGCTTAATCCAATTATCTAGTTTATCTGCATCTAGTTCTCCATTATAGATTGGCAAATCAAATTTAACATCTAGTTTTAACAAAGGTGTATTAGTTTGCACAGGTTGTTTCTTTTTAGAAGAGTTAGATGAAGAAGAAGAAGAGGATGAAGAAGATGAAGAGGATGGGGATGGAGGTTCAGGAGGGTCACCACCACCTCCTACTCCTTTACCTTTGTCTTCTTTCAATGGGGATTAATCTTCCTCCTTCTTCCTAGCCTAGCCTTCCTTTCTCTTCTTTCGTTCTTGCCTCTCTCAGGAAAGAACTTCCACCATTGGCTTCATCTTGAGAAAAGCTTGTTGAAAAGCTTTCAAATCGAGCTCTAGAGCTTCATGCTCAATTACAATCTCTCACATCTTTAGTAGAAAGGTCTTTCATTTTTTGATCTCCGGATTGAATTCTTCCAGTGCACCTTCTCCTTTTTTTAGTTTCAACTTGGTTAACATTCACTTCTGCAATTTCTTGCAAATGGGCTTTGATACCAACTTGATCTGTAATTAGCAGTTTACAAGTTCACTTGTAAATTAATCCTAATTACAACATTTTCCCGATCCAACAAAATTGCGTGACTATGTTGTTTAACCGTTGAAATTACCAACTAGGTTCATCAACCTTTACATAACTTAAGAAAGTTAATAATTACTATAATGTTGTAATTAGAACTTAAATACCAAATTGAAAAATACTGAAAAAGAATTAGAGAGAATGTAAGACAGGAGATAGAAGGATCAAACATAGGTTGATAACGAAGTTCACTCGATTTGAGCTACATCTCCGGGTCCGCTTCTTAATGTTGGACCGCTTTATTAATGATGTTAGGCTTTAACATGCCTTTTTACATCATCCAAGCTTCAAAATCTTGCACAAAATTCCTCACAATCTCTCTCACTATTACAATTTTTGGTGTATAATATCACCTTGCAATTCTTGTCCTCCAAAATTTCCACCTTCCTGCACAAAAGCATAAAAACTCTATATCTCCCTTACACATCACCTGAATTGAATTTCAAAACGCCTATCACCCCTTTTTATACATAAAATAAGCCTAATAAGGCTTTAACCATCAAACAATAACATAACCCCCTTATACCAAGATTGCAATTCATTCCCTAACCCCTTTTGTCCTTTACATTAATTTGTTAGGGGTTAGTTTAGCCATATAGGCTAATTGGTTAAGGTTCGGGTTCTAAATGGATAAAAACAACCAGCTCCATTACATACTATGAACTAATCGATTGTGTAATGGTAATAAGCCTTTTGGGTGGCCGATGGGTCAGCGGTTCGACCCCCACTAGCCATGTTTTTATAAACCAAATCCAAATTTCTAATCAATATAACAAACCCATGACTATATAGCATAACAATGCGTCATGTAGTGTAATGGTGAGGCGACAGGTTGTTTCAACAGAGGTCATGGGTTTGAGCCCAACCAAATTTTGCTTCACCGTGTTGGAGGAGTGTGCTAATGTGGAGGGTGACACGTGACACTCCCAAGAGCTACCATGTGTCATGATATGATTCATTGGAGAAAATACATGTCATCTACCACACTGACACAAACTGCTAACTGGACCACCACCTGTACTGCCACGTAGATGCTGACTGGATTACGAAATTCCACATGTTGATCTCTAATAGGGCCAACTCATCATCTGTATGGTATAGGGGGATTGAGTCAGCATGCTGATGTCATCATCTGTACGGTCAAAAAGCAAAGTCAGCCAACAACTTTGACTCACAATATCTTAGATGTACAAACTTGAATTTTGACGAAACAAGTAGCGTTGGGCTCATATTGACGAGCTCTTCGATTTGACGCCATTTTCAACTGATTCTAAATCGATCAAATTTTTTGCCTTCATAACAACCTTAGGTACTAGTTTTGACCAAACTTTGACTAGTTGTAGCTTGCACGTATGGACTCCTTTTTCGCTTGTTCAAGCGTCGTTGGATTTAGTTTTTTGAGATCATCGCAGTGATGTTGGTTTCATTAGGTTTTGAGACTGTGAAATTTTGAGGTCTTTTGGATCCACCTGGATCATTCCTAGGCTTGGTTTAGGTTTGCAAAGGTCAAGATTTCATCTTAGGGATCTTAAGTGGTCAATTTGATAAAATTTACACAAGTGTAACTTTATGAAATAGAGGCACTGCTCTATGAGATAGAGGCATAATTATGTGGGAAACTATGCATAGGCACCTCAAGATGAAATGAAAGTAGTAAATAAAATTTAAGATTGTTTTGATGAATTTTTGGCAAGAGATTAAGAAACACAAAGACACATTAGCTAAATTGACTTTAAAGATGATAAGGTTGAATGAATTTTATTGTTTTGCACATGAAGATATACCAAACACATGAGCACAATCCTAGAATTAGTCAAGTAGGCGTGTATACTTAATATGGGCCCACCAACCAAAGGATGATACTTCAAGATTAGTGTGAAACACTTCTCTTTCAAGAGTCGGTAACTAGGGATCTAGTGGCACAAGGGCTCACCTTTTCACTTTCCTTGGAGGTCCTAAGACCTTGCCCAAAGAGATTCTATCTCTACTCAAGGATATACATGGTGAGTAGCTTCGGGCATGATATTGTACCATGCACCACACTATGCAATCACCAAATGGTCTTAAAGGCTTCTAAAAATAAGGTGTTTAGTGGATTTGTGAACAATAAACCTGTTTGATAGTGCCTGAGATTAGGGGGTATCCCCTTTTCTCCTCAAAAAACAAGTCTCAATGGTCCAAGGGTCTTGCGACTTGGATTGAATGATGCTAGCCACACTTTGAGTTACAAATTTCACTCCTCCCTTTTATATACGCTATCAAAAAATGTGGTTGAGGTTGCCCTTGAGGTGACGAAATCCCCAATTGGGCCTCCTAAAGGAAATACTTTAGTATGTGTTTTTGATCACCCAAGATTGCATGAAGTGCAAGGGGAGAAAATGCACATAAACTAGGAAGCCTTGAGATAGAACATTAAAAAAATAAGGAAATGTGAGAGTTTTGATCTCCAAGATTGCACTGAGCACATAGAGAGAGCATATGCCAACACACACCCCTTGAAACATGACAAACAAGATTCATTAGCCCACTAAATTAACTTTGGTGCCTATATTAGTGGAAAAACAAATATCGGAAAAATGATGATTTTGATCTAAGCCAAGCATATACAAGTTGTTCCAAAATGCAAGTTAGACCAAAAACCAAGCTCAAAAACCTAATAAATAACAAATTGAAACAAAGGCGCCACCTTATGATGCTGAGGTGCCTCAGGATGAGATAGAGGCATAGCTCTATGCAATAGAGGTGCCTTTTTGTGAAACATAGGTACCTTTATGTAGAATAGGGTCCTAAACTTGTCTTGGGATTTGAAAAATGATGTTTTGACACAACAACCTCAAGAACCTACAAAATCAAAGGATGACACTATAGACACTAAAAATGACCAATGCATTTTAATCTTGGCATGTTGTCATTATCCTTATCATTTCTTCTATTTAGATTAATTAAATAATTTTAATTATTTAATTAAGCTAATATTTCCTTCTTTTCATCTATAATAATTAAATAATTTTTAATTATTTAATTATCTTAATATTTTTATCATATCTATATTAATTAAATAATTAAAATTATTTAATTAATTCATCATTTATGATTTTTCCTCCAGCATTAATTAAAATCAATTAAAATTAAATCTTTTTTAAAAAAAATTTAATTAGTTAACATTCCTTTTTTAAATTTATTTAAATTAAATATTTTCTTCTAAAATAAATAAATTAATATTTATTTATTTGTCCAACTATCATTTTGAATTAAATAAATTCTTCTAACTTTCCCTCCATCAAAATTCAAATTTGGGTCCTACCCTCTTGGATTTTCCTATCCATCGATATTTCTAATTAATCTCCACCATTGATGAAATAGCAAGTGAAACATATAAATAAGAAGTTTTAATTTCATTCAAACTCCCCTAACACTCTTGTTATCAAAAATCACTCTAGCACTTTTATCACTCAAGCATTATGAAGCATTTATCATTATCATTGTCAAGCATAGGTATCATTTATCATTATTATTGCATCATATCATTATTGTTCTTTCATAGTTTGTTAATTTGAAGAGCACCCAACAATGAAGTAAATCAAGGTCTTAACTATGATGACTTTGCTTGTTATCTAAATTCTATATTTTGAGCCAAGATCTTGAACTTTATTGCGTGATTGTGAAAGTGTAAGTTTTTGCATTGTTGTTATTTGTGATTCACATTTTCATCATCAACAAAAACAATAGAATTCACACAAACCCTATAAGAATTTGTTAGCCAATAACCCAAAAAAGCCATAAGATATCTGCAAGTTCAAATCTATTAGAAAATTTTCCAAGGAACTTCAGGTTAGGAAAACCCTATAAACCCTAATTTATGCAACAACCAAGACATAACACATGCTAAAAAAATGTTAGAGGGATGGATACCTACAAAACAAAACCCCAAAGACCAACAAAACCTTAGGAGAAACACTAAATGCTCAAATTAAATACACAAAACAAAAGCATGGTTTTAGGTGATGAAGGCATAACTCTATGAAATACAGGCACCTCAAGATGCTACATAGGCACAAATTTATGAGACAAAGGTGCCACTCTATGAAACACAGGTGGCTTTTCATAGTCTAGGGCCTAAAAATGGATCTGACATAAAAAATTTCATTAAAACTCCCTAATAAAAGTTAAAATAGGGATGTGGGTTCCATTGGGCATGCCAAAATGAAGATGTGAAAAAATGATTGAAGCAAAACAACATAATATAATGTAAATAATCATATGTATACCTCAAAGAATCTTCATCCTCCTAGATTGAGCGAAAATATAATGCACCCTAGCCCTAGTTAATTTGCTCTAGATTGTGATAAGATGTGGATTGCTCAAAATTTCAACATAACCTTGGTATGATTGCAATAAGTTGATTGATGATGAAGGATGTAGGCCTCTAGTTATATAATTCTTAAGAGGCAAAATTAAGGACTAAGATAGATTGCTGATGGATGACTAAGATTGAATGAGGATTAATGTTAGACTAAAAAATGTAGTCATGTGACAAGTGTCACATTAGGAATAAGGTCCAAATTTATGATTAATATTAGGACAAGATCTTTATGTGAATCAATAGGTTTAAGAGGTGGGATATGAAATGAATGGATGAGATGAAAAGTTAGTTTGACTTTTGGGAAGTTGTCTAGGTTCAATGAATCTAGAAAGGTAAATAATTAAATGTTAGGATACAATGGGGAAAGAATAAAATTAATATTTATTTAATTGATAGCTTAAGATAGGGTAAAATTGGGTGTGGTTTGGTAAGATCCGATTTTAGGGGTCTACAACCCCTTTTAACTAAATTCACCTATCAATACACACACACATACACATATATGTATGTATATATATGTATGTGTATATACATATATATATATGTGTGTGTGTGTATACATATATATATTTATATATATGTACAAATATGTATATATGTATGTGTATGTGTATGTGCATGTGTATATGTATATGTGTGTGTATATGTATATGTACATGTACACATACACATATACACATACATACATACACATACACACATACATATATATACATATATATACACACATACATATATACATACATAACATACATATATACACATACATATACTATCTATATACATACACATATATACATACATATATACATATATGTGTATATATTCATACACATACATATGCATACATATATACATATACATATATGCTTATATATGTGTGTGTACACATATATGTATGTGTATATATATTTAAATTATGTCATTTATATTATATTTTGTATTTAAATTTAGAATTTTTTTGGTTATCATTCATTTTTTATTATTCTTATTTAGTAATATAATGATAATATATTATATTATCAATGCACAATTCAAATTTTTTTTGGCCTTTACAAATGTTTAAATGCAATTCTTTTGATATTATACCATTAAGCAACATTTCGAAAACTTAAAACTACATTTTAGTGTTAGTGCATACTAAACTAACCAAAATAACAAATTAAGAACCAAGAAAGGACAATATTGAGTAGGCTAAGGTAATTCAAATGTACTAAACTAGATTATGAAATGCGCTACCACTCTCTTTCACTAACTAGCCTTTAGTGGGCTTACTAACCAATGCTCTATAAAACAAGGCTAGTGCACTAAAAGAAAATAGATAGAATTTCTTGATGTACCATATAAAAAATTATAATATTTTACATTTCCATATTATTATAATAATGAACTATTTTTAATCTAATTTCATTGAATTTTTTCCAAATAATTTAAATTGTCTATAATTAATAACTAAATTACTATAATAATTCACCACTTACACCATCCAATAACCTCTACTTAAAATCACTGAAATAAAATGCTGATTTATTGTCTGTTGTTCTTATGTTTTTAGAGTTGATAGTCTAATCCCTTGACACTAATATAACTGCTCATGTTGCCTGCAAACGTCTCAATCCAGCCGAAAGGAAGATGGATACACATTGATACCACACGATTCTTATCCCTTAAAATGTCACACATAGGAGAAACCAAAAAAAATTAAATAACAAAATCTTTGTGCAAGAGCTTTTTGGAAGTACGCTTGAATTGAATTTGTCCCAAAATTTATGATAAAATAAATTGTTCTCAAAGATTCAAATAACCCAAATTATAAAGCCAGATAGATTATCTCGAACTATTTTCAATTGTCGGCTTTAATCCACGCGGCACATCAATTTGCTCCTGTTCAATAAATATCTGCCCTGTAGTCTTAAGGAGATATGGAGAGATTGATGTGATGTGACCGTGATCTAAAGAGTTAAAAGGAGTTAAGTGTCTAGAATCATTTGATACCCATCTCCAATAAGAGATTAAAAAAGAAAAGGGAGGCCTAGGACTCACAGATTTACGTTCACAAAGGAATAAGACTAAAGAGGAATATAGGTAGACTACAACGTTTCCCTCGAGATGGGTGTACAGGGCTATATGGGTATCTGAGCAGGTCCAAGTTACCCGCATTTCTGCTTAGAGAGGTATCTAATCAGGAACAAAATAAAAATATCTGCGTTGAGAACCTTAGGTGGGGGTCGATAATTTGAAACTATATATGGGCGTGAAATCTTTTGTAAATAAGTGGGTCTCATTTTATTGTAGAAAAAATTATTGGTTGTCATTTTTGTGGGGAAATTAGCAGATCTTAGATCACAAATAGGTGGTAACACCATGACAAATGATGGTGAGAGCACAGAAAATAACAGCATAGTGGAACAAATTGGGAGGCTTGTAGAGCAGGCTAAGGCGTTGCAGGATTCTGCCAGTGCATTTTGTTCGAAGATCAAGTTGGAGGAGGAGGCAATCAGACAGAGAGCGGTTACTCTCGAATCTGAAATCAAGAAGCTTCGATTCTCCCTCAACTCTGCTGATGACATTGATCATAGAGAGGCTGAAAAGGTAGGAAATCTCTTGTTTTTTTTGGTTTGTTATGCTTACTCGATTTGCTTGCCGAATAAAAATGTGTTCGTGGTTTGGGAAAAAATAAACAACAAAAGGAGATGATGATTGCATGGCAATTTTACGACTCGGGCAGGCATATGGCAATCTGGGTGGTTTTATGTGCTGGTTCCGTGCCAATTTTAATTCCCATAGTTATGCTCGCACGTGGGTCAACAGAATATGTAATTGAGGTCTCAATTACATTAGACCATGGTTTCAGTATGGATTGGTCATGAAGTGGGTTGCTTACTCGTGTTCCTTAGGAGGCTTGTGTGGGTGATAGTCTGAGTTCCCATACAACTGAATAATCTCCATAAATGTTACTGTGGAGGGTCCATCCATGTTGATAACATACTTAGGGCACACAATTGGGTTTCTGATCAGGTGAACCAAAATTCATTACATAGTTCTTTTTTCAGGTAAATAGGGAAACACTTTACTGCCAAAAACAGGAAACCTTTTGGCTATGAAATGATGTGTGAGAGTGTCTTTTCTATCAATATTCGGCCTGGACTTGCATCCGGCCTCATCTGATTCCTTTTGGCTAAAGAGTCATGTTCGAGAATATTTCATCCATCAAAATTTGCACAGGACATGATTCCAGTTTTATATGATGGTGGCCCATGCAATCATCCAGCCACATAATCAATCGGGAACCAAGCTCAATGGGGTGTTAGTTCTGGTCATCATCACGGTAGTTGCTATCACTTTACCACTAGACCATGCCTTGCTGGACAGAATTTGTCTCAAGTTGACGATTTTGTTTATTTTTTGATTTTGTTTCATCACTTGCTCCCCTTGGAGTAATTGAGTTTTTTAAAGTCTGGTATAGGACAAATCGACATTTCATTTAGTTTTCATCTTTTTTCATTTGTTGCATTGATTTGTCTTGCAGTTGGAGTAAGTTAATGCAGCCAGTGTCTGAGGATTCTGATATTTTGTTGAATTGTTGTTGCTTTCTCTGTGTTGTGTTGCAGTTAGAAGAGGAACTATTTAGAGCTCGCTGTATGATTAGTGAAGGCGATGTTTCTGCTCTTAATCCAAACAAGCCTCAGGGTACTGATATCTTCACAAGCGAAAATTTATTTGATGCCTTCATTTAGGTGAAGTGAAAAGACCTAGTTGATGTGTGCTTCAATGTTAAGTAGGACAAAGATATGTTTATATTTATATGACAAGTCAACCATCATTTATTGTGTTTCAGGTTCGTTTCTTAAAATGTTTCTTGGCCCTATTAATGTTCGTGCTTTGAGAAATGATGTCCGATTGAAAGTCAAGGAGGAATACAACAATTACAGGGTAACTGTTTTTCTTTACTATCAACTTTCTTCTTGGGTACCCTTTTACTTCTCAGTACAAGTTTAAGAATCAAATTATGTTGTTTGACAACTTTTTGCATTGAATAACACTGAATGAGTTTCATTTTGGCTATGGCATATTGTACAATAGCTTTTACAGTGTAGGCAAAAGGTTCTATGAAAGTTCGAATTTTCTGCCCTCAGTACTATCCGGAAGATGCTGGTTAAAGTTTTTGGATTTTGTCTTTTTATTTTTTTAATTTTGTGGTGATTATGCATATTTTTCTTATTAGATGGAGAAATGAGGGTTCAATTTGGGGCTCTTTCCCTGAACTTTAAGAAAAATATTTTCAGTATACATCACCAGTCAGCCTGTAGGGAAATCTATGGTAGGCAGCAGCTGCACAAAATAAGGCCGTGAAGACAAAGTACTGGTCTCCATCAATACATACAAGAAAGACAGAAATAAAAAATTGTTCCTGCTTACCACTAAATCCCCTGAGGTTAATACTTGTAGTTTTGAAGAGAAGGCAAGGTAAACCCGAATACATCTTTCAAGAAGACAAACAGCAGGAAACCACAGAGACTTAGCCGGAGTGAGGGGCTAGATTTCATGCTGTGATGTTTTCAGGCTTGATATCTATGGCACATGTAGTGTCAGATGCATTTTCTTTGCTACTTCCAATTCCCTGTCCAGTGCCATCACCAGTTCTAAACACAGCATCCTTGTAGCTCTCAGCTTCATTTGAACTGTTTTCCTCACCATTTGTGGCGCTGAAGTAGGGAGGATGCATACTTTCCAGTAGTCATTCTTCCCACAATCTATCTCCTTCTATAGCAGAACAAGCTACTACTGATAAGTTGAAGTGACACAGCGTGTGAGAGCTTGAGTTCTCATAAACACACTGCATGTCAAACCATAAGGTTTTATTATTTTATAGCATTATGGATTGGCAGCATCTGCTGTAAACCATGTCTGTCTAATGATTAAATTTAAAATAAATAGATCATGGGTGGGATTCAGATCATGATCTCCTCGAGAGCAAAGGTCAATGTTAATCAATGACTTAAGAGCCTCCTAGTCATCCAAAAGATCATTTAACTCCTACATGATTCTGAGGGACCATATCGACACTTTTTGGCAAGAAAGTTTGCCAGTTTGTTATCTTCACTAAATACTAAATAGTATCTAAATCTGATGTATCTTATATCTTGTAACAGGAGGAAGGCTTCTTTAATGATGCTACTAAGATTTCAATTGGAGATTACTTGGATTATAATAAAGTCTTGAACCATCTTTGAGAAATTAGAATTTTAACAGAGTTTCCTTCCCTCCTGGAACGAAAGCAGCATTCTTCTTGTCATTGTTATTAGCATGAGAAACACTCGGGGCACAACCACTTAGAAATTACCAGTGTGGCTCCTGGCTCCAGCAATACTTGAGGTCCATTTCAATGCACTAGCAAAATCTAGTTTGACTTTCCAAATTTCCTGGGGCTTCCATCTCGGGTCCAGGAATTATTTACGTGGACCCCATTAGCAGGTTATGTTGACTATGCATGGTACTTGGTCTTGAATGTGAACTTTTTACGTAATGCTGAGGTGTTGATATTTTTTGTTTATTATCAGAAAAATTTAAAATATTGGACATTGCTTGCATGTATTGAAAAATCAGAAGTATGATTAAGTCCTAATTCTCCAACGACTACCGTCCTCACCTGGCGCTTCTTGTGATAGAATGAGTTTAAACTGCTTAACTAGCACTTCTAGTGATAGCACGAGTATTCCTTGCTTACCTAGTGCTGTTGGTGTAATGAGACCTTTCCTTTACATGAGACAGTATACCATTTGAAACTGGCTCTTGGTTTAGCAGATTGAATTTTATCGGTTGCTTATTTATTTTCATGCGAACAATCCTCATCTTTTAATTTAATATCGTGTAATACCCTAAGGTAGAGTACATGGGGTGATCCTTCCAGTATCTAGGGGACATGGAGAGAATAACCCCCCACAAGTCAATTATTAAGTATGCAATTGTGATGTGTATATGACCAATGAGTAAACCAATAAAATATGTGAATTTGATGTAGCATAATGGATGAATAAAATATTTATTTAGTCATAAGTCAAATAAAACATGTATGAAGCATGTTCCATAAGTCAATTGCAAGTTTTCCATTGGTGTATTGCATTTATAATTATCTGTGTTTTGTCCTCAGAAATTTTAAAGCATGCGTAATTTATAGTTCCATCTTTATTAATGTTCTATTCTAAAGGTTGAATTTTTTTTAATCTTCACTTGACTTGAATATGCGCTAACTCCTAATCTTTGAATTCTAGCATCAGAAGCTGCTATTCTTTGATTTGTTTCATGCTGGAAATGTGTGTAAGTTTTTATTAGTGAAATGCCATAGCTTTTCTATAGTAGATAAACTATTAATGAACAAAAAAGATAATTTCTTTTTAGGGTTGAGAGATTTTGTAACTGTGTAGGGTGAAAATAGGATCTACCCTAATGTGATGGGCAAAAGAGATGGATCACTTATTTTTCAAGGCCCTAAACACCTCAAATTATGCAAAATATGATGCTAATAACAACCAGAAATACAACCTAACTGTTATAGCAACTATGAGGAATGTTTTTAGAGCATAAAAAACTGTGTACCTGGCCAGAAAGTTGCTGTTTTTGAGCTATGGAGGACTCATTCGCCATTCAAGGGCGAATGTGTCCTTTTAGGATTTTGGAAAACTGATTTCAAGATCCTGTACCTTGATGTCTGCACTCTTGAAATCCCGGTTATCAAGTTATAGAAGTCTGTAGTTAATTTTGTAGAGCTCTTTCCGTGATCTTGCACTTTGAATGCTAACTTTTGCAACTTTGCAACTTTGCAACTTTGACAACTTTGCTCCAAATCTTGCTCAACTTGATCTTCAATTTGTAAATTTGCAATAACACACTCAAGGGCAAGAAAAACTTGTTGATTGTTAGTGAATGGGGATTTGCCTCAGTCAAACCCCTTGTAGGTAATTAAACCAAATGATGAAATGAAGAAATTGAAGCATGAAAGTGCAATAATGTAAATGATGTCATCTTGGATGGTGTCTTGTGAGTCAAATCTGCAAACAATCATGGAGTGGCCATGAAGAATGTAGATCTTGGATGTAGGATGTGAAGAGCACAAAGATATATCGAGAGGAGTGGGCGGTGGGTGAATCAGTATACCAACAAATTTTTACCCTCTCAACTTTTATCAACTTCAAACTCTTAACACAAATCAACTATGCAAGAATATCACAATATGAACAAGTTGACACCAAGATTTTACGTGGAAACCCTTACGGGATAAAACCACGGTACAAATAATCTACTTTATGAATTATACAAGCTTTACAATAAATGTAGGCACCAACCTACTTGAATCACCAACTTTCACAGTATAGTAGGCACCAACCTACAAGGAGTATCAACTCCTATCTGTGATTTAGTAGGCACCAACCTATA
Organism: Sequoia sempervirens; assembly: GCA_007258455.2. Taxonomy (NCBI): domain Eukaryota; kingdom Viridiplantae; phylum Streptophyta; class Pinopsida; order Cupressales; family Cupressaceae; genus Sequoia; species Sequoia sempervirens. Next base: position 273,385,232 of record VDFB02105785.1, on the reverse strand, counting down.
AGGAGCCACCAACCCCTAAAGTTCGTAGGCACCAACCTACTGGAGGTACTAATTGTTGATGTTTATAGTGTCGGGCCTCTTACTTCCAGCCACGACTTTGTATCAAAGCAATAAATTAAATATAGCTTTTAGCTATTTAATTTATTGGAGATGTCATTAGTGAATAGGCGCTTCACTTGGGAGAATAAATAATATTTAATTATTGATTATAGAAATTATTTTGTGTGGCTGACTTCATGTTGGAATTCGCCACTCTTCATATGAGATATATCTTTTCATTGGTGGCCGACCTTGTGTCTTGAAGAGTCACGATTATTGGAGAACTCCTCATCAAATGGTATATATTAGAGATGCTGTTCGTTCATTGTAATCACTAATCAATCATTCTATTCATGCAGATCTAATTTTGAGCCAAGTGTGAATTGTTTAAGGAGTTTGATAATGTGTATTCATATCAGATCAAAGTCATTCTTCAAGAAGATCAAGATTAGCAACAGCAAGGAGTTCGATTTGATCTTGAGTTTGCATCAAAGTGTGGTGCTGATATTCGGTCTTGTGATTGACCTCATTGTAAAAGCGAGTTGGCTTTATTATTCAATATATATGTGATATATTATTTGCTGGGTTTTTCTCCCTCAAGTTGGAGGGTTTTCCCAGGGTATCTTGCAGTGTTCTATTGTTCATGTGCAGTTTATTATTCTGTGTTTCTGCTTAACTTAAATCTGATCTTAAAACTAACACTAACGCCCACTTGCCAAGCACCAACTTAGCAAAGATAATAACTGAAAGAACAATGCTCCACCTTCAAAGTTGCTTCTTCAATGGATGATGGACAATACAATCACTCTTCCTCTTGATTTTATCTTTTTTGAATGATGTTCACATAAATCAGCATATGATGAATTCACTTTTCTTTCACATATAAATTTGCCTCTTATATTCTCTTCATACAAATTTGCTCAACATGTACAATCTATCTTCTTGTCTTACCCAATCATTCACACTCTTATTCTTCTTTGTGATATATGATGCTTCTTTAAGATTCACACAAGTCCTTTAACTCTGCTCTTTTATTTCACATTCTCATTCTCACACTCACACACAATTTCTACACTTGCCTTTATATCTTTAGTGATTCTATGAATGGATACAACCCCTTGAAATGGATACAACCATTTAAACAATCATGTCTTTTCACTAAAAACTCTGCAAATAATCTTCTTAAACTTTGCTTTTCATTTGTTTGGTGTCTATGATATTCTTCTATGTTTTCCACACCACACACACTTCAATCTGATTTGAATTCATATATGTATATTGATCAACCTTTGCAACATTTTCTGAAATATTGCATCATTTAAAATCTGACTTTTCTGATTTTCCTTTTTAATACTAATCACACCATTTCAGTTTTGCCTTGGTTTATTTTATCAAGAGCAAATTTAATCACGTTCCTTCAGATTTCATAAATCGTACCACTTTAGCTTTAATAAATCTGATATATATTCTTTTATCTCTTTTTAGAAATAATTGCTCTTCAAAAGGAATCGCTGCCTTGTGATTTTTCTTTTAATCTTCAGATGCATAACAAATCACACCATTTTAAGAATGAGTGCAACTCTTCAAAGTCGTGTCCTTTCATGTGAATTTGCAATCAGCTTTTTAGAGAATTGTGTTTCTTCAGAAAAATAAATCGCATCCTTCATTTAGAAATTAAACTATTTAAATGAACCACTTTAAATCACACCTTTTCATGAACTAGCATTTGTCTATTAGGAAATCGTATCATTTGTTAAGAAGAGTGCTTCACTTCATACTCTCAATCACACCATATACACCACCTACTTTTTTGTCTTATGCTCTAATAATTATCGCTGCCTCTTTTGTTATTTTATTGACCATGAACTTTTGTTTTTAATTGTAGTTTAATCACTTTAATCTGAACATCAAATCGTCTTTCATTCGGTTGCACAAAAGTAGATCTCACACTCTTTCAAAAATCCATTCCAAGCAAATCAAGTTTTAACTATTTTCAATATCTTCAAAAATACTTATATTGAGTAAGATCGTTCACTACTTGATCAACACTTCCAAAGTTCTGCAGGGCAGCCACATGAACCTCTCTAACTTCTCAATTGCTTATATGTATTTATTCTTTGTTATCTATCCTCTCCTTTTCTCAATCTGTTCTTTGCATTTCATTCTTTAGAATACGATTCTCAGTGTCAGGTAGGCGAACTCCTCTTATAAGTTCTTTGTTGATCATGGAAGTAAGCTCATTCTTACCTTCAAAAATGCTATCTTCAGTTATGTTTGTTCTCATTCATTTATGCTTCTGTTATCTTCAGTCATGCTTATCTTGACATCAATGACTTCATCTTTTCACTTTGACATCAATGACAACATTTCCAACAATCTCCCCCTTTGTCATTGATGGCAACACAAACATTATTCTCTTCTTTTGCATTGCTCCCCCTTACTATATCTCTCCCCTTTTGACATCAATGGCAAAGGGACTTCCAACCATGTCTTGCTTTTTTTGTTCCATGGAGCTACAAGATACTATTTATAGCTCCCCATGAATGTATGCTCCCATTTATTAGTACTCATCTTTCTCTAACTTCTTCGTTCCTTGACTTCTAAATCATTTTGCTTCTTCTGCGTGGAAGCTTCTTCATTTTGACATCAATACAATTTCCAACAATAGAAGCTAATTCATCATCTTCATTAGATAACAATCCATAAGTAGATTTTTCTCTTCAAAATTTTGAGGTACTTCACTTTTCAGTTATCTTCTCCATGGGGCCGAAAGATAGTGCCAACTTAGCTCCCCCTAAATTCGTGCTTATTTTCAAAATAGTGTATGACATGTATCTTGCATGATCATAGATTTATCCTCATCATCATTTTGCTTTTGTTTCCTTCTCCATACTTTTGTGAGCTTTCTCTCCTTTTCCATGGTGTTCTTTTTCATATCTTGTCTAGGTGGTTTCATAAAGCCACATATACAAAAACGTGCTATGTGTCCAAAATTGTTGCACTTGTAACACATAATGTCATGACCAAATGAATTATAATTTCTCCTAGTGAAGTTTGAAGTATTTCTTGCTTGAAATCTGCAATTCATTGCTTTGTGGCCAAAATAGTTGCATGCAAAACAATATCCATTGAAAGAATAAAACTGCCTAGTGTTAAATTTTCTTTCATTTTCCTTGGAACTTGTGGCATTCTCATCAATCTTTGTACGTTGCTCCTTTGGCTTTTCCAATTGCTTCTTCAACATGGCAACTTCTTGTTCCAACATGTCACAATCTCTCTCTTTTGCACTTAACTTGTTTTTTTATTTCATTTTCAACTTGTTTAGCCTCTACAAGTTGAGTCCTAAAGTCTTCAATGATTTTGTTTGATTCCTCCAAGCTTTCAGTTATTTCTTTGATCTTTATTTCATACTTGGTGACTTTCTTTTTCAGCTTCTCATTCTGTTTGTATGCATAATGGAGCTCTTCTTCAAGATCTACTTCTTCTTCTTCATTGCATTCTTGATCAGCATCATGTTCTTCATTTTCAGCCATGAACAATATTTCTTCTTCAGCATTGCTTTGGCTGTCATCACTTATTCTTCTGAAGAGCTGCATTGTTTCTTTGAATAAAAACTCTTTTTCTGTTTTTGGAATTTCTTCTTTGACTTATGCTTAGAATTTTTCTTTCCCTTTTTCTCTGTGTATACTTCCTTTTCATCCTCGTTTGTGTCACTTTCATTTAGAGGACATTTGGATGCATAATGTCCAACTTCTCCACAATTAAAACATTTAAAAGGATATGCAACTGATGATTCCCATCTAGGTGGATTCTTGCAAGGTCTTGAACGATGATTTGGTTTAGCTCAGCTAGATAATTGATCACGAGTTTGATCTCAGCTTAGTAATTTTTCTATGGCATCTTGTACAGTAGTAAAGGAATATCTGATGAGGTAAAAGGTATTCTATTCATTAGGCAATTAGTTTATTGATTTTCCATATTTTGTCCTTTTTGGTAAAAGGTATTCTATTCATTAGGCAATTAGTTTATTGATTTTCCATATTTTGTCCTTTTGAAACTCATCTCCATTTCACATCAATGTCTCTTTTATTCTGTCACAGTTACAAGGTTCAAAATATTTGTAGGATTGAAAGGGCAGAAATGTCTGAAAGTTTGCAATTTTTGGAGAAGGTTGGAAATATCTAGGAAAAAGGTTTTTGGAGTGGGAAAATTGAAAAAATATATTGAATTTGCATAAAACATGGAATGATGATAATCACATAGTTAAATTATATGCAACAGTATAAAGAAAAGAATAATAAACTGAGACATTGTGACTTTCTTAAGTTCATAAATCATATCATTTCAAAAACTATTTTATCTAGATCTCTGTTTTCTAGTTTTTCTGTTTTTTTCTTTTTCTAAATCAGTAAAAATTAAAAGCCAGATTTGGTGTTCAGTCTTGATCTCTGATTACCGGGTTCTGTTAGAAGCAGAGGTGTAGCCGTACTAGGTTGGTGTACATATGGGTTCCCTATGATTGAAAAATGAAATTTTTTCAGAGGTCAAAAAAATTTGGAAATCTGGAAATTTTAAAATAATTTGCTAAAATTTCTATAGGAATTGGAAATTCCAGACCAAATTGGAAAAATCTGGTCAGTCTAAAAAAACCTGGAACAGGCCAGATATCACAACTATGGTAAATATGCTGTTTCCTTGGGTCCTGCCTGGGTTAATACCTGAGCAAGATCCACAGGACCCTGGCTGTACCTTGTTACCCATGGCCTTTAATAAAAACAAGATGAATGTAGGGTGTACTGGGCGGTGGGACCTGCAGGACCCTGGCCACACCTGGGTACCCATGGCCTTAAAAAAGAAAAAATTAAAATCTTTCAATAAAAAAATGGAAAAAGGGTAAAACCAAATCTAACCCTAAAAGCAACTTCCAAACTACACTAAAAGCACTAAAAACACCACAAAACAAAACAAAATTTGCAGTATGTAAAAGAGCAATATGATGATTTGTATTGAGCATCCATGTGCTGTTCTATGTTTGACCACTGACTATTGCTCTATTTTGAACATATGCTGTAAAGATAAATTGTTTTGATTTGTCTGCCAACACATGTTACGGTTGATGCTGCCGCGCGGTTTTGGGACTAACGCTTCGCGGGTTCCAGCGGGTTGTTATTAGGTTGGATGGCGGATTAAGCGCGGGTTAACGTTGGCATTGCATCTCGGGGTTAACCAGGTTATGAACAGATTTTATGGTAATCTCATTGAACTCAATGTCTTTCAACTTTCCGCGAACTTGGTGCGGTAGAACCAGACTAATCAAAAAATGGAATTAAACATGATTAAAAACATTTTTTTTAAAATTCCCTAACCCTAAAATGGCTAGTGGCTTTGCACAGAAGTAGTCTTTTTTGAGCGGTAGATTAATCTTGGTTTGCACAAAAAGTTTGGAGTGGCAGTATGAGGCTAGTGGCTTTGCACAGAAGTAGTCTTTTGTGATGTATAACACAGAGGGTGAATGAATACAGGAATTCTAATTTGCTAAGAGCTGCACAGAAGCTCTGTTTTTAGCATAAACAGAAGAGGAGGAGCATTCAAGCTGAAGCAGCCCTGGTTTGAAGATTTCTGTGGATGTTGTTCTAATCCGGTCAAGTGCAAAAGTTCTGCATTCAAATCCAAAGCAGAAGCTCACCTAAAAATTCTGAATAACAAGAGAATCTCTAGGCTCATTAGAGGTGAATCTAGTGGCATATTGACAGGGATAGATGAAACAGCATATATCTGATTAGTTAAAAAAATCAGAAATAAAGAGTGAGACAGATCATGTTAATGCCTATAAGTAACCTTGAATTTTGACAGAATAAGTAGTGCAATAGAGAAGAACTAGGTTAAATGACCCTTAAATACCAATTCCAAAAATGATAATTTGACAAAATTTTCAGGAAGTTCAAATAAATATAGAAATTTGGAGAACCATGAAAAACAAAGAATGCTGAGAATCAAATATTCAAAATGTAATATCTTTTTTCTAAAAATACCTTTGGTTAAGAGACCTGAGACCTGAAAAACTTGTTGGCAAGATCTGTTAGAATTGGCATTTAATATTTATCTTTGGCATTTGGCATTGATCAATGATCAAGTATCATACTATGAAATGATTTAGTTTTACAATTCTCTATATTTCTTGTAACGCATATATGCATATATAGATTTATAATATATTAAATTATTAATATATATATATACACACGTACCCATACGTACCCAAACCCCTAAAAAAATTTTGCCCGTACCCACGTACCGGGTTCTCGTACCCGAACCCGTCCCCGAACCCGAACCGGTAACTTAGTCTATAACATATATCATTGACTTATCAATTATCAGTATTGTTCTGTGTTGAGTTTTGTATAATTTGTGCAAATTATTTTTGTATGTTTAATATTATAAATATTTTGTGTGGTTGTTCTGAAGCCAAACTGAACTCTAGTTAAAAAATTGGCAACTGTCATACCCGAACCCCAGAGATGGACCCCAAACCAACTTATGTACAGCTAGGTTGGGCCAGTTCGAAATTGGCTTCGAATTGAACCTCTTCCAGGTCTGACCAAATCTTGTAGCAATGTTGCCAATCTTTCTGTGTACTTCAATTGCATTCTTCTGGATTTCCTCTGTAAAGCTTCTTTGGGGCTCAATGGAATAACATATTTTTGTTTTTCTACTCACTGTATTGTGAAATGAAGGAAAATCTCTTTCATAGCTTGTCTATAACCTCTATCGTTGCCACTTCCAGGATAGAACAGCAATTCTGTTTCTGCTATTTCCATGTGTTCTACTGCTACTGAAGACTTGGATTTGGGAGGGTTGCTTTCCAGCATTGCCAGTTCAGTTATACCAGGTAATTTCTTCTATGCCCTAGTCTGCATTAAGTGAATTAAGTGATTTGGTAAACAAATATTACTGAGTTGGATACACACTAATTCCAATTAGGGATTATACAAAATTAATATTTTTTAACACTCTGTGCAGGCATGGTTATTATTTTTCTACACAAGTTTGGCTTTACGAGAAAACATTTTGAGGGTCAATGGGAGTGATATCCGGCCATGGTAAAGTAGAGTCAACAAATCATACTGATGCTGCCCTTCACAGTGTGTTTTAAGTTTCAAAATAATCATGGTTCTCTTTTAAGTATTTGCAAAGATTAGAGTTGAGCATTGCAGGAAGCTAATTAATGGACAGAGCTGCTCCTTGAAACTTTTGCTGGACAGTTTTCTATTTTAGTTGGATTTTAAAAAGTCCTTGTAGTTTTTCCTTAGAAAAACTTTTATTTTGATTTTCAAAGGATATATTGTGCAATATTTTTGTTTTACTACAAATTGCCAGTTAAACTGTACCAAAAATTTAGAAACGCAAAATATTCTTCAGAGATCAAGTACCCTTCTATAAATTTTTAGAAATACCATGCTCTATATTCAGACGTGAATTGAAATTGAACATGACAACTAGTGTTTGTTTTATGAGATGCACCAAAATGCATAAAAAAGTCACCATAGTAGAAAATGAACAACACAGACAGAACCATTCATGTAAAGAACTACATGTAAGTAACAAAAAAGAAAATGAGAACCTTATGGGCTTCTCCTATCACTTATACTTAAATGAGACTTCTCTCCACTTAACTTGGTTAATGATGCATCGCCATGCCTTGGTTGCTCATCACTGCCACACTGTGACCATCCCTGGCACCATGCTATTTCTCTAGTATTTTGGTGATACATCCAGGCATCTCCTTTTTGTATTCCATCCCTTGGTTGCTCATCCCTGCCACACCATTCCCATCCCTGGCACCATGTTATTTTCCTATTCAAATGCTGTCTCTAGAATTTTGGGGATACTTCTAGGTTTCTCCTTTTTGTATTCCTATGTCTTCATGCTCCACTAAAGGGTATTGGTGTAACAAATTATGATCTTGTAATAAACAGAGAAAGTGCAGTAGATATTGAAATATCTGAAACACAATTTATTTTTTATTTTTTAAATACTGTGGAAAGATTACAAATATAGCTCTAGTGAGCAGTACAAATCATAACCAGCAAACTGGATCTCCTAAGGAGAACAACCGTTTATAAGAACATTACAAAACTATAGCCTACAAGAGGCTGTACGGTAGAGCTAATAAAAATAATTACATTTCAAAAAATCTCAAAAATCAACAAGCAAAGTGCATTAGCATCCTTGGTCCTTTTCTCCTTTGGCCGTAGCTTGCTTATCAAGATGGGATATCACAATCTCCATTTTTTTGATGTTACTCTTCAGACTGATAATGCAACGACTCCATAAAGAAACTTATAATTAATAATTAAGTGAGTTTAAGGGCAGTGCTTGGGTGAAAGGATGTGTCCCTTGTTGGGGTAACCAATGAAAGGATGTGACTCTCCCCACCATGGAAGATATAAAAGAGAGAACAAATGATTGGGAGAGGCATCAAGTGGATCAAATTGGACAAAGGAAAATAAGGAATTGAAATATAAGATATCCATTGGAAATAAATATTGTTTTCAGCAAGAATATTTTTTGGGAAGTAAGTTTAAAAGATAACCTTAGAATATAAATTAGGAATAGTCATATGTATATAGATATATTGCAGAAATCAAGTTATTACAGCCACTTGTAAATAAATCTATTATAATTGCAATTCCTTTAGCAATCTATTTTAAATTTAAGAAGTGTTTTGCAAATAGGGAGGCCAATCAACCTTCCGAGTCACAAGATGCTGAAGGACTAGAATTTCTTAATATCAAACACGCCACACCGAGATGGATGAATTGGAGGTTCTGCCATACTTGTGGGCCGAGAGGCCAAATGGTGCTATCGGGCTTGATCAAGGATGACGGCCAACCTCCAAGGTGGACTGAGGGATGGAATGGATCTAGAACCATTTCGTGCTTTTGCAATACAAGGGCCACCACCCTTGAGATTGTGGGTTGCAAGCATTTTTATTGAATTCCTAATATGGCTGACTATAGGAATATGCCTTGGAATAATCATTAATGATGTTAAGGTTTTCTGAATTCAAATATTAATGATGCTATGAAGTTTGAACTATAGGTCTAAATATTATGATGCTTTATGTATAGATTTGAATATTATCATACTTTCTTGTTATGTAATATTACTAATATGAGTTCTTAGTGAATAATATTGTTTTGCAGCTAAGTTACCAGTTCGGTTTTGGGTTCAGGTTTGGGTTCGAGGATCTGGTTCGCTGGTTCGGGCAAATTTTTTTTTGGGGTTGGGTTCGTTTTGGGTTCGGTAATACAAGAACATATAAAAATCAGAAATATATACATATTTGCAGCAGTAATTAAGTTCAGAATACACCACCATATTAATAGTCAAATAACATAGCAAAAAATACACCACCACTTTCATAGTCAAATATTAAAATATTAGTGATACTCAAATGTCATGATGTAGAATTATAATTTAAAGTTCAAATATAAAAATGTCAAGTGTTTACAATCAGCCATTATTGATCATTGATCAATCTGAGTCATATGGGTCATAAAAAAAAACATCATCAGCATCATTAGATGCTACATTTTGTGTAAGGTCTACATATACTGATTTGGGTCTCAAACTGACAAACACCCCGCAAAGTTGGGAAGGTCTACATATACTGATTTTTTATCAATTGATTGAAAATATAGCCAACTCCAAGTAACCCCTTACCATGCTTTTAAATAATGGCATTCCCAGCCCAGTTCCATCCATTGCCGCTAGGTGTTTATGGTATAAAATTTAACTGTTTAAGTCATGATGGTGATTATTAAATACCAATAGAATTAATCTTTGCCTATGTTGACATTTATTTCTGATACCTTCAAATGTTGGTTTTTTTATTTTTAAGCATTTTACATTTTTTGAAATTGTATAAAGCCAATTGGTATTTCTTTTCTGATAAAAACATTTAAATAGCTTTCTATATTTGTTGCATCCAAGTACCATCTCCTGTACCAGTACCAATTCCCATTCCCGTTCCCGTCTCCTAGTAACTATGACTGATTATGATGAACTTTGAGAACAAGCATTTCAGAAGGCTCTCCCTATCTCTATCAATATTAGAAGACTTGCACTATCCTCAAAATAGACTGATCTACTGTTAAATATGGTGTAGAATAAGAATTTAAAATGTTTTTATCTTTAGAATAAGAATAGATTGAACCAAGTTCGAACTTTTCGGACCCACAGTCAGGGTTTCGAACCCTGATTGAACCTGCAGGCAAAAAAATGGACCCTGGTCGAATTTACACCGAACCAAACCAGAATTTCGAACCAGGATCTAACCGGTTCGAACCCGGGAGCATATCTGGGTGAACCGGTAACTTAGTTTTGTAGGCCTAAAATTAGGAATTTCCCAAAAGGGGACATTACCACAAATACTAAACCCTAACTTGGCAATCTTTAGATAGATTCTTGATAAGGATAACTACCAACTAATAATTGATAGTCTAAAAGTAGCTGCTAAATTTAGACTTCTCAAAATATGTCCATTTCTTTGAAAACAATGATGACTAAAACTAATATAAGCTATAAATAGCATGGCTAAAAAAATATTTTCAGATGTTTGCTGATGATGATTTTGATGAAGCTTTTGCTTCGATAATGACAATCCTTCTGACAAGTCCTAAAACTTTGATCATTCACCAATCATTGATTCAAATAGGAAAACTGTAATTCTGTCGATATCCATACCAAATTCTAGCTGAAAATACACCACCTTGAATGCTCTAAAACCCTTCTCTATTGATTCTTCAACAAATCCTAATTGAAATATGCAACCTTGAGTTTTCTAAAACCGTAGCATCTATCTAAAGGGCACACAATATACTAAGAGGGTGGGATGAATTAGTAGATTCAAACAATTACAGCAATTCCGGAAACCTTCACAACTACTTTATAGATTTTCAACATGAAGAGCACTGAACCAAACAAGCTAGTAAATAAAGCACAACACAAGATAACACATAACACTAGATTTACGTGGAAACTCAAGATGGGAAAAAACCACGGTGAGAAACTCTCACAAGCAAGAATATAATAAGTGAATTTTACAATGTGATGTAGGCACCAACCTACTGGAGACACCAATCTCCAAAAGATTTAGTAGGCACTAACCTACAGGAGACACCAATCCCCATCGGATCAGAGACACCAATCCCTGCCGGAACAATACAATAGGTAGAACACCAATCCTTGCCGGAACAATACAACAGGTAGAACACCAATCCTACCGGAACAAAAATAATGGTGGATTTGAAATTTAACTCTGACATGCACCAACAAACACACTGATATTGGCACTCCCCTTTTTCTTCATGCTTCTGCTATGACACAACTGTACATCCCATTACAGTACTTTCACTGTAATCATCAATGCATTCGGTACATTACAATGCATCTGAACATCTGAAATATATACATGACATTACATTAACACTCTTCTATGTCGGCCAAGGATCCGCACCAACCTAGACAACATAGGGTGGACCTAAATTCAAATTACATGAAACGTGTAATACACCAGTCCAAATTGCTGCCAAAAGAACATGACACCTTGCACCACCATGAGAACCTTAAACAGGTCCTATCCTCACTCCACACGCTTGATTTGAATTCCGCACACTTGTAGCCATTACCGCACATGCCTCAAACTCTGAATAACTTGATGAACCTTCTGATATTCCAAACTCCTTGCACATTGGGCCACGTCACCGGAAACTTAGGAAACTGATAGAACTAGTGTAGGCATACTCTCCTTCCAAACCGCAAAGCAACATTGCATTTCTGAAGGAAATGCCACCCATATTAATTAATCTCTCTACCCAAAAGATATCCTTCCGGAACAACACACACATGCTGACTGCATACCCGATAATAAATTCATTAACTATTTGAAGGCAGTCACACCACAACTGACATGAAACATGATACCTGAATAGATTAGACAGTCTCCACACTGTCAAACAACATGCTTCCTGAACCTTGAGACAATTGACAATTCTAGTACTCCTACAATCTTCTTCATTTTGACAATCTTCACATCTGACAGCCTTGACAGTTGACACCCTTTGATAACCACTGTCAGCAACAATGACCTGCTGACATCAGTTTGACATCAATGACAACCTATGCTCAACACTATCCTTATCATATATGCTGATCTCTTGCTTTTAGACGATCAAGAGCATGCTGAAACAGTGACAGAACCCTAACCAGCTCTGGACATGTTTGCCAAAATGATGGATTTGTCCTAATTAAAACCCTAGTTGCAGCTGGTATCTCAAATCTGGTCTTCTGAGCTTTTATTCAGCTTGATTGTGAATGAAAATTGCTGAAAATGTACAAAGCCTCCTGAAATCAAGCAATCTTTGATGAAGATCTGCTCTTAGTAAGTCAATGTATTCCCTGTTCACAAGCTGATATATGCTCACTAATCTGGCTGATGATGCAACTGAAACTCTGTCATTATAGAGACTGAAATCACTTTTCTTACTCTGTTACAACCTCGCTGAAGTTTGATGAATTTTGTTGAATCTAGGCACTTCTAACGATAATTATTGCTGTAGGTTGCTGAATACTGAGAATGGTACTGAAACCCTGCGAAAACAATGTAGGCCCATGCTGCAATGATTAAAGTCGCTGCTTTTAAACCTGCTGATCTGTTGCTTGTAAACCTGTTTGCAACTCGAGTTTTAGATTGATTTTGTTTTTGAAAGGTTGTGACTACATGAAAGAGCATGCCACTTTGCATTGTTCGTAGCTGATTTTTTTTCCTTGACTCAGTTGGCTTCAATAGCAATATGCCACTATGCTTGACAATTTTTAATTAGAAAACATGGCTCATCCTACGTGCCAATATAGGGTGATTGCAATTTTTAAGATCTAATCTTTGTTGTTTCTTTATCTGGCATGTGCCTATATGCACGGTTGCATCTTTTGTTTTTTTGAAAATCCTACTTACCTTATAACAGACACACACTACTAAGTAACTGTTGCCACTGTTTACGTCAAAACTTTCTGTCTTTACATGTCACGTGCTATAGTATATGCACTTGCAAATTTCAAACCTCAAACTTACTGCCTAGTATATGTCACGCGCTATAGTATATGCTCTTGCAAATTTCAAACCTCAAACTTACTGCCCTGGTTATATCTCTTTACCCATCCCTTGCAAATTTTTCAACACTGAAAGCGTGCCCCCCTTATAGGCACCTGCCCTAACATTGTCTCACACATTTTTCATCATTCGAAATTTGTTTTCTCTATTGTGAGGCATATGCCATACTGTATACTTGCATCTTCCTTATTCAAAAATTCGCTCCTTCATGGTGTTACATATTTTCAGAACTTTTAACACTTTCCTTATGTTTACAGGCATCCTCATGCCCATGCAATTTTTCAAACTCTAAAACTTCAATGTCTGTCTTTTACAGTGATGTGCTCCTGTATACTGGAATGGTGAAGATTAATATCATAATAAATCTTTCTAATGCCTTCATCATCTTAACCCGTTCTACACTCTTAACAGATGTATTTAAAAGTTCTCTTCATTAGTCCTATATGGACACAGAAGAAAAGATGATAAAAATGACATAGACACAGAGCAAAGTCTGAATCATGACTCATGCTTGAGAAGACGACAAAGTTTTTAACAGGAATTTCATCACAATATGAAAAATCCACATGGGTAAAACAATTACAAAAGTAGTAGTATCCTTATGCTTATCTTTGCGTTTACCCATTTCTTTGTGTCTAGATTTTGAACAACCTTGACCAAGTTTCTGTTTTTGCTGATTTGGAGAGGAAGATTAACTCTGTGTCAATGTCCCTAGGCTTAGACGTCAAAATAGGCCTCCTTATGTGAGTATGCAGCCTACCTATATACCTCATGGTTATATAACAGTTTATCATCTCCTGCCATTTGGACCTTTTCCATGCAAAATTTGCTTATGTATGCCAGCATTACTTTGGCCTTGTCTTTGCCTCAAATATTATGAATCAATATACCTATGCTTTTCATAACAAATAGGATAAAATTGCTTTTGAATCAGAGTCTTGAATTCCACTTACTTATTGGTTGTAAGTTTCTCATAGCCAAGGAATGAGCATAATTCAAACCGTGTTAAAACTCGAGTGTCTAGTTTCAATCCTGAAAAGAAATTTGCTGCTCTTCATTAAGGTGATGCAAACTGAAATACACATCTATTTGAGCAATTCAATGATCAAAGTTTTTTAGCATCACCTTCAACCTCATAAATCTTGGTCTCCACTCTGAATAGAGGTGGAATTTGGGTGACATAAGGCTGCTCTTTTTTGGGCTCTTGAGTCTTCAATTCTTCATTTTCTTGTGACATCTCTATAGACACTCCTAGTTTGTACATGAGAACACATGGAGTGAGTGATGCTAGATTCTTGCCCATTCAACTTGCTGATACTTTCTTCACCATCAAGAGCCATTTATCCTACAAGAGCCATGCTTCTGATATGTCTATTCCACCTTCTTGTGGATGTGTCCTGCTGCAAAGGAAACAAAACACCTTCCCTTGTAGCACTAGCTGATCTGGTGAGGGCCAAATAACTGCAAAACTGTCAAGTTGCACATGCACTACACAAAGCCACATCAAAAGCAACACAAAACCATCCTTGACACCAATCTGATCGGTAATAAGTGTGGATGTTCAACTACATAACTTACCAACATGAATCTTAACCATCCAATACTACTATGACTGATTTGGTTGCTGATTCTTATGCAAAAGTGCAGAAAAAGAGTACTTATGTCTTCAATTTTTTGTTGTTAAGTGCAGGCATACATGAAGGAAGATCATATGATATATGAGCAATATATGGAGCAAGAACAAGCATAAAAATGGAGTATACACAGCTTTTGAGTTGAAGAACCCCAAATTGGAGAATGCTCTTGAAGAGTGAGGGATCTCCTCCTCATGCCATTATCTCCTTGCTGTTTTACAAATTTTTACTGCCTTCTTGAGGCTTTCATAGACATCTTACACATACAGGAGAATGCCCAAACACTTATACAACAATACCTCATTTCTTTAACTTTCTCAATTACACTGCAACCTCTATAATGCTATTTTTCTAAAGCAACTAAGTACAATACAATCAAATACAACTTAAAGGAACCCCTTTACAATGCCCCTTCAAGGGCTTAAATAGCTCATGAGTTCAAGAGAGCTTTGAGTGGAAGCCCAAAAACCTTTAGAACCCTAAAAGACAAATCCCAAATGCTTTATCTTTTTGTTTTTTTCTGCAGGCTCTGTTTTTTTGTCTCATGTGGGACAGTTTTGGCTGTACATGAAACTGCCCTGTAGGTGCAGACTTATTAGTAATGTTTTTGGCTGTAGCCAAAAACTGTATGATATTTTTGGTTGTGGCCAAAAGTATCATTTGTGCTTCATTTCTATCATTCTAACAGTCCCTCAAGTGTTTGGATCACTCAAGTGACTTTCTATACTTCTTTTTACTTGCTAAACTCTCTGCAACCCTTTTTTTGCTGTTGACCTTAGGGATATGAGTCTTATGAGTGGCTTGTGAATGAAAAAGACTTGAAGTTTATGTTTCATAGTGATGTTTGCCAACTTGACAAACATGTCTGATCCGTTTTGGATCATCTTACTAATGAAAAGTTACATACATTGCTTTAAACAAGAATCTTTTTTTATAGTAAACTTTCCATGATTTATGTTGTTTGTAGGGGATCAGTAATTCAACCATTTTATGGGCTGATCTTCTCTGTAACAGTTTTAGTCTTTGAGCTTTTTGTCAGGAATTTTGCATGACACAGCAAACTCTAAATTACTGAGTGTGAATCCACTTGAATTAGTTTAAGAGAATTAGGTATCTTATATGTTCTGGTTTTTCCAGGTGGGTCTATCACCATTATTGTGCCATGTTTATGGCTCTTGTAAGTCTTACGTGGGAGATCAGAGGACAACCTAGCTGTGTCCAGAAGCAGGTGTTTATTGTCATTGTTCTATTCATTCTACTGAGTTTGCTGCAAGAATATTATTATTTCTTTCAAATTATTATAGTCCTGTTTCTTCATTTTCTGACCTTATCATGGCTAATGTATAAATGCAGCAAGGAGTGCGGCTTTTTCTGACATGGGCTATAATGCAAGGTGTTGCCATGTTACTTCAAAATAGATACCAGCGTCAGCGGTTATATACACGCATTGCACTAGGAAAGGTATTTTTCATTGTCATCTTATATTTATTTTCCCCATGTAAGATGATGGTCCAATGTAAAGTCCCCTACCCAAGATGAACCGAATATTTCACGATTTCCCCAAGTTTGACAATGCAAGCATATTGTTAAACAGTTTGATTGTCTACTTTCTGATTTTGTTTCCTGTTGTATTTACTGAGATACTTGCTTAGAATGCAATGCCATATTAGTTTGCAAGGAATTGAATAATAACTCAGATTCAACTAGTTCAAAAGTTAATACATCAACATACATCCAATGGCAAATATTGAATATTCTGATAAACTGCTGTTATAAGGATCAGACATTACATAGAATAAAATATTCAAGATTATCAATGTATTATATCACTGACCTTGAAAATATTGTCTTCAAAGGAATAGCATGAATATGGAGTTGATGCAATATTAAATTAAAATATATTCAGCAACTGTTGACCAATAAGAAAAATAAAGACTTGCTGACCTGAAACCATATATAATATTAATATAGCAGACTCCCCAATATGCATGATTCCCTTATCCAACGGTAGCAGCTTCTTTGGAATGGTACGGCAGCTTGTACTATGTGTACGGCTGCTCCAAAAATAATTGCAGGCCTCATAAAAAAGAGGGAAATGGCATATTGACTGCTTTGACCTCCAAGGAAGACCACGACATCACCTCCAACTCAGCACATGGGAATGGTACGACACTATTAATGATGTAGCGATGGGTATTTAGGAGCTGTGATTCACCTTGAAATGTACAGCACACCTCTAAAATGGACCTTTGATTCTTTAAAAATATTATATCCTCATTCTGCCTTGCTGGTATGAATAAAATGGCCCTCCAAAAATAATTACCTTGATGCCATTATTAACAACATTGGTACAACCTGATTATTGCTGATGTAATTTTATTTCTGTTCCTGATTGTCCCCTGCAAGCCTTAATTTGAACTCTGAAATTTGTCTCCAAGGAGACTCACAAATTAAGAATTAATTGATAATCAACAGGCTAGGGTAGATGGTTTCATCTCCAAACCCTGCAATTCTCAAGCTCCCCGAGCTTCACAACCAACCATGAAGGAAAACAAAATAATCTCCAATAATCAAATGAGCCTCCAAATTGTATTCTTGTATCTTCCCATGAATTGGTCCTCCATAATATTTTCCCTCCTTTAATAATTTAAATATTTGAACTTTAGAGGGAAAATATAATATTAAAGTGACTTTTTAATATTTTAATATTTTACTTGTCATTTAACAAATATTAATTAAATAATATTATTCATAATAGTTAACTTTGGGACGAATAATATTAAATAATTAATAACCGATTCCCTTAATTAAAAATAGCCCACGGGAATTGTATAGGCTATCCAACCTCAGGAGCTGCTAGATGGAAGGGGACATTATAGTCTTCCTTTCCCGGAATTGCTTGCCTACAGGCTACAAGCAATTGTAGATTAGGATGTTGAAGGATCTGTTCTTCCCACGTGGCATCTTCCCATGGTAAATCTCTCCATCCCACTAGATACTCCTTGATTGTCCCGTTCCTTAGTTTCCTCTCGACTTCTAGAATTTTGTCAGGAACCAAAACTAGTTTACCTTCCTCATCAAGGGGAGGAAGCTCTGTTGAAGTTGTCACCTGCTGTCCTAATGCCTTTCTGAGGCACGACATATGAAAAACATTGTGTATCCTATTGTTCTCTGGTAGCTCAAGCTCATAAGCTTCCTCACCCACTCTCCTGATGATTTTGTATGGGCCATAAAACTTCGGTCTCAACTTCTCGGCACCACTCTTCTTCAATGATGATTGCCTGTAAAGCTGCAAACGAAGGTAGACCAAGTCCACAACCTCAAAGGTACACTTTGTCTTGTGTTTGTCAGCATAAATCTTTTGTTGGTTGTAAGTATGTTGCAGATTATCCTTAAGTGACTTAAGGATATCCTGGTTCTCTTGAATCCAATCCTTGGCCTTGGGCACCCTACTATCACCAAATGCCATATCCATAAATGAATAAGCATCATAACCGTGTAAAGTTTTGAAGCGTGACATCCCAATGGATATGTGATAGGTGGTATTATAGCAATACTCACCCAAATGTAACCATCTAACCCAAGCCCTCTGCTACCCCGTAACATAATTGCGTAGATAACCCTCAATCCACTTGTTCTCTATCTCTGCCTACCTGTCTATCTGAGGGTGATAGCTGGTGCTCAGAGTCAACTCTGTGCTCGACAACCTGAATAACTCTTGCCAGAAAGCAATGAGGAAACAACTGTCCCTATCGCTAACAATATTCTTCAATCCATGTAACCTGAATACCTCCCTACCACCTGGGGTGCCCTGTACTCTGACGAAATAGCCATGAAGTGTGCAAATTTAGTCAATCGATCAACCACTATGAAGATACAATCTCTACCTTGCACCTTCGGAAGACTGATGATGAAATCCATTGATATGCTGTTCCACTTCTGCTCTAGAATGGGCAAAGGCTGCAATAGACTAGCAGGGAAAGTGTGCTTAAACTTGTTCTGCTGACAAGTTGTACACTCTCTAACATGATGCAGAACATCATCTTTGAGGCCCTTCCAAGAGAATCTCTCTCTAATCTGCCTATAGGTTTTGAAGAAACCTGGATGTCCTGCCAAAGGTGTAATGTCCCCTTTTGGGTTATATCTTGAATTTGCTTTAATATTCAAAATTAAATACTCAAATGGGCCTAGAATTAATGGTTTCAATAGTAGCTCTAATTGATGGCCTTCAAGACTCCCTTAACCTGATTATCAACCTTGGTATATATGACAACAACGATTGGTTAATGGATGAGGGAGTAAGTTTCTGTTATTAATCCTGGTAACTATATGTGTAATCTGCAAATTATAGTGATATTTAAGTATGCAAAATATACACCCTGAATAGGGAGTAGTTTCCTGATTTATCTATCTGTCGGATTACATGTATCTGTAAATTTAGGCCAAATGATGTTTTGCTTGGTCTACTGTTTCTACTTTGTTGAGTCAGACTTAAAACTGATTGATGTCTTCCCTTCACGTCTCAATACCTTTTTTATATGTCTATGTCTCACCCATAAGAGACACACCTCTTTGGATTGTGATGACCATCCAACGATCATGGCTTTTAGTTAGGATTGATTATTGCTAAATGTAATCATTGCTTCTTTAATCTTTGCCGTATTAGTTATCGCGATCTCCTTACTCTACCACCGATTTCCCTTAAATAAGTTCGCTGCTTCTAGCTGCTTGATCATCCTTCCCATTCGATGCTTCTTCTCATTGGTTGGGGCAATAGACGATAAGGCCCGAACAACCTCCTCTTAGTGCATTCGATCCAATAGCTGTTCCTCAGAGACGATAGCTGCATAAGTATATGCATCACTATCCATTGAAGAGTAAATCACAGAATTGGGACAGGGGACTGCGATGAGTTTAGTTGACTTCTTGTCATTGATATTGTAGCGGTAGAAGACGTTCTTAATCCTGATATATTGTATTTCACAATATGTTGTGGAGTCAGAAGATGAACCCTGATAATATTGACCAAGATATTGTAGTGGCGGTAATCTTCAAAACCAACCTTGATATGTCTTTTTGATCCTCTGACCCTTCTTCTATGCTTTTTCACGGTGCCATCAATGCTCTCGATTATATGGTAAATGGCAGACTTATCTTGTATCGTTTTGCATTTATAAGATGGTGGATTTTGCATGTACATGACGATCATTACATACCTCAATCTGATACCATTATTTGTGCTAGGGACATGGACTCAACACTTCCCGACACCTTATATTCTTCCCATCTTTGCCAACGTGGAAGTCTAAATTGTCTTTTACGAATTTGAATCAATAAACATTCCGTGCAGTATATATGCACAACGGTTATGTGTATAATTCTGGAGACCCATTACCATAAGAACAAGCGACTATAATGTCCCTATAATAATAATCTCTTTATATATGATAATTATATTATTATTTTATTCGTTTTATACTTTACAGTTGATTATTATAATTATAATGTTATCGGTGATAATTACAATTATAATGATATTTTAAATTGCATTTCTTTATATTTATATTTTGATATTGATTTAGTGTTTCCATATTTCGTATTTCGGTGTTACAGTTTTGGGGACATGACAAAAGGAGTGCCATGAACAGCTCTCAAAATTTGCTCCTTCAACTTAGATTTGGGGACCAAATATATCTTGTCTTTGTAGTAGATGATATCATCCACCCTTGTACCTATCATCCTGAATTTTGTTGTCCATCAACTCACAAGCCAATGCATTCTTCAAGTACTCAACCAGGAGATGAGCTTTCCAATCTGTTGAAATCTTAGACAAGGAACATATGACAGGTTTCTTGGATAGAGCATTGACAACTATGTTCTTCTTCCTCTTCACATACTCTATATCAAAGTCATACGCCTGAATCTTACTGACCCATTTCTACTGGCGTTCATTTAAGTCCTTTTGCTCCAGGAAGTACTTCAAACTATTATGATCAGTCTTGACTACAAGTCGCCCACCAACCAAACACTGTTTGAACTTCGCCAACGCATGCATGATGGCGAGCATTTCCTTGTTGTAGATAGAGTACAATCTCTTAGCATCTCGGAGCTTCCCGCTCTCATAGGCAATGGGATGCCTATTTTGCATCAACATTGCTCCAATCCCCTCTCCTGAGGCATCACATTCTAGCACAAAGGGCTGGGAGAAATCTGTCAATGCAAGAACTGGATAGGTACTCATGGCCTCCTTAAGTTTGTCAAATGCTCGCTGACCCTTGCTGGTCCATCTAAAAGCACCCTTCTTGGTGAGATCTGTGAGAGGTGCCCCAAGCTGTGAAAACCCCTTGACAAACCCCCTATAATAACTGCATAGGCCAAATAACCCTCACAGCTCCGTGAGTGTCCTTGGTGGTGGCCAATCTAAAATCGCCTGGATCTTTTCTTGATGCACTTGAACTCCTTGTGCACTGATGATGTGACCCATGTACAATATCTCTGTCATATCAAACTCACATTTGGAGGCCTTAGCATACAATGATTATGCCTCCATAATACCCAACATCTCATCAAGATGCTTCAGGTTGTCCTCCCATGTTTTGTTGTATATCAGTATATCATCAAAGAATACTACAAGAAGGAACTTTCGCAACTGCTTATTAAAGATGTGATTCATGCAAGACTAGAATGTTGCGGGGGCATTGGTCAAACCAAATGGCATGACCAAGAACTTGTAATGCCCATAATGGCACCTGAAAGCCGTCTTATGGATGTCTTGATCCCGCACTTTGATTTGGTGGTATCCTAATCTGAGATCTATCCTCGAGAAGAAGACAACCCCATGCAACTCATCTAACAAGTCGTCAATCCTGGGAATTGGATACTTGTTTTTCATCGTCTTCTTGTTCGAAGCATGATAATCAATACACATCCTGAGAGTTCCGTCCTTCTTCTTTACCAACACCACAAAGGAGGCAAAAGGACTCAAACTCGGCTTGATATGTCCCATATCCAACAACTCCTTGATGGCTTTCTCGATCTCATCCTTAAATTTCTTGGGATGTCGGTAGGGAGTGGTGATGACTGCCTTGGCCTCCTCCTCTAGCTCAATGGTATGCTCAAATCCTTTGTTAGGTGGCCTCCCTGGAGGAATATCACTAAAAACTACACTGCGATTGTGCAATACCTCCTGCAAATCATCCTAGTAGTGCTTAGGCTTGCTATCCATGGACTTGGAGGAAATCAGACATTGTGCTGCCCAAGCAACACCACCATGTCTAAAAATGCTCTCCATTCTTTTTGTTGAGACAACTCTAGGAGCACCATTAGACATTCCCTTGAAGACAACTTTCTTGCCATCTACCTTAAACTTGAATTCCATGGTCTGAAAGTTTTGTGAATACTTCCCAAGTGAGTGTAGCCATTGGATGCCCAAAATAACATTGGTGTCTCCTAAGTCCACATAGAAATCATCAGTAACTGTATAGTTACCTATCGTTATGCTCATTTGAGGAACCCTCTGCATACATGAAATCTGATATCCATCTGCAACCATGACATTAAACCCCTCGTGCTCCACTGTCTGCAAACCCTTCTTGGTAACCATAGCAAAATCTATAAAGTTGTGGGTAGCCCCACTATCTATTAGAACTGTAATCCTCTGTCCCTATAACACTCCACAAACTCTAAAAGAGTTGAATTTTGGTTTACTAGGCATAGTCACAAGAGGACCACGCTTCACTCCCTTAGGTGGCGTCTCATTTGCCTCCAACTACTCATCATCTGAATCATTATGCTTGCTGCCCTAGTTATGATCAGATTTCTCCTCTTCCTCACCATTAGAAACTATCTCTATATAATGCACTTTCCCCTTACCAAGACACCAGTGTCTTGGTTCCCAAGGCTCCCTACAGCTGAAACACAATTTCTTTCTCTGCAACCCTTTTCGAGTCTCATCATCTAATCTGTTTTTCTTGGGCCACTCTTTCTGAAATGGTTTCTTGCTTTTGTCCTTCTGAGAGGTAGAACACTTTGACTGAAATTTGTAGCGAGCTAGGTGCTTTGATCCAACCCCTTAGAGGGTCCATCAAGCCATCCATAAATAAAACCAGCAGTCTCCATAAATAAAATCAGCAGTCTCCTCTCTGATATATTAGTAACCAACACAGAGAGTCTTTGAAAGTCAGCAATGTAATTGTCAACCTATCCCCACTGTTTCAATTGAGTCAACTCCTTGAAATGGAGCTCAAGGTACTTGTTATCAAACCTCTCGATTAACCTTTCTGTGATTTGATGATGGCCCATGGTGACCATACCATGATGCCACCACTCATGAGCAATTCCATCTAGATGTATGGCAGCGTATTTGATTGCTTCATCTTCTGGCATTGGATTTAACTGGAAGTATGTATCAACCTTCTGAACCCAAGCACGTGCTGAAGTCTTCTTTGAACCATCAAAGAAGGGTAAGCTCAACTTAGCAACCTTCCTCCTAAGGTCATTGTGGGGCTCTCTGTTGCCCTTGCTGGGCATATGCCTCATCCTAAGGTCCATATAGAGATATTGTGCTGAAAGCCTGGACCTGCATCAACCCAGTCCTATTTGAGTTGACCCTGCATCTCTATCAATGTGGGCTCATTGCCTTCTTGAGGCTCTACATTGGGTGGAAACACATGCATTAAAGGCCTTGAATTAGTAGGTGCAGTATGCAGATTTGGCGTCTTGTTATTAACCGAATTAACCCCTTGTCCATTATTGCCTCCCTTATTGCCATTTAGGTTATTACCATTATTGTTATTGTTATTGAGCAAGGTCTGTGCCTTTAAATCCATCAACTGAGTCATATGCTGATTTGTTGTTCTTTGTTATGAAAACAATGTATTAAGGTCTTCCCCTCTATCACCCATCTCTGCCTCTCTATGTGCACCACCTCCTGTAGAGGAATCAGTACCACTATTTGTAATAATCACCCTTTATTTTTTTTGAAAATTTTGCCAATGAAAATCACAACATGAACCAAGCAAGTGAACATGCAAATAGATTGCAATATATTTATTAATGCTGCAACCAACTGTTATAATTGCAATATGTTTCTTTCCAACTACTACAAGTTTGGGAACCCTAAAAAGACATTCAAGAAATAAGGCTCCATTTACCAATAAGACATTCAACCGAAAATGCTTATTAAATACCTTAACACAGTGGCTGGAAATTTCAACTGCACGGGTGCTGTAATAGATTGAAAATTTTTTCAACTTCAAATCACCCTCAAAGAAACCCACTCACCCATCATACATCACTCCAGCCTGAGGGATATACTTCTAAGCATAAAACTCCATCCATACAACAGTCCAAATGAGGAAAGAGCAACAACTGCAGGTTTGTCATGTCATTATTAATGCTGGCAGGTCTGCAAATGGTCTGTTTACAGTCTTCAACAGCAAGATAAACTCTGTTATCAAGCCTGGACCACTCTGTAGCAGATTGAAACAGAAGTAAATGACTCCCTGCTAGTTCCTCAAGGCCCCAAACACATGTCCATTGACCCAAACAGGTAGCACCTTCACGGGAACGTCACCAACCACCCTATTGACCTCAAACTAGAAGTGGGCAGAACGGATATGAATTTTCTGAGCACTTTGTTGGGTCTGATATGACAGTACAGCAGGTACTGTGCACCTGTATGGCCCCCTAAATGGTAGTTCACTTTGTAAATCCACCTCCAAAGGCAAGGTTTATGACACGAGAAGATTAGGCGGCACTTTTACACTGAATAGCACTCTTGCAGACAGCACTTAGGCTGTGAAGGTCTCACGCCCAGCAGCAGGTAGATAGGTACGACCATGGATAACAGTTCAACGCTTCTTTAATTTCGTGCAAGTTAAAAACCTTCTCAAAACCCTCTCAAACTTGGTCTGCCAGGTAGAGAAACACATTTGGATTTGTCTACCAGATATTTCAGTCCTTTTGTGACTCTTTTTCCGAGCATAAAATGGGATTTGTCCCTGCTAGGCATCAAATTTATTCACTACTATACAACCAACTTGGAAACTCCTGCAATCACTTCCAAAAACACACCAAAATGCTTTGTAAATCATTACCAAACACTCCCAAAAATGCAAATCAAAATACCTTGAATATTTTCATTTTTTTGAAACCTCGGAAACCAAAACTCCATAAAAAAACTTGTGTTTCCTGAACAAAAACACCTAGCTAGCTAGGGTAGATCTTTCACCACCGAAACTAGAATAGATTGATGAGGGTTTTCGTCCTCAATCAACTCTTGGAAGAACTCGGGTTCATTCCGACAAAATCTAGTTATGTGTGCAAACTTT
Organism: Sequoia sempervirens; assembly: GCA_007258455.2. Classification (NCBI taxonomy): domain Eukaryota; kingdom Viridiplantae; phylum Streptophyta; class Pinopsida; order Cupressales; family Cupressaceae; genus Sequoia; species Sequoia sempervirens. The sequence continues at coordinate 273,360,054 of VDFB02105785.1, read as the reverse complement.
GAAGAATCCAAATGAGAGCCTCACACCTCCTTTTATAGCTTTTTCAAAAGGGCTTTTTTGCTTTTTTGTTGCTTTTTCGAAAAAGTGCTTTTTTGTTTTTTCACTACTTTTTCGAAAAAGCAGTTTTTGCTTTTTCTCGATTTTTTGTCCCCTTTTCCCCTAGGCATCCATTGTGGGGAAATAACCTTTTCACTTTATAATATTTAACACTAAAGTAATATTAAAACATAACTTTATAACTTTAGTGTAAATATTAAGATAATTCCAACCATCTTATAGAAAGCATCAACGAGACATTCAAAATGGAAACTTGTCGCACCAGGAAGCTACTGATGATGAGGGAAGATGTCGGATGCCAAAACAGACACTTACTAAAAATAGGCGTGTTCTCCAAGAAATGTGGAGAACAACCCAAATGGCCAAAATTGCAACAGGGAACATCACCACCATCCTGAGGGCATATAGAACACCAACACACTATTGGATGTTGAAAAAACCCACCAAAGAGCTCTCCAAGAACCTTGGAGTCCCCTAACCACCTCCAGTTAGCCTACGAGAACTTTGGAATAGGCTAACTGATGCAATAGCTGACTAGGCTTGAGAAGGGGACATTACAGTCCGCCCTTCGCAAAGTTGCTTGTCCCTAAGCAATACCAACTCATAAATTGGTCGAGCCCAGATGAAACTCAGTGTGATTGCAGAATCCCAAATAAGTCTAGAAGGTCTATAGCTCCATCTGCTTGGAGCACTGCACTGCTGGGTATTTGCACAAGTGACCTTTTGAAATTCCCTTGTAAGAAGAGCAATTCAACACTACATGAACCTTGTCAATTCGTTAGAAAATTGCTCTCCATAATCACAAATCTGTGGCACCATAGGAGTAAAAATGAGAAAGTCAACACTGGCTCTCTCATCCCCAACAGCTGTTGAACTACAAAATAATGTAATCCCAAGGTTCCAAGTTAGTCTCAAAAAGGAACGACCATGTTGACACTGTGCCACTCTAATCATAATTGTTTGACCATCGTGCCCAAACTGCATTCTCCTCTCCTGGAACCCCGAAAAGTAATCATCATCGAAACCCATACCGAAATACCTGAAAGGATTGAAATCCATACCAAGAGACATATCCTGCCAAGGCATCTCAATGAAGGGAAAAGCTGCAATCTCCCTACTAGACTCGATCCTGGGCAATGGAAAAGAAAATCTGGCCAACCATAAAATATAAATCTCAGCATATCCCCTGATGACATCCAAAAAATGAAGCAGACCAATAACTGCCACATGATCGGTAAAGAAGATGTCAGTAAAAACAACTCTGTAATTTGCCAACCAGGGAATGTTTTTGCTGTCACCAACTGATATCATATCATTGACACTTAATCTCCAAGTGTCAAGGAACAATTCCGAACACACCAACACACCCAACCCATTGTAAACAATAAAGCATCATTTGAAGATATGCATACCATCTCTGTGAAGTATTTGCAGTGACTGTCACTCACCATAGTGGAAGCAATAAATAAATGAACTGTGTTTGGAAAAACCCTCACAACCAGCTGCTTTAAAGCCTACCAAAGCTTGGAATCCATTTGTTCATCAAAAGATGTCACCATAACGAATGGGAAAATGTAAGGGCAGCGGTAATCAATCTGAATTCTCATCGAAGATGTAGGAGATATGAGTATGGAAGTAGTTGTAGAGCCATTTCCCATGATCAAATCAACTCTACTAACCAACCTCAACCATAAAGTACTCAGTTGCTGGTTTGAAGAAGCCATACAACACATCTGTGTGTCATGAACTGTAGTCCAATGTAAATTGATTGGAAAGTGGACAGCGGTAACATTACTGAAATTTGGCTCACAACTCCAATCCTGAGACAACACCTCATAGCTAGGAATTGCACCTAGATCCCAAATCCTGTGATCGACTCCAATGTCATCATTGGAATCATAAAGAGTTCCATCATCCAACTCAAAGAGTGGATTATCATAAGTCACCTCAAACAAAGGGTTATCAACTAACTGAAAATTATCCTCAACTCCAAAATGTTAGTGTAGGTTTTCTATTTTCCTTATGTTAGGGAATATTTATTTTTCCTACAAACATTATTAAGCTTGCTTAGGTTATATTGGAATGGTTAGGATGAGGACATATGGCATAATCCATCAATCACATGTGTCACTCACACCAACCTTTGGGTAGTTGAGTCTCACACCCTCTTTTGGATTCTTATGCCACTTCACATAACCATTTCTTGTCTTTACTTGAGTAGGCATAACCATGTAATCTGACACTTACCAAGTAGGTAAAACTCCCACCTATTATGGGCACTTGGGAGTTATTACTCCTCTTGGAATTATCTGCCATTATTTTGCTATATAAACAACACTCATCCCTCCCCTTGGCTTTTAATATGGAATGCTAGTTCAGTGCTAGTAAGGGAGTGTTGAGTTTATTCATCTCTAGATCTCTTTGTCTTGCTTTCCTTCAATCATTTTTATCTTGGGTGATTTCACAACCAAATCTAACATGGTATTAGAGCTGGTTGTGAGTTGTGGGTTAGCAGTTTTTTCAATCCATTCTTGAAAGCAAAGTATGCTCTTCTCTTGCATCCTATGATGACTTGGAGAATTAGAAACGCTTGCTAGAGATCTCAGTTTCTAGGGGTGCTTCTTTTCTGTTGCATTTTATTGCTGGTATTTCGGAGCTTCCTGGAGACATTCTGAGCTCACCATTGAGTTCAAAATAGCCGGAAAAGTTAGATTAGGCTTTTACTTCGTCCAAATTGGACATCAGATGTGAGATCTGTGAAGGGTTGAAAATAGAGGTTTTTTGAGAGGTTCCAGAAGGTAGCTGTCAAATCGAAGCATTTTCGGCCCAAATGGACCTCACCATCGTGCTTAGAAGGCATCAAAACCTAAGGATCGACTACCAAATCGTCAAATTTCGAGAAGTTGACTTTTGAGACAATTTTTTTGAATTATGGGCTGTACGACCCCTTTTGTGTAGGTGGTATGGGTTTTTTTTTAAAAAATATTTTAAATTTTTTTGTGATTTTTCAAAAATCTCAAAATATATATGTATATATTCATAGTTTTTTTTCATAAAAATCATTGTAAAGCTTTTTAAAAAATATAAAAAAAAAAAGTTACTCAAGGTACTAATAGGTCTAGATTGACCTATCGGCCCCATACTTGTGCTTGGGCCCCGTGTTGCATAGTGCCCGTAGGTCCTTCCATGGTCCACGAACCCCACTTTTTCTTGGAAATTCAATTTTTTTATTAAAACTTTCAAAACAAAAAAATATTTAATATGAAATTCATATAAAATATTGTGCCTTCCGTACTTCGGCCTGCTTGCCCTCAAGTACTTCTGCACCGAACGCCCTCCTCGGCCTTTGTGCCCAAAATTTTGGTACCCCTGCTAGTTTTAGAGGGATATTTGGCGATTCCACTATATATGGCAGAAGATTAAATTTATCTACAGTGTTCTAAACTTGGTTGAGGCTTTAAACTAGCATTTCAATCAAAGTTGGCAGTTTCTCCAAATTTAGTTGCATTCCAGCCAAATTTGGTGGAGCTTGCTTTTCAAAAATTTTGACCCCTCACCATTAAAGTTTTGCCTTTTGCATTCAATCTTCAGGAGGCCCATTTTCAGTCATACGAAGGCTTTTTTCAAAGCAATTTTTTTTGATTTAGGGTAAAATTTTGTGCTCTTCACAATGGTGTAAATATTTTTTGCTCAACTGATCCCAGTTTTTCAAAAATTCAGTTTTCTCATTAGATCTGAAGGACAGTTTTCATTTTTTGAACTTCAAATGGATGTAACTTTCACATACGACCTCGGATCAAGGTGATTCTTTTTTTAAAAGTGAATATTTTTCCGAGCACTACATATTGGTGCTATTTTGAGGTTCTCATTATGAGATTTTATTATACTTTTAGTATTTGGGTCCATTTTTGGACATTGTAGAACTTTGGAAAACAATTCCAGTATTGTAAACACATTGATTTATAAAGTGCCAAATCATTTTTTGTTGGGGGGGGGGGGGATTCTTTATTTAGTGGAAAAGGGGGGGTGTCTATGTGTTTTCCTTTTTGCATTTCCTTACATTGCCACAACAATCTAAAATGGATAAAATGGTTCCTCTACTCACACCATACAATTACTTTGAGTGGAAGAATAAAATGAAACTTCACTTAAGAAAGTTAAAATTGTATATAGTAACAATGGGTATTGATAAGGAACTTACAGAGGATGAAGAAAAGCCTAAATGGTTCAACAAATGCGATTAAGCTTTTGGCATCTTATGTATGGCTGTATCTCTTGATCCACGCTTTCATATTATGTCTACAAAATCACCAAATGAAGTGTGGAATACTTTGAATACTCTTTTTGGTAAACATGACGATTTGAGAGCACATTCATTGGAGAACGAGCTCATAGCCCTTGCAATTTTGACACCATTTAGGATTTCTTTACTAAGTTGAATGCCATAAGATTGCAGTTGGAGCAATGTGGAGTTAAAAAGGATGACTTAGTTGATTTTAAGAATTCTTTCAAAACTTGGTCTAGATTATGTTGTGTTTGTTTCTACATTTCATGCAATGAAAAGAGCCTTAGGAAAAGGATTTACTATGCCTTCTCTAGGTGAGTTCGCTTTTGATCTCACAAAGGAGCAAGACAAATTGATTCAAATAGGCATCATTAAATCTTCTAAGTCTCATGCCTTGGCTGCAAAACAAGGCACTAACAAGCAAAACAAGAAACAAAAGAACCAAGGAGATAGAAAGGAAGATTCAGATCAATCTCCTACTTTTAAAGTAGACTCTAAATTCTCTTCAAAAGAGGATTCATCTAAGAAGGATATTGATGAACTAAAACATCTTCTTGAGAAGAACAAAATCAGTTTACCTTCTCGAATGGTTGATTTAGCTTCTTCTAATTCCAAAAATTCAAAACAATTAGAAACTGATAAGGAAAAAGGCCATACTACTGGGGGAGGTAAATTAAAAGGTAAAGCTCTTTGTGCTTCTATAGGTCTTGGATCAGGGAGATGGCTCCTAGATTCTGGAGCTTCTCATCATATGGCTTCTACATAGTCTATGTTCTCTTTCTTTGAGCCTTGTGTTATGCCACCTATTTTGATGGGCAACAATAATTACATGAGGGATTTGTTGATATTGGGGATGGCACCTTCAATAATGTTTTGTGTGTACCTCATCTTTCAAATAATCTTCTTTCTATCTATCAGATCACTCATGGTGGAGCAGGGAAGACTGTGGAATTCACACCCAATTCAATTATCATCAAAGGCTTGGAGAGCACAAAGAATCGCTACTAGGATGGTTGATCATGCATCTCGGTTATATACCTTTTCAGACTTTGCACTTGATGATGGCTTTGATTCTTTGGTTGTTGATCACACTCCTAGTGTGAACTTTGATTTTGAGGAGAACTTTTGTTACTTGAACTTGGGTATTCTCACAGGTGATCTAGTTCTTGAGCCTTGCATTATTTCTTCTCCACCTACTGTTGCTTTTGAGGATACTTGTGTTGCTACATTCATGGCTACTTGTGATTTAATGTAACATGATCTACATCATCTTCTAGATATAGCTACTTGAGATGACTGTTTGGCAAACATTGCAGGTTTGTTTATGGAGTCTCATATTTCAGATTTGGGAGACACTATTCATGACATTCATCTTCTCTTTGATGGAGTTGATTATTCTTTAGTTGTTATGGAGGAACCTTGGATCCTCTTGTTCATTTTCCACATGATCATTCATCACAGTTTGACATGAGTGTGGATACTTTTGAGCAGCATTTGGAGGAGGCATCTTTGTCTTCAGAGGAGATAGTTGAGTCTTTGTGTAACAACCTAACCAGTCTACAGTTTGAAAATTCAACTGTCAGCTAACTTTCAGCTGAAGTTCAACAACTTGTTTAAATTCTAGGGTTTCCAAAACATTTTCAATTGAATCAATATAATCTCCAACTAACCTCTAAGTTTTCAGTTTCAGCTGAATTGTAACACCTAACTGTTCACCAACCGTTTCACGAAAGAACATAACTAAATAACTATCAAACTAGGGTTTCATCAAGCAAATATAACGACCTGAAAAGTAACCGCTAGGGCATCATAAACTTTCATAAATAATGAAGTAAAGAAATTAACTGTCTATCTTTTCCATTCAAACTAGCTTTGAGCTTAACATTTATTACACAACAGTAAATGAAGCAATAAAGTACTCAAATGAACATTTATTTGTACTTGAATTAGCAGAAGGAAGTAACCCATTATGCAATCATCATTTAAGCTGAAATGTTGATCTTCAATACTTGAGGAAAGAGAAATATCATCAAGGGCTTTACCGCCCAACCAAGACCATCTGGTCCCCCGAGTTTCTTCAACTAAAGAACCCAGCCCTTCACGAGGGTAATCAACATGGATCAAATTATCATCAAGCCTTTCTGAGCCTGGTGTCAATGAACCTATATCGCTAGTTGATCACTCCTCAGTAGGTACCCCCTAACCAGAAGGATCATTCTGACCAGAAGTATATCTAGTTCATAATAGCTGACCAATGCCTAACTGGCATCATACCTTGGCCAAGGATTTAATAATTTTTGGCACTCCTGTGCCGATGTCTCTGGCACTACTATGCCGTCAGCACTCTCACCCTTGCTCGACTTGATAATTCTCAGATCAAGTTTTAATCTTACCATAAATGGTTCGGTTATCGATCTTCTCTTAGTTTGAGGTTAAGTCTTAACCTTAAGGTTTAACATTACAAGAACTTGGTTGGGATTCCCATCTTGTTTAAGGGTTATGCTGTTATCCTTTTTAGAAGGAGAGGAATTCATTTCATGACTTATCTCATCTGAGTATTAATGATCTACCATTCTCAAACTTATGAGGGGAGATTAAGGAGCCTTATTCGACAATAAGGATTTTGTGATTTGTATTACAATACTAGGAATTCAAATGTTTCTTCTAAAACCTTGGTGCATCAGATAATTTTAAGAATATAAGAGAATCCTGGCTCGATGTCAATCACATCTTTAAAGACCATTCAGTAAACTTAACACGTAAAGAAGAGGAGATGAGACTTGTCCTTCAAGAAGGTTTCATCAAGTTAATGGTCTCAAAAGAAAAAGAGAGACATGGTTCGATTCAGAACTTCAAATAGAGTGAAAGATAGCTATGGCCAGTTCTTAAACTGATAAGACCCTAGTGAAAAAAATGCATTCATACTCAAGTTCAAATCTGATTGATGACCGCGGAGGAACTACAAGCAGAGTAACAAATACACAAGAGTAAATGAGAGTGTATTACCATCGAGAAAGTTTTGGAAAAATTAAGCAAGAATCAAATCTTGAGATTCATCAAGGCTTATAAACACTAGATGACTATCAATTCAGGTCATACTCATTATGAAACAATATCAAAGGATGATGCATGAATCTTGCAACATAAGTTACCATTCAGGTAAAGATATTTCAAATTTACAAAGATGAGAAAGGATTAAAAAGACTCGGACCAAATTTTCCCTTCAAGAGATCTTCAGCGTACACTTTCTTGCATCAAGAAGGAAACACTTAATCTGTTCTTTGCTCTAGATTAGAGAGAAGATAAATTGAATATTCGGCTTAAACTAGTAGAGCAAGTCTCTAGAGTAATTTTCAAGTAGTTCATTTGAATTCTAGTTTCTGTAGCATTACAAGACACATAAATATTCGATCGCAAGAATAGAGTAAGTTTTGGGTTCTCCTTTTTAAGAGTCCCTTTTACAGACCAATCTCCAATGATGCTAAAATACTCATTTTCTCTTATCTTACAGAAAGAGGAGAAAGATTATTGAATTTATTTCTCTATACAAGGCACGTGCACAAGAAGAAATCATTGTTGCAATGCAATGAAGAATTATACACACTACTTGCCTGAATTGAAGATTCTAATACTCGAACAGTCCAGACTCTTCTCCTCTGAAAAACAGGTTAGCTACGAAGCCACCGAAATTTACCAAGCAAAAGAGTTGGTGTCGGAGAATTCAAGAACTAGCTACCATCACCCGAAAGATTGAAGGCACAATTTCATACCGGTCACAACCATGTTCAACTTCTACAAAGACTATCAAGAATTGCTTGCAGATGAGGTCGCTTAGAAAAATGGTAGAGATGGAAGATGGTGCGGGCAGAGAACTAGAGAATGCGGAAGTGGTGAATGTTTCCTTTAGTTAGAAGGGAAAGTGATTGCGTTACGACAGTGCTCAAAACACATTTCAGGAAATGACGAGCCCCAAAACAGGGAGTAACGAAGAGCAGAGGAAGTAACCCGCTGAGAATAGAGAGAAACCTTCCATTAAAAAGAAAGCTCCACGAAACCTTCGTTCCCCGATTGCACGAACCCCCCCCACGACTGCTTGTCTTCCATCTTGGTCGTTTCATCATGATAGAAAGATGGCGGTAAGACTTCCGCCTTCAAACCCCCGACAACTCCAATATGAATTCATTTAATTTCAAAGTTAAGCTTTACCAAGGTTTTCAGATTAAAAACGGTGGCAATTAATTTTACATCTTTTATTAATAATTTAATATTTAATATCTTCTTGCAATTATATATATATATACATTGGTCGCTCAATCCTCAAGAGGAAATTATTAATGAATATTTTAAATTATATTTGTTATTTTAATTAACTATTTAATCACCATTTGAAATCTCCTTAATAGGTGATTAATGATTTATATTTTAATTGACTTTCTTAATCAATTATTATATTAATTTACCTATGACCAAGGTGGTGAAGTCGACACAATTATCTTACACTGACTCTAGACTGATGATAAAATTGATCCATAATTAACCACGTCCTCTCCTTGACGATATTTCCCTTTCTCTCCTGGCGTCAACAATCCTGCATCCACTGACAAGGATTAGGGTTAGATCGTTCTCAACGGCTAAATAATATGGATTTGAATTAAATATCATGATCTCTTTCAATTTCACACGAACAATAATTTCACTTGCAAAATAAAGAGTTCGTTAACATTTCAGTTACGATAAAAGAACAACTATTGCATTCTTAACGTCATAATCACTTGAAAGCAGTTATTTGCAACTAACATTATATTTGAAATACATAACCAAACATACAGTCTCAATGTGAGGGATGTAACACTTTGGATCTTGTTCTACATACATCTTTACTAGGTTTTGGATTGTCATCTTCATCAGTGTGGCCTAGAATGCTTGATTTGAAAGTGACAATGTTCGGCATCGATATAGAGACACATGAACAGTTTTCAGAGACTTCTTAAATTTTGAGCTTTCTTCCCTCATATTCATTTTAGGAATGGGAAGATGTTCTTCATACACCTTTGGTTTTGTTTCTTCCTAAGGGGAGGAACGTTGTTCGACGATCGTGGACCATCTTCTACATCCAGTTTCAAGCATCAACCATTGGTACAGTTGACTACTTGAGGGAAGGCTACATAGTCTTTCTTATCCTTTCTATTTTGGAGGGGACTTCTTCTTTGCATGGGATTCTTCTTGGGAAACTTATTTTCTTTTCTCTCTTTTGGGGAGGAGTTTTGTCCCACTGGGTTTTCTCCTTTTCTCCGTTTGTGAGAGATCATTTTGTACATGGGTACCTAACATGGCCTTGTAGCTTGGACCCATCTTTGCATATTTGTGTCTTTTCACCCACCTAAGCTATGCTTAAGGGGGGGTGTTAGTGTAGGTTTTTTATTTTCCTTATGTTAGGGAATATTTATTTTTCCTACACACATTATTAAAGCTTGCTTAGGTTATATTAGAATGGTTAGGATGAGGACATGTGGCATAATCCATCAATCACATGTGTCACTCATGTTCAGAAATGAACTGGCTGATTACTTGTATTAACAAAGGAAAATATTACAATAAATAGAGAAGGAGATCACTGTAGACATTTAAAATGTCTAACTACCTCACCTACTAACTACTGTAGCAATAGTATAGTATTGACCATTAACAATAGAGAATTATTATTCTAACACCCTCCCTTAATGGTCAATCGTTTAACTAGTCTATAGAAAACAATCTGTAGGTCTGTTGGTCACAAATTCTTTAGAACACTCTGCTGCTGTTGAGACCCTCCCTGGATTTGCAGAATGTTGATGACCAAGAGTACCAAAAAAACCGTCCAAAAAAAAACAGAGAAGGTTGCCCCTTCTTTAGAAAGTTCTGCAACAAGAGACAAGAGCCTACCACTGACTCTGCCACTTGAGAGAAGTCTGCCACCAACCCTCCCAGAATCTTTGGAACTGCTAACCAGAAGTCATCACAAAACGTCCAAACTGACATTGGGTAACAGAGCTGTCCCTCTCTGAAATCAGAGACACACCGAGAACAATTGCCACGATTTTGAGGATAAATCGGCAAACCGTCGAAACTTGTGCAGAGGGGCATGATGCCCGAGAACAGACTGCAAGAAGCCAGTTGTGCAGATGTTCGCCCCAACAACTCCAGGTGTGACCAAAAAACTGACTGCAACAAACCACAATTTTTGAGGAAAAAAATTGCCAAACCCAAGATTACAAGTCATCGTCTTTTTCAGAAAAAAAACGGTAAAAACTAGATACCAAAGAGCTCTCCCGAACAATAGAAACCTTGACTAGGGTATACAGGAAAAACTCGTAATTTTTGAGGAGAAAATTATAAACCCTCTTAGAATTTTTTAAGGGAGAAAATTATGAAAACCCATAAATCTAGATTTTTATTTTGAAGGGAAAAAATATTTAAAAAACCCAACACATCGATGGTCGGCTGAAAAACAGAGGGTTTGGAACCTTAGCTGCTACAACAAATATGCACAAAAACCAAGGCACGGAAAATGAAGCACCCAGAAAAATCGGAGATCAACCCATTTGAGCTCTCGAAAAACCCACCAAGAATTTGCAAACAATTTTTTTTTTGACTTGAAAAGAAGGGTAAAAACCCTAGTTGAAGCTTTTGGAAACCCTAGCCGCCATGGATGACCAAAAAAAATGCAAAAACTAGCTGAAAAAGACTTGCAGCTACCAAAATACGTGTCCTTTAAATTGCGCACTAGACAAAATGGAGAATGCGACCTCAAAGGTAGAAAATCGCGGCTAGAAAATTCCCGACGCCCAGAAAACGCACTTGAATGATGATAGAAAACGCGTGCTAAGATGAGGTCATTTGTTCAAAAATGCGCGGCCAAAATTGCAGTCACCTAAGGCACGAATCGTGTCTTTGAGCGGCCTGAGAAATGTTACAACCGCGCCCAGAAACATCGAAAAGGAACGAAGTCATGCCCTGGCACAAAAACACGTCCTTCTCCAGTAAAGAAATGCACCTAGAAATCAACAAATTGCCGCATCAACATAGAAAACTCGTGGCCTTAAAACACACGAGCTTCAGAAGATGCAAAAGAACACCAGAAATGGCGTCCAAATAGGAAAACATCGCCCAAAAATAAAACGCAACCAGAATGAGTAAAAATTGCAGGTCGATTTTCTTAGAAGCGTGCCCCAAAAAAACGCGTTTTTTTAATAAACGAAAATCTTCGTGAAAATGCAGACGAATTTTCAGAAAGAGGGTTTCGATTTTTGGTGAGAAAAACTCATGAAAAACTCAACAAAAAACCCTCAATTTTTTTTTAACGCCCTCCCAGAATCCTGGGCCCTCTCGTGAAGGAGTCAGACCCAGACGAGCAACCACAACTCTGATACCATGTTCAGAAATGAACTGGCTGATTACTTGTATTAACAAAGGAAAATATTACAATATATAGAGAAGGTAGATCACTATAGACATTTAAAATGTCTAACCACTTCACCTACTAACTACTGTAGCAACAGTATAGTATTGACCATTAACAATAGAGAATTATTAGTCTAACAACTCACACCCACCTTTGGGTAGTTGAGTCTGACTCCCTCTTTTGGATTCTTATGCCACCTCACATAACCATTTATGTAAGTAAAACTCCCACCTATTATGGGCACTTGGGAGTTATTACTCCTCTTGGAATTATTTGCCATTATTTTGCTATATAAACAACACTCACCCCTCCCCTTGGCTAGTAATATGGAATGCTAGTTCAGTGCTAAGGAAGTGCTGAGTTTATTCATCTCTAGATCTCTTTGTCTTGCTTTACTTCAATCATTTTGATCTTGGGTGATTTCACAACCAAATCTTTCACAAAATCAGACTGATCCTCCTACTGATCCAAACTCCTATTTTTAGATTTTTTGGGACAATGTGCAACTGCAATCATCAATGCAACATCTGAAAATATGAAGATTAGCAACATAAAATGATTGCAACAACCATTAATCACCAATGTGGAAGTTAGAAACAACTGAACCATGACTGAAAACTCTCCCACAATTTGCTGCATATTGCTGAAACTCTGCCAATCTTGTGAAGGGAATAATTGTTCATCTGCTAGTAATGAATGGAGAGCAGCAAATTGGGAATTGGAAACCATGAATTCCTCATTCAACATCCTCCTCAAGAGTGTGACCAATACAAACCACACATTATTATAAGGAAGTATCTTCCCAAAAGGTAATCTTATGGTTTTTGTAATCATCTTTTCAATAAGATACATCCAATGCAAACTTAACATTTTTTCTAGATTCATGATATCAAATTCTCTATATACCTTGTGCCTGGCCATTGAGTTAACAAGTAGAGATGTCTTCACGATTCAAGGAATGGTAGGACTATCATGGAATGTCATATCTTGTATGTAGCTTGGTTCCACAAATACCATCTCTTGCTTAACTATGAAATCTTGTGTATCAACAAGGTAACAACTCCTACCAATGACATCCTCATATAACTCATCAATCACTATTTGAAAAGTGCTCATTACTTGTAAGTACTTAAAATAAATCAGCTCATGGGTTGATTTAATCAAAATCAACAACATGAAACTGGGACAGCAGCTGCAGCAATGAATTATTCTTATATGCATGGGAGGTGTGAGCATTGAAATGATTGAAATCACTCTTTCAAAGATTGGGAATTTTTCATCACTAAAATCCAACCAATAAATACTCCATTCCTTGACTGAAAATTCTTTCCAATCTACTTGTTTGTAAGCAACTAAAATTATGCGATGGCTAATTGAAAGGATGACAACTGAACCAAATCTGAAGTTTTGTCTCATGAGTCTTGAAACAGCCAACAAGATGTTAGAGATATCATATGAACATCATTAATGGCAGCCCGAAAGTTTTGAAACATGACAAATATCATTTCCTCACAAGCAATACCTAACATAATGTAACCAAACTTGAACTTTGCAAATATCTCAAGTATAGTTACCCTTTTAACAAACAATGGACTGCTGAAATGATCCAAACCCTGAAATTTCTCCACAATCAATTGGAAAACTTCCTTCATGATCCTGTTGCTATAAGGCTTCTTTGGAGCTGTTATTCTAGTGATTTCACTTATACAAGATGCAACACCACACATCATGCAAGGCTGACCCAAAATGAACTCAAAGCCATGGCAAGATAAAAGAACTGTTGCTGTCATAACTTGCAAACTGTGATTCTTATATGGAGGAGAGCCCTTTATTCTTGATAACCAATATCTTAATGGAGCCCCCGGATCCCATACTCTTATGTGTAGGTATGCATGGATTCCTTCACCTTTCTTATGATGCTTCCTTTGATGAAAACAACTTTGTAATGACAAAGAACAAAGCATCAATTCTCTGCTCTCATGATTACCTTCATGCATTGGGTTATGATCCAAAAGACAATCAAATTGCTTACCTTTAGTTATTGATTTGAGAATTGCAGCAAGCTCAAACCAAACATTTTGCTCAAGTGCAAAATCTTCAACAATTTTTTTTGTAAATCAGACCTGTATGTTTCATGAATTGAAACACTCTGCTCATAGACTACATTAACATCATTAGAATGATCAAAAAGATTATCAATAGTTGCTGATTTGAAAATTTCAACATGCTCCAAACCATCATTCAAATCAAGTGGGGCATATTCTCATGCACATCATGGAACTCCACCTTATGAAGTGCGTAATCATAAGGTATCTCCGTTTCCATCTCAAAAAGTGGATTATCAAAAACTTGAAAGTTACTTTCAGCATTTGCCATTTTGTTTAGGTCAATCATCCTCATTGTCTACCTCTCCTTCATAAGGAGGCTCTATGTTATCTTCTTTAGAAGGACTCTAGTACCCTTCCTCTTCAGTTGCTTTTGAAATTTCAGTTTCATCATCATTTGTTTTTGGCTCTAGCATTTTCTTTCCTGACTCTTCCTTTGTGCTAGTTTCTTCATTTATTGCAGTTTCGGAATCCACATGAGTTATTTGATGTGGAGTCTTTTGCTCATCTTCTTTCATACTTCGTTTCATATGTTTGGGTTTTGCAACTATCTTTAGATATCCCCTTTTAATGTCTCTGGGTCCTTCATCAGATTAGACAATTCTTGCATCAACTCACATATAGACTTATCAACCGTAGGCATCTTTTCAACTTTGTTCTAGCAATTGTCAAAAAGTGGTACTGAAATGAAGCCACTAAAACTCTATCATGCAATTGAAGAACTCAATAGATGTGCTTAACCAACAGGCTGGCAAGATCACCAGCTCTGATACCACTGTAATAATCACCCTTTATTTTTTTTTGAAAATTTTGCCAATGAAAATCACAACATGAACCAAGCAAGTGAACATGCAAATAGATTGCAATATATTTATTAATGCTGCAACCAACTGTTATAATTGCAATATGTTTCTTTCCAACTGTACAAGTTTGGGAACCCTAAAAAGACATTCTAGAAACAAGGCTCCATTTACCAATAAGACATTCAACTGAAAATGCTTATTAAATACCTTAACACAGTGGCTGGAAATTTCAACTGCAGGGGTGCTGTAATAGATTGAAAATTTTTACAACTTCAAATCACCCTCAAAGAAACCCACTCCCCCATCATACATCACTCCAGCCTGAGTGATATACTTCTAGGCATAAAACTTCATCCATACAACAGTCCAAATGATGAAAGAGCAACAACTGCAGGTTTGTCATGTCATTCTTAATGCTGGCAGGTCTGCAAATGGTCTGATTACAGTCTTCAACAGCAATATAAACTTTGTTATCAAGCCTGGAACACTCTGTAGCAGATTGAAAATTTGAAACAGAAGTAAATGACTCCCTGCTAGTTCCTCAAGGCCCCAAACACATGTCCATTGACCCAAATAGGTAGCACCTTCATGGGGATGTCACCAACCACCATATTGACCTCAAACTATAAGCGGGCAGACCTGATATGAATTTTCTGAGCACTTTGTTGGGTCTGATATGACAGTACAGCAGGTACTGTGCACCTGTATGGCCCCCTAAATGGCAGGTCACTTTATAAATCCACCTCCAAAGGCAAGGTTTATGACACAAGAAGATTAGGCGGCACCTTTTACATTGAATAGCACTCTTGCAGACAGCACTTAGGTTGTGAAGGTCTCACGGCCAGCAGGAGGTAGATAGGTAGATAGCTAGGCTCAATGCTTCTTTAAATTCGTGCAAGTCAAAACCTTCTCAAAACCCTCTCAAACTTGGTCAGCCAGGTAAGGAAACACATTTGGATTTGTCTACCAGATATTTCAGTCCTTTTGTGACTCTTTTTCTGAACATAAAATGGGATTCGTCTCTGCTAGGGCATCAAATTTATTCACTACTGTAGGGCCAACTTGGAAACTCTTCCAATCACTTTCAAAAACACTCCAAAATGCTTTGTAAATTATTAGTATTACCAAACACTCCCAAAAATGCAAATCAAAATACCTTGAATATTTTCATTTTTTTGAAACCTCAGAAACCAAAACTCCATAAAAAAACTTGTGTGTTTTTTGAATGAAAACACCCAGCTAGCTAGCGTAGATCTTTCACCACCAAAACTAGAATAGATTGATGAGGGTTTTCATCCTCGATCAACTCTTGGAAGAACTCGGGTTCATTCCGATAGCATCTGGTTATGTAATATTAAATAATGTAATATTAATGGTCATCTTAGTTGTCTTTAGTTAGTTTAGAAAGTTTCTAAATTTGTCTTCAGTCTATGATCGTTTCTTGTAAATCTATATAAGGAACTTTCGTTCCTTTGTTTAATACATCGAATATTTTATCATGGTATCAGAGCTCAGACCCGAACCTGATTAGCCCAGAATTTTTTTGAAAGAGTTTAGAAAAAAAATGAAAGTTTTTTTTTAGGAAGAATTTTTTTGAGAAAATTTTCGTGGGTTTTTTGAAAAAAAAAAATTTCGAGGTTTTTGTGAGGTGAATCCTGTGTTTGTACTTGGTAAAATTGTGGGTTTTTTTCTTTTGCAGATAAAAAAAAATGTAGTAGATTTCGTGAAATTTTCAACAGAGGGTTTCTGGTTTTCATGGCGTTTTTCTGGGCGACAGGATAAAAAATCGCGTCCTTTTTCTGCGAGTTTTTCGAGGGTATTTGTTTTAGAAATTCGTGTGGATTTGTTTCTAAAAATTCGCAGATTTTAGAAGGAGATTGTGCACACTTTTTTGGTGTTTCCTGGTCTTTTCGTTTGGAAACAGCTGCACGTTTTTGGAAGTTTTTGAATTTTCGTCTTTTTTCTGGGCGATTTTAAAAATCGCGGCTGCTGTTTTCTTTCTGCCTGATTTCTAGGGTTGTCTTTTGTTCATGGCGGAATTTTGTTTTGGACCTGCTTGTGACGATTTTCCTCCACGTTTCTGGGTATTTTGTGGAGCGTTTTTAATATTTTTTTCTTGAAAAACATTATGGAGTGTTTTTAATATTTTTTTCCTGAAAAAAATTATCTGGGTTTTTCTAATTTTTTCCTTAAAAATTATTTGGTGGTTTTAGAATTTTTAGCCTTAAAAATTATTTGTTGGGTTTATAATTTTTCCTTAAAAATTATTTGGAGGGTTTTTTAATATTTTTTCTTGAAAAAAAATGTGAGGTTTTCTGATTTTTGCCTGAAAAATCATGAAAGGGTTTTTACTGTTTTTCCTTAAAAACAATGTTTTGTATGTTGATCCGTGTTTCGAATTTTGTGCCAGCTACTTGGATTCCTTTGTGGGGTTTTTACCGTTTTTTCCGAAAAAATGATGCTTTGTAAACTTCAGATTCAGGGTTTTGAGATTTTGTCCTCAAAAATTGTGGTTTCTTGCAGTCTGTTCTGGAGCGTTGTGCTCATCTGCAAGAGTTTGGAGGGTTTGTTAATTTTTCCTCAAAATCATGGTAGTTTTTTTTGGAGTCTATTGCTACAAGGAGGGACAACTTTGTTACCCAACATCAGGTTGGATGTTTTGTGATCAGTTCTGGTTATTTTCAGAAGTTCTGCAGTTTCTGAGAGAGTTAGTGGCAGACTCATCTCAAGTGGCAGAGTCAATGGCAGGCTCTTGTCTTTTGTGACAAAACGTTCTTTGTTTCTGTGGGTAGTTAGAACGATGACCATTAAGGGAGGGTATCAAATATATTAAATAATGTACTATTAATGGTCATCTTAGTTGTCTTTAGTTAGTTTAGATAGTTTCTAATTTTGTCTTCAGTCTACGATCGTTTCTTTTAGAAACATCGTCTCTTGTAAATCTATATAAGGAACTTTAGTTCCTCTGTTTAATACATCGAATATTTTATCAGGTTTTCATCCTCGATCAACTCTTGGAAGAACTCAGGTTCATTTCGATAGCATTTGGTTATGTGTGCAAACTTGAATAATCCAAATGAGAGCTCCGCACATCCTTTTATAGATTTTTTGCTTTTTTGTTGCTTTTTTGAAAAAGTGCTTTTGCTTTTTTCGTTGCTGTTTTGAAAAAGGACTTTTTTGTTTTTTCCTAAACTTTTTTTTTTTTGAAATAACTTTAAGCCCCTTTTCCCCTAGGCATCCAACGTGGGGAAATAACCTTTTCACTTTATAATATTTAACACTAAAGTAATATTAAAACATTGCTTTATAGCTTTAGTGTAAATATTAAAATAATTCCAACCATCTTATAACTTTAGTGTAAATATTAAAATAATTCACACTAGGAAGCTATTGATGAGAAGGGAAAATGTTGGATGCCACAACAGGGATTTACTAAAAATAGGCATGTTCTCTAAGAAATGTGGAGAAAAACCTAGATTGCCAAAAATGCAACAAAAAACATCACCACCATTCTGAGGGCCAATAGAACACCAACACACTACTGGGCGCTGAGAAAACCCGCCAAGGAGCTCTCCAAGAATCTTGGAATATCCTAACCACCTCCAATTAGCCTATGGGAACTCTGGAATAGGCTAATTGATGCAACAACTGACTAGGCTTGAGAAAGGGACATTACGCTATTTGAGGAAGATCTCTGTTATATTCCCAATATACCCGAAGCAGTTTCCCCTTCCGGAAGCTGAGTGGGCTGCCACTGTTTCTTTATTTCTCTGTTATAATATCTTCTCTCTTTGTCACTCATGAAAGCTACAGGCTGGCAGGAAAAACAACTCTGATACAACTATAAAGTCCCCTACCCAAGATGAACTGAATATTTCACGATTTCTCCAAGTTTGACAATGCAAGCATATTGTCAAACAGTTTGACTGTCTACTTTCTGATTTTGTTTCCAGTTGTATTTACTGAGATACTTGCTTAGAATGCAATGCCATATGAGTTTGCAAGGAATTGAATAATAACTCAGATTCAACTAGTTCAAAAGTTAATACATCAACATACATCCAATGGCAAATATTGAATATTCTGATAAACTGCTGTTATAAGGATCAGACATTACATAGAATAAAATATTCAAGATTATCAATGTATTATATTGCTGACCTTGAAAATATTGTCTTCAAAGGAATAGCATGAATATGGAGTTGATGCAATATTAAATTAAAATATATTCAGCAACTGTTGACCAATAAGAAAAATAAAGGCTTGCTGACCTGAAACCATATAAAATATTAATATAGAAGACTCCCCAATCTGCATGACTCACTTATCCCATGGCAACAGCTTCTTTGTAATGGTATGGCAGCTTGTACTATGCGTACGGCTGCTCCAAAAATAATTGCAGGCCTCATAAAAAAGAGGGAAATGGCATATTGACTGCTTTGACCTCCAAGGAAGACCACGACGTCACCTCCAACTCAGCACATGGGAATGGTACGACACTATTAATGATGTAGCGATGGGTATTTAGGAGCTGTGATTCACCTTGAAATGTACGGTGCACCTCTAAAAGGGACCTTCAATTATTTAAAAATATTATATCGTCATTCTGACTTGCTGGTATGAATAAAATGGCCCTCCAAAAATAATTACCTCGATGCCATAATTAATAACATTGGTACGACTTGATTATTGCTGATGTAATTTCATTTTTGTATCCTGATTTTCCCCTGCAAGCCTTAATTTGAACTCTGAAATTTGTCTCCAAGGAGACTCACAAATTTGGAATTAATCGATAATCCATAGGCTAGGGTGGATAGTTTCACCACTGAACCCTGCAATTCTCAAGCTCCCTGAGCTTCGCAACCAACCATGAAGGAAAACAAAATAATCTCCGATAATCAAATGGGCCTCCAAATTGTGTTCTTGTATCTTCCCATGAATTAGCCCTCCATAATATTTTGCTTCCTTTAATAATTAATATTTGAACTTTAGAGGGAAAATATAATATTAAAGTGACTTTTTAATATTTTAATATTTTACTTAAGTCACTTAACAAGTATTAATTAAATAATATTATTCATAATATTTAACTTTGGGACAAATAATATTAAATAATTAATAATCGATTACTTTAATTAAAATAGCCCACGGGAATCGTATAGGCTATCCAACGTCAGGACCTGCTAGATGGAAGGGGGCATTACATCCAAGGCTAAAGTGTATTGATCTTTTCCATGGAGCTGAATATAGTTAATGGGAGTATTACTTAGGATTTTTTATGTGTCCATTCTCTGTGCAGTCTTTTGTTTTGAGCATTTCTTCTCATCTCTAGGAACAAGCATTTTCATATCCAGGGAAGCTTTTGTTGATTGATAGTTCCCCAGCAGGAGAATTGAAAAAGTTAAGTTATGAATGAGTTAGTTTTCCTTAATGATTTTATATATATGCATTATGTTTCAGTTTATAAATTGTAATAAGTATCATGAATATCTTTAGGTTGTATTTCATGTTTTTAATTTATTTTGTAGATTACATATATTTGTTTATTTTTATGATTGGTAAATTGTTGAATTTTAACCATGATGGGGGCTTACCTTTGACTTCTAAGATAAATGGTGGTCGAAGGTTGATGGCTTGTTACTCATAATGAGGACAGGGGTATGTCTTATCAATTTACCGAGCCAAAAAAATTTGCCAATGTGTGTCATTAGTTTTCAAAAGAAATAAATATAAAGATGAACTTCTCAAAAACCCTTATAAACAACAAAAATGGTGCTTAAAGTATCCCTTTAAGGCTAATATAATAATGAAATTACTATTTCTAATGCACTAATCAGAGCCTTCTGAAGGCAAACACACCTCAAAAGTTGGTTGCCACAAATTTGACACTGTATGGTGGGGTCTTTTTTTGACCAAATTTTACATTAAGTACTAACTTGCATTGTAACATCAGAGTCATGCAAATTATGTGCAGTTACATAAAGTTATGCCATGTGGAAAAAGATCAAGTGCTATTGTAGCTTCACCATGAAAAACCCATAATAGGGTCAAATCAGATTGGCTCCCTAACCCCTTTCTAAATGAATAAGCATTTTATGGGTTTAGGACAGGGGTTATGTTTGTGCCAACTTCAACAATCTTGGTTCATTTTGCATACTCTCATATTGTTGAGATCAGCTGGTTGTGACCGAATGTAGTTGGGAATCTTGTTGACCGACTTTGGTCACTCATGGACATCGATATTTATTTCTTTTGCTTTCTTTCCTTCTTCATTCTTTTTGATAGCTTTGCCTGCAGTGGCTGTTTCTCTCTTGAAAAGCCACAAAGCCCCAAAAGAGAGAAGCAATAATATCTAGCCAGGATTCATACTCATATTTGAGTGGACCTTGAAATTGCATTTTCTTAGCCATGGTACTAGTAATACAAATATTTGGATAGGTTATTCTAGTATTTTTCCCCACTTCGGAATCAGAAATGCATGTTTCTTCATACAGCTCAAGTAACTATACTGAAAGTTGAAACAAAAAGTGATTATGCAAAAGCAGGTCAAGTTTATTGTTTCAAAGGCATCTGTTAGATCCAAATTTCTTCTTCAAGACTATGAATGCTACTCTAGTGCATCATTTAATCCTTCTGTCTTCAGTTTGGCTCTTACACCAGGTTACTAAATTTGCCTTCTCAAGAATCTAAGTTTGCACAAGTTTCTTTTAGTTTATCTGAAAGATAGTTTTTTTTATTTAGGAGAAAATCACCTTAGTGTGTAATAAAGGTTTGGATGGAGAGGTGTTTAAATCCAAATTTTTTCTTTGTTATAAGTGGATTTTGCAAAGTTATTTACCCCTCTGCTTAATTGTCACTTGAATATGCAGGCACGGAGAATGGATGTAGTATGGGGAGAAACTTCAGGGGTGGAAGGTCAACTGTGGTTGTTGTACCCCATTCTGTTCACTTTGCAGGCAAGTACATAGTTTTATTTCCCTATTTTAACAAATAGAGCTAAGCATAAGACAATTTTTACTTAATTTCACTTTTTAATGTTTAGAGCCAAGCAATGAGTAAAAGTTGGGATTTGATGTAAAATCATGGGTTTTGTGTTCACATTATTTTCTACATACTTCATTTCGCTCTCTGTATATTTAAAAAAAAATGAAATTTTATAAGTTGCTCTTGAGCTGGCTAAATCAGATTAATATATTCTTATCAATAGTATTTCTGGTACTCCATTTCATTACCGAGGAACATGTGGAAGGCTATACCTTTGATTAATCCCTTGACTGCTTTTCTATTGTGAATTTTTCTTTCATACTGTCCTTCAACAATTTGACTTCTAAAGCTTGCTTTGTGCTAAATTCCTCTTAACAATTTTACAAAAAAGTAAAAATCTCAAAAAGGAATTCCATGGTGGTTGGTTTCCCTATTACAATTTCAATGGTGTCCACCTACAATTCCATAATAAACCAATAAACCCCTACCTAAATGTACTTACTGTAAAGTCCTTTTCCAGTTTAATTCACTTTTCAAAATTTAATAGAAAGCAACCATTGTTTGAACCTTATTCACGTAAAATATCTTGTCTCCCCTGAACACTCTCTTTTGTTTTGTGGGAACCACAACGTATAGCTTTAAAACCAAACCCCCGGCTCAATGTTGGTGTCATGTTTCAAGGTGCATTAACGAGATCTTTCATAGAAAGCTATTACTTCAACGGCATAGCCAAATTATTGTAATACGAGAGAAGTATTAATCAAACACACTAATTAAAGTTGCTTTTTGTGTGACTCGAGTTTGGCTTATAACACAATCTTGATCTTTGGAGCAACCATCTTCTTTAGACAACTGTTTTAGCCTCAAATAATAATGTAAATCATGACTTCAGTTCTGGTGTTTAGTCACCATTTTGTTGAGTGAAAACTTGTGCATTGTCCATTTCACATGGAAGGATTATCCTGTTTGACAATGATATGATTCATATTTATTGCTTGGCTTTAAGAAATGTAAGTTGAAAAAATGAGTTTTCTGCTTGTTTCTAGATGAGCATAAAAAATCATTTGGTGCAATCATTTTTTTTCTTTCTTTCTTGTGATTGGTAAATTGTCCTTTAGCTTCAATGCCACAACCATTGGGTATTTCTTTTGTCAAATTTTCCTAGGACTTGTCCCTGGCCGTGTCTATTGGGGTATGCCATACTCGAAGTTGGATGTGGTAGTTTGTCCAATTCAACATCCAATACATCCCCTTGGGGTCTTGGTTCTGTGTTGAATTGGTGGTACCATGGAGTGGCTCGGGTTTACCCATGGTCCCACCTAGCACCATGGGTTCCATGTGGGTTGTGAACCTGAGGTGCCTAGGCGGGATCTTGGGTAAACCTAGGGGGACCTAAGGTTGGCAAAACAAAAAATGGAAACATCATTTTTTAGAACATTTTTATAAACAAAAAAGTGCCAAATACCTATTTCACCCTGAAGTGATAAAATTGTGAAAATGGCATGCACCATTAAGGTTTGTGTTGTTTCAAAGGTCTTAATTTGGGCTTTGGCCATGGGGGCTTTGCCTCTCAATGCTGCTTGTGGACCTTGTGTGGGGTGGTGCCCCTCAACACCATAGGCTTCTCCACTAGTTATTGGATCTCTTGTCACATAAGAAACTTGATTACAATGCCTTGGGTGATGAGAAATTGGGATCTAACTCCTGAGTGTGCTGACTGGGACATTCTTTTCATACAACTTGCTAAAAATCTCTTTAGATGATGCAACTTCTACATATGACATGGCTAGTGGAAGTGGCATTGTAACACATTGTGGTACAAATGAAATTGAACCAAATGATTTTGATGCCCTTGATGAAAGCAATATGAAGATTATTGAATATTGATTGTAATTTTCACTGTGTTTTGGCATTTGACAAGTCACTAAATTATGAATTTATGAGTCTTGTTTTTTGTAAATTATTAGTATCAGTGTTTTTATATTTTATAATTAAAAAATATAGTAAATCTGTACCCAGCCATACCATATATATATATATATATATATATGTATGTATGTATGTAAATGTGTATATATGTATATATATGTATGTATATATGTATGTATGTATATATACATATATGTATATGTATGTCTATATATATATATATACATATACATATATATGTATACATGTATGTACATATACATATATATGTATACATGTATAGATATATATATATGTGTGTGTGTGTGTGTGTGTGTGTGTATACATATATACATGTATAGATATATATGTATTTTTATAATTATAAAATTTATATGTATATATATATATACACGTGTATACATATATACATGTATAGATATATATCTATACATGTATATATTATTATAAAATAAATATCTATACATATATGTATATATCTATATATGTATACATGTATGTACTTATACATATATAAGTATACATGTATAGATATATATATATATATATATTCATGTATAGATATATATAATTATAAAATATATATCTATACATGTATGTATATATCTATATACATGTATATATAAATCATTCCACCAATCTATCAATGTTTTGACCTTTCTTAAATTGAAATAAACTCTTAATTCCAACACTATAAAGGTTAGGTTTTTTAATTTTTCTTTTAAATCTTTTTTTATTAGTTTTGAAGGCCAGGGCCTGCTTGAGGTCATAGAGATGTTTGGGGTGGTAGGCTGCCTGCAAAATGTTCCTGTAGAAGGTGAATTTTTAGGTAAATGCCCCCCAGTTTGGGGTGATGCTGTAATGTCCCTTCTGAGAGCAAATTAGGGAAAAATAAAATATTTTCAAGGAAACCCGGGGATGTGCCCCCCCGCAAATAGCCTGTCCTTGTCCTCGGGACATCTCGGGTATAGGGGGATGGTTGGGGGACGATCCCCTGGTGTCCCCTTTTTTTTCAAAACTTGGGAAACGTCCCCAAAACAGGGAAACGGTCAACGGTAAAAAGGGGACGGCTGATCGTCCCAGGGATGGCCAGGGGATGCCTGGGACGTCCCTCGACTGTCTCCTGACCGTCCCCCGTGACAAGGCATGGTCAAAACAACAAAAAAACACACAGTAATATTTCTTTGCAGACTCGGTATTGATCACAAAAAAAAATATACTTGTATGTTATGTCCAAAATTAATATCACAGCAACACGATTTCTCCACTCGTGTATACAAAATATGTTCACTTAAAAATCAGAAAGACATTTGATGAACCAGTGCTGTCCAAAAATTCTACATGTAACAAAAAAGTGTCTTCACATTGTGGTTTCTTTGAGAACTGGATATCTTGATATCTGACATAAGAAGTTATAAAAAGGTATATTGCTGTTGCAACAAGAACATAAATAATAATAATAGTAGTGATGAATGTACTGCTATTATAGTGGGACTAAATCCTCGATTGATAGAATGTGCCACATTTTTGGTAAATTTTTTGTTATTTAGAAACATGTAAATTACATTGCATGATAATAGCTAAGTTACTGAATCGTCAAACTATAACCTCCGTTTCCGGGTACGAGCCGTATCCAAATCGGATACGGATTGGAATCTCCTACGAATCGGGTAGGATTCAGATTTTCTTGAAATAAACACTGTTCCTGGTTGAGAGTTATAGTTTCTCGAGCTGTTCCGTCGCTTAGTTTCATGGCGGTCCATTTTGTTTGGTGTTGCGTGGTTGGTCAAAAACAACGGTTTACTCGTTTTCTCTGAAACTCGGAATATCTTTCACGCAGTGCATTAATGGATAGAACTGACTCTATTCAACGTCATAAATGGCGGGTCATCGTGAAGTTGCTTCCAAATTAAATAAATTGTAACATCAAGTGCATATCGCTTACGAGCGGCACTGGTAGCCACTCCAAACTCGTCCATGTTGTGCCCAAGTAAGGGATTTCGTCGGTGTCTTGCGTGACCTTGCCCCAATTCCCCCATCGCCCTTGCCATAACGGAACAGTGCCGTGGAGTCGAGCTGAGGTTGGGTTCCAAAAGGATTGTAGTGTAACACAAAATATAAGGATTTTTAATTTTTATAAATATTTTCTAAACTGTTTTTTATTTTTAGTATTCTAATTTAATATATAATTTAAAATAGTTTATTAATTAATACTATTAAATAGTAATTTTTTTAACTATTATATATTATATTAGAGTATCATTTATTAAATTATATGTTAAATTTAAAAATTTAAAATAAATTAAATTGTAAAATTATAATTAAACATTTTTATGCTTATACAACATTATTAAATATAAATATATTTATTTTAAATTTTAAATTTATATATTTATTTTTTAATATATATATCAATAATAAATTAATAAATTTAATTTATATATTAATAGTTAATTAATATATTTAATTTTTAATATATAGATATTAATAATAAATTTATATATATATATATATATTTATGATTTTTATATGTTTTTTGTACGGACGTACCCAACCCTTCTCAAAAAAAAAAACCATATCGACGTACCGTACCCACGATTCTGATTTCGATTTCGAATCCGACTCAGCAACTTAGGATAATAGCCAAAGTTAGAAAAGTCCTATGAAGTGCAATTCTGAAACCTGTAGCAAAGTTAGTGCTCGAGAGGAGGATGATGGTACATGACACCATAGACTTTAGCCCATGGCCATGCTTTTAGATTGGCAACGCTTTTGGTGCCAATAATGCCTCATAAACCACTTCTTTCTCACCGTTGTTATACATGTAAGATTATCAACGTACACCCAACATATAATGAGAAACATAAACACCATACATAGGATGAGATGTTATTGTATTACAATGGAAGAGAATCCAAAACTAGTGGGATATACAACTTTCTCAGATTATTGACACACACATCCAACATACAGTTAAGGTTCTATAATGTATATTATGCATGCCTTATCCATGTTTTCATATAAATATTTAAAATTTTCCCTATATTTTATATAGCCGTCCCCTTGCCGTCCTCAAATTTGGCCTCGAAATGCGGAAACTTGGGGTAACACTGAGTATTTTTATTATTTTTGAATATTGGTGCCCAAGGGGAGGAAGAAAACAATATTTAATTATGCATTTTGGTGTCCAAAAATATTTCTATATATTTTTATTTTGGTGGATGGCCCCTTTTGGAGAAATAAGGAGGGAAAAAAGAAAAGAAAAAAGAAAAATAATTAATTTGCAAGTTGGCTCCCAAGGAAGGAGAATAAAAAGAATAAAATAAAAAGCAATTTTTGGCACCCAAAGTTGGGTTGGCCAAATTGGGAGGCATAAGGGAGATTGATATAACTATAAGGTCATTTGAAGGCATTTAATCATCAACAAATTTATCTTTGCTTTTCTGATCTGCACTTTGGCGTATATTCTAAGGACAAAAACTCTTATGAATATAGAAGTTTGATGAAACCCTAGCTTCTTCAATGGAGGATTTCATGATAGAGGTTCACATGGGCTTTAATGGTGATTCTTGCTAGATTCACACTTAGATTTTTGCATCAGCATTAGGCGTCTAGTTTGAAGGGGCGAATTAGGCAAGTTGGGAGGTATTCTTCAGATTTTCAAGGGTTGCAAACCCTATCAGCAGACCAGCAGGCCAGCGCACCCCTTTTGGTAGGGTTTTGGAGTTATTTTTCATCAAATAATTGCATTTTGTTGCATAGTTGAGAGCTGGAGCAATTTCGCCCAGCTAGGGTTAGAGTAGGAGGTCAATTTCATTGCATAGATTGGGGTTTCTTCATAGCAGCGAACTCTTTCATGTTGCTGGGCATGTTTGAAGCCCATTTCATTGTGTAATTGCATCATTGTTTAACTCTGAGTTGTAGCAGTAAACTGGATGTTTAAATATCAGAATTTTGGCTCATATTGGTGAATGTTTGATAGTCTATGATGTGGTTTCATATTGCTTATGATCTGCAAAACAAGTTTGGCTATTATTTGGATGAATGAATATTGCTGTTCATGCATGAATACACTCAGAAAATTATATCAGAAAACTAGGGTTTGAGCAGAAATTAAAAATCAGAAAATTAGGGCATCATTTTGTGTGGCAAACATCAGAAAAAATTGCACATATATTGGCTGGGATATTTCAGATGCCCCAGGGTGTTTTCTAGAATTTTGATAGATTGGGGATGGGGAAATGTGGGTAAACCTCAGGGACACATTCTCAGGGTACACTGGTAATATGTTTCTAGGGGATTTGAACATGGGTCTCCACTATTTAAGCCTTGATTATTCAACACATGAGCTTGTCCCATTTAATAATCTTCTGATGGAATTGTTAAATAAATTGTAAACATGAATAAAGGTAGTGGATTGATAAACCTAGCTTGTATCTTTAATATGCAAATTTTTTAGTTATTTTATCTCCCCATGAACATTGTGATGTATTTAAGGCATATACCAATGTTAACGACAGACTGAGTTGGTGATCATTTCTTTTCTCTAACATTAGTGTTGGATATAAGTAAAGATGCAATGCATGACTTATTTTGTATAAACACCAGAATCTTAGTTGATTAGTATTACAATGAATACTTCATCTTATTCTTCACCCGTTAGAGCTATATTTTTTAAATGGGGAAAAGATCTAACAAGTTGGGTTCACAGGGCTTTGAAGGATACATTGGTGTGCTCTTGCTTCGGACTGTGATTGTTGGTAGTGCTTCTGAGTGGCAGGTATGATTATTAAAATTTCTACTTCCTCAGTGTTTTGATGTCTACCTTTGAATTTGTTATAATATAGGTTTGTCACTGCTCTTGTTCCTTCACTTCACACGCTATTTTTTAATTTTGTAACTCTACTTTGAGATGACAGGAGGATCTTTAAATCTCTTTTTAAGCTATTTTTGAAGTTATTTGGCCGTTGTTATATGTTGTGACAGGTAGTTGTATGTGGGATCTTATTGTTGATAATGGCTGTGGGGAACTTTGCAAATACTGTGGAGACTCTAATTGCAAAATCAAGAGTGAAAGCAAGAATTAAGAGGACCAAGAGTAAGCAAAACATGAATTCAACACTGCAGAATTTTCCGGGCTCAAAGGAGTTGTAAAGCAAAAGTATATTTGTCTTTGGCGGTAGTGATTTGTGTCCACTTTCTTTGCCAGTGCTCTATAACGTCCAAAATGCTCAGCAAGAAGTTTGTATTGTTAATATTTAGATTCTAAAATACAAATTGTTCAACAATGTTCTATTTGACGTTACTTGTGAGTGGGTGTATTAAATGAGTGCATTCTTTGTGGATTTTTAAATCCACTTGGAAGGGTTGTTAGTAGGGAAAAAATGATCTTTTGTGTTCTCATGTCTATCCGCTGTTTGGCATAAGCTTCAAAGACGAGAAATTAGATTTAGCATTGTGATCCTGCAATTTTGAAAATTAATTTTAGGGATGAATTCCATTAAACATGCAAATACGTCCTATGAGTGTGGCTAGTCTCTTGTTAAATATTTAAATGTCAGAATATGGTTTTTAATGAGTATGGGATCTACAGTATGATTTCAGTACATAGATTAAGGATATGTCTATAAGGAGCAAATGTAAATATCTTTTGCTAATGAGCAATTTGTGTATTTACTTAGTAAGTTTGGATTGTATTAACATAAAAATGAGGCATATAAATTATTTATCTTAATACCATCATTCGAGACCAAATGTAATATCTTTTGCTAATGAGCAATTTGTGTATTTACTTCGTAAGTTTGGATTGTATTAACATAAAAATGAGGCATATAAATTCGTTTAAGTACATGCTTTTTAAAAAGGCGAGAATATAACAGTGGTCATAGAATAGAATAGAAACTTTAAGAGGCCAAAGACAGCCTAAGGGATAGCTGACCTATTATTTTTAACATTCTGCATTGCCGATCTTCTGCTATTATTTTAATGATAAACTCCCCTGTTTCCTCAACCTTCTCCTCATTGAATAGATCCTAAATAAAGTGCTTCTCTGACTCAACCACTCTAACTGTATGTAAGACAATACCCTCCTATTCTTCTTTTGCCCTCTTCCATATACTAGTTTGAGTCTCACACAGATGATTCGAGTTAATCTTCAATTAGGCTATAAGCATCTTTGCCATCCAAGTAATATTTGCTCTTCTATAAGCCTTTTGATGATGATTATAATGGAGTTAAATTCATTAGGATAGTATTCTTTCTTCCTAACACTTCTCCGACATAGACATGAATTTATCCATAAGAATGTCTTTATTTCTTTGCTATTATTGGGACATTTATTCAAGTTGATGTTCCATTTGTTCATTCATTTGATGTTATTGTTTCATCCAAGCCATCTTTCTCTTGTTCAAAACATCTTTGTTGATAACCTTAGGCTATCTGTTTGGCTCCATTTGTTCGTTTTTTAGGATATCTTAAGAGAAAAATTGTAGCAATTGCCTCGATAGGGAAGGCAACTGTTTCTGCTAGAAGAACCTCAAAAGAATCTGAAGTTTTTATTGTAAATTTGTTTGTGATTAGGTATTTTGGAATCTTCTCTATTTGTTTTTGATTTATTTCTTAGTATTGTTAGTGCACATTCACACCCATAAGGTACCACCGAAACTACTAATAATCTGAATAGAATTCAAATAGTATTCCAATCTCGTAACTCAGCTTCTGCTTCTATTTTATAATGTATAAGGTGCTCCCTAACCTCTCAAAGTTTCTTTTGCAAAATTTTCAACCAAACTGGTTATTGAAGTCTATCCCAAGATATTTGTACTTGGAAGAAGCCCTTTCAAAATAAATGTTTGTTTGTTTGTTTGGTTGGAAATTACCACGTACTTGGTCTTGTTGGAGTCAAATTGCATTCCACCTCCGTGCAAAAGTGCTCGTAAGGCATTTTTTTATATCGATCAAAGCAAATATTACAACGAGTAAAAGATAAACAATGACCAGGGCTGCAATATAATAGACGAAAACCAGAGCTATACAACGCAGCAACTTGACTATTACATATCATCATAGCAGCAAAAATAAAAAACCAAAACTGCTCACTAACAAAATGGATATCGAAAGCTAGAAGACATACAAAAGAGACAAACAAGACGAGACTTGCAGCCAAACGACTTGGTGAAGAGAACGGCAATTAAAATTAGTCAAAAGACAACAATATATAGGTAACATCCAAATTACAAAAAGATGACTTCATAATAATTCAGTGTCACCCTCGAGGCAATTTCTTGGAATAAAAACTATTAATTCTGCTAGGAATAGGAGCAACGTAGTGTGCCCTGAAACTCTGTTGTAGCTTGAACCGAGCACTCAAATAGAGCTGAACAGAAAGAAGCAGCAAGGTGTGACTTGTTACTTAGTTGTAGCTGGTAAAATGCCTTGAAATATCTGCTCTTGAAAATGATATATCTTCCTTGGTACCGGATGAAAAGGTTGGAATGAAGATTGGTGATTTGGTTGCTGATTTAATCCGACTATCAAGGCATTTTTCGATTTTTCTGTGACAAAATCTGTAACTAAGAGCATAGTGAAGCAATTTGGAAAAATATATTGGATTTTTGTAATTTTAGTTGCTAGGTGAGTAACAACATTTTTTAAACACAATTGTGCATATGATTTTCCAAAGGTGTAAAAGTATGACGTGTCTCACATAATCAACATTATTCATTAAACCAAGACCAAGAAGAGCTGTGTTCCATTTCAAGTGATGTCCAAATAAGGCAGGATAATCTCTGATCACTACATGCTAGTGTTTTCTAACAATAATGCAATCCCAAAATCAATGTTTTATGGTTTCTTGAGCATGCGAAGAGGGGCATTTGATTGTTTGAACAGGTAAGTATTTAATTCTCTTCGCTTGAAAGTTTAAAGTGTAGTTAATTTCCAGTCCAGCTTGTGAGCATCAATGCTCGCTTTGGATTTCTAGATTTGGGTACTCAGCTTCATCTAGTATTTATAACTAAATCTACACCTCCATTTGATATTGAGCCGAGGAATTAAGTTTCAAGTGGGAAGAAGATGGAAGTAAACTTGCTTTCGAGGGAAAGATGAGAAATGATGGGTAGATAACCAATGCAAATCGTCAAAGAAGTTGCCAACAATTGGAGTGTATAGTTTCAAAGCTAGATTAAGAGGCACAAGAGATTGCACTAAAACAATAAAGTGTTTTAACTTGTTAGTCAATCCAAATCGGCCTTTCCTACCTTGAAGACCATTGCATAGAAGAAAAGTTTCGTAAATCTTCAAAGTGCGTATTATTTGTTTTGAATAGATAATTAGCTGGTCTGAGAATTGAATAAGCTTGTTCCACCAAATGGAGGAAGATGAAAGATTGAATCCATTCAATAACGAGTCTCTCTAGCTTAAAAATTGATGAACTTTTTGGCCATGCCTTCCAAATGGATTGGATAGGGAAAGAGGCTTTAATTGGAAGATTACGAGCAAAGAGAATTTTATCCAGCTAGTTAACCTCTTGCCATTTCCCTTTAATAGCAACAATATTAAGCCTATGCTTTAGTAAGATTTTTCATGGTTCGTCACCTTTAGTTGCACTAATGATACAAACTTTTTGGCCATGCCTTCCAAATGGATTGGATAGGGAAAGAGGCTTTAATTGGAAGATTATGAGCAAAGAGAATTTTATCCAGCTAGTTAACCTCTTGCCATTTCCCTTTATTAGCAACAATATTAAGTCTATGCCTTAGCAAGATTTTTCATGGTTTGTCACCTTTAATTGCGCTAATGATCCATTTATCAATCAACCAAGTTCCTTGTGTTCCAAGGTCTATAAGATTGAGCCCACCTTTGGATTTAGGCTGAATGCATTGAAGCCACTATATGACAATAAAATCAACATTACCATTCCGCTTGGACCAAAGAAATTGCTGAATAAGTTTACACAAATTCTCATAACCTCTTCTCGATGGCATCCAACAATAGGAGATCTTAACATGTGTAGAAAGAAATTCTATTTGCAACTTGAACTTTCCCAACCAAAGAGAAATTTATTCCCCCAATTAGATAGTTTATATTTTAGCTTATTCAAATACTAGCTCCATGTATCAACAAGTGATAATCCCAACCCAAAAGTGATACCGAGATATCATGTGACTTCATTGTGTTTAATTTGTTTTTAGTCTTTATGTGTCCAATTAGAGGTGGAGCTCAAGTCTATCATTATGAGTTAGTCTTATCACGAGCCAATTGCGAACTAGAAACAAAACAATAGACGTATAGGATATTTGAAGTATTGTTTAACTCATTTTCTGAATTTTGTAGGAAAAGGAGGTTGCCACAACAAATTGGGAATTGGTAATCATAAAATCTTAAGGGATGGAAATAACCTATACAAGATGAAGTTGCTAGGTATTCCAATGCATTAGTAATAAGTACGTAAAGAAATGGTGACAAAGGGCATTCTTGTTTGATGGAATTTTGCAAAGGAAAGGAGTCATATATAGTTTCATTACCCACACAAGAGCATTGGCATCTTTTGAGAGTATTTGAACATGGGAATGAATTCAGGGCTTGATACCTAGTCATTGCATCATTTTAATGGTACAACTCCAACATTTCTCTCGAGGGCTTTACCAAAAGCAATCTTGACTAGCAAAGCATTTCCACTCATCTATTGAGCCCAATTCACACATTTCCCAAGCTACGATTGGATTATCAAGGATGTACCTACTTCAAAGAAATCTAGTTTGTATGGTCATATAGTTCCTTGAACGAATGTATTAATTTAAATAGCTAGTGCTTTGGCTATAATTTTATAGGAAGTGTTCAATAATGTAGTGGGATGCCAACCAAAAACACTATCCTCTTCTTCTCCTTAGGTATATTTTTAATTAAACACTTGTTGATACTTGAGCCCAAAGATCCTTTTTAAGGGCTTCCAAATAAAGAAGGTAAAAATCATATTTAATGTGCGACCACATGATTTGGTAAAATCCAATAGGTAGTCAAATCTTGGACTTTTGTTGGGATGCATAGAAAAGAGAGCCCTCTTTGAATCTTCAAGGGATAGTAATAAATTTGATTAGGAATATAGTCTTTGACAATGAATTCAAGGGTTTCTTACACATAAGCCCAATCACTATCTTCTTTAGAGAGATTTCCATAGAATTCCTAAAAGATAGATTATTTCAATGGGGTCCATGTGTAATAAACTTTGATCTACAATTAGATGGAATTCTTTTTCTCTTATGTTTATAGTTCAAATAATTAAAGAAGTATTTTGAATCTCTATTACCTTCCCTGATCCATAAAATTTTGGCCCTTATTCTAGCACCTTACCCTTTGTAGATGTAAAGTTTATGCAACTACATTTGTATAGAAGCAAATAAAGGCTTGCATTGAAGTATTACTAATTTCAAGAATGAGCTATATTCTAGCATATTCTAATTTCTTTTGAAGCAATTTTTCCTTTCTTGTACACTACCATGACATTTTTTTGCTAGATGATTGAAGGAATTTAGAACATTTAGATAGAGCATTGAATACCTATCAACCCAAGAATCATTATTTTAAGGGTTAGGAATGAAGTTCTAGAGTGCAACCATACAGTTGGGATTTTTTAAATGTGATGTATTTAGGATTGGACTGGGAAATAGAAAATGCACAAAGCATGGGGAAGCAATCAAAAAGGGTGGTGGGATAATCAATACAAATAATAGATCTTGAAGGGGAAGAGA
This sequence comes from Sequoia sempervirens, assembly GCA_007258455.2. Taxonomy (NCBI): domain Eukaryota; kingdom Viridiplantae; phylum Streptophyta; class Pinopsida; order Cupressales; family Cupressaceae; genus Sequoia; species Sequoia sempervirens. Next base: position 273,325,702 of record VDFB02105785.1, on the reverse strand, counting down.
CAAAAGGGTTATGAAAGATGTAAAATTTGCCCAACTTGTTGAATCTCTTTTTTAATCTAGCCTTGCAATTAGACAATGTGAACAAGTTCCCAACATGACATTTATCATACAAGAGGTCAACCACACCTAATGCTTTATGACAATAAGTCCAACTCTCAAATTCATCTCTACTCAGTATAGTGTAATTATACCAGTTGCTGTTGATTTTTCCTCATTTTTTGGCCACGAGAGTCAATTCTCTAAGATTTTTTGGGTGCAACGCCTATTTTTTGGTGTTATTTTCTACAAAATCATGGCTTTTTCTTTAATTTTAAATGACAATTTGCAACTAGGGTTTCTAGTGCATTTCAGACTTGCATGTGGTTGGGAGTTTGATTTTGGTGATTTTTTTTTTAAAAAGTGGGTTTTTTGGTCACCTAGGCTTTTTTAGGTGAGTTTTTGAAATTTCTATATTTTTCTTATAGATTTTTGATGATTTTTATAACAATCATGGCTATGGTGTTGACTAGGGTTTGACCTACAAGTCTAACAACAATGAGTTTTTTTTGTTTTTTGTGATTTCAAATTGCAAGAGGGATGGCTTCATTGGCCAATATCATGTTGGAAGGCAAGCAAAGGTTCACTGGTAAAAAATATAACACTTGGAAGAAGACCATAACACCCTTAAGCACCAAGAACAGGGGGACCACAAGACAAGAAGCATTCAATGAGAAGCTCCACAAATAAAGAAACACAATAAAAACCCCATAGATAGGAAACATTAAATTTGCAACACAAGAGGGAGTTAGAACATTTTAGGGCTAAACAACCCCTAGTAGAAGCCAAAAAAATAGGGCCCAAAGCCCACTTCGAACTGAGACCCAAGCCCAAAGTGAGCAATTGCAAACAAAGCCTAAGAAGGAGAGGGGATTCCTCACATGACGAAAATTGGGAGCAAGCCATACCAATAAACACACCAGCTACCCCAACATGCTAACCAAAGCCATAGAAAGGCCAAAAAGACTACAGAATTAGCCAACAAGAAACACCTCCGAGCCCCAATAGGGAAGCCAAGAGCAACCATCAAATACCAAGAACAAAGGCTACTAGAAGGATGCCCCAAAACAACTAGTTGTAGAGAGAGCCCAAAGGGGCAAGAGGGAACCAAGTAGGAAGGAGTCAGGGAGTAGGATGAAACGAGAAGCACACCAGCTACCCCAACACATTGGTCAAAGCTAGAAATAAACCATTCCATAGATAGAACCCCCACAAGGGATCCAAAGCACACAACAAAAGAAATCTTCCATTGAACAAATAGTAATAAAACCAAACATCTAGACATTGGGGAAAAGCTCCCAAAAACAACCTGCAACACCAAGAAAGGGCATATCAACAAGAATAAACACCCCATGAAACTGCCAAGCAAGAGTCTGGGTTCGAAGAAATCTTGCACAAAGAAGAATACCACAACAAGCACAAGCGGATTGGAAAGAGCCAAAAAATCTGCAAGGACAACTCTATCCAACACAAAAGCTCCCAACACAACAACAAACATACAAATGAAAAGAGAAGAAGGCAATACAACCTCCCAAATGACCCCATTTGGATCATCATTGTCCCCTTCATCGCCATCTCCTTCTGCAAAATTCAAACAAAGCCCCCTGCTCCCTTTCTCGCTCTTCAACCGCTCCATGACTGTCTCCTCTTTGATGTTACTTCCAATGGAGTTGCATCATATTTTTCACATGTTATGAGGGAGAATTTAGACCCTCTCAATCCATCTCTCCATCCTCTTTTGTCATGGTTTGGCATTGGTGTGGAGACCTTTCAGGGGAATTTAGAGGAGTCACTTTCATCTTTGGATTATGTTCTACATTTGTTTCCATAAGGTCCTAGATTTTCATTTTCATCAATGGGGTCTCGAACACAACTTGATTGTGGCACTCTTCAACATCAACATGGGGACACTTTAGAAAAGTTTGAAGACATTAAACATGTTGATCTTCCCCCCCTCATTTTCCTTTTAGGAAAGGGAAGACATCCTACTTACATTCTTGGTTTTGTTTCTTCCTTTAAGGGGAGGAATGTTGTTAAACAAGATTGGATCATCTTCAACATTCAATGGTGGAAATCTACCATCATTATAGGAGATGCTATTTTGAGGGGGTGGAACATAGTCTCTCTTCTTCTTCTCTCTTATGGAGGAAATTTTTCCTCATATGGGGTTTTATTCTTTTCATTTTGTATTTTATCTCTTTTGGGGAGGAGTTTTGTTCCACTAGGTTTTCTCCATATCTTTCTTTGTGAGAGATTGTATTTATACATGGGTAACTAACATGGCCTCATATATGGGAGCCATATTTGTGTTATTTCATCTTGTACATTCCCCCTAAGTTGCACCTAAGTGGGTTTGTTGATATGAACAGGGCATTTTTGTTAGGAAATGTGACATTAACCTTACATTCCTATGTCATTCATGTGTTTCCATGTTTTCTTTAAAGTGTTCTAGGGGACATGAGGAAAAAAATAATATTAACAAATTGTAATTACATTTAAAAGATGTGAATATTTGTCAATGTGATTTTCACAACACAACGAATAAAATATCCTTATGCATTCACTTGTGGAAGGTGATCAATCATGCTTTGGGGGCCCAAGTGTGGGAGGTGTTTAATTGTCCATTTATGTGTCATTGGAGAGTTAAAGAGCACTAGGGAGAACTACATTTCTTATTTTCTATGGTCTAGGCACCCATGTGAGAAGCCGTGTGAAGATAATTAATATTTTATTATATCTATTAGTTGCCCACTATTCTAGGTATGGGTTTTTGCAATTAGTTTTTTCCTCTTGTTTCAGGTTACCATTGTGGTTTTCCCTCCCACAATTTTCTATAAATTAGAGTTGTGGCATAGTAGTTTCATATGATTCATTTGTAGGTATCCAAGTGTTGCCCTATTATTTAGAGAATTATAGTGAATTTTATTATAGTACAAGTCTTGTTTGAATATTAATAATATACTTTCTCACTTTCTCGTGTGGAGTGTTTTCCCAAAATGTTTTCTTCACATAAATCTACTATCTCATTTGGTTTGCTAATTTTATCTTATTGTTGAATGTGAACACACATAATCTCATTTTGGTTATATTATTTTCATATTACAAGCATACTCATAAGTCATTTTTATAGTTTTTCTTCACCTTTTTTTTCAACATTTGGTGTCAGAGCTAACAATTTTGTTGAGAGAGGGACATCTTTCTCTTAAGTGTTGAAGGTTTTTTCGCTGCAGTGGGAATTTTTTTTGCGGTTCTCTTCAAATTTCTGAAGAATATTGTATGCTATGTCCATTACCTCTCGCCAAGATATTGAGAAATTCAATGGTACTAGCTACGAGATGTGGAAATTGAAGATGGAGGATGTCCTTAAAGAGAAAAATCCATGGTTTCCAATTTCACAAGAAACAAAGCCAACTATAATGTTTGATGAATATTGGAAGAAGTTGGACAAGAATGCATGGGGAACCATTCAATTGTGTCTTGTGGATTTTGTCCTATTGAATGTCTCCACAAAAGACATCGCATACAAGTTGTGGAAGAGGATAGGTGAAATCTACCAAACCAAAAAAATTCTAACAAATTATATCTCAAAAGACGGTTGTATTCTTTAAAGATGAAAGATAGTGATTCAATTATAGATCATTTAAATGCATTTAAATTTATTATAAGTCAGCTCGAATCAACAAGCGTAAAGGTAGAAGATGAAGATAAGTGTATCTTGTTTCTTTTTTCTTTGCTTGAATCTTGGGAAAATCTAATTGTTATCATAAATAGTAGTAATGTAGAGCCAAAGATGTACAACATAATTTTCATACTTATTTTTGAAGATGTGAGGATAAATTCTATGAATGTTGGCTCCCAATATGTATTGTATGTGTAGGGTAAGTCAAAAGAGATGTTGGGAAAATGTGTCTCAACCTTTCAATTACATAAGGTACTATTGATAGGTAAGCACGGGGGGATGGGGGGGAGGGGGTGGGTCCTGTGAGGGGTCTAGGGAATGTGTGCCTTGATGGGGGCAACACCCTCAAAAGCCAAATATTTATGTATAATTTATTATTATAAATCTAGACTGTTCTTCATTAGGTCTCAGATCTGACGGTTGATATTTTGTTGGCTTGACTTTCTCTAGAAGGTAACCCTATTTTATGAGGGTGTTGTATTGTGATTGTGTATTATGATGTATTCTAAAAGTCTGATAGTGATCATGTTGCCTATGGATCTCTGGTTAGTGATACTCCTATAAGAAGCTTGCTCTGCAAATATATTGTAATCTTTGTGATTTTTGAATAATATTGGGTGGATTTTGGAGTATGGGATTTTCCCCTGAAAGGGTTTTCCCCTTATAAATCATTGTGTTGTGGTATGCACAATATTTATGTTTATTTCTGTTTAAGTTTCTGTAACTTTTGTAAAGATCTATAAATTTTTGCATTATCCTCCTCTCAAGATTAGTGTAGGAAGTTATCCTGCTACCTTAGCTTCCTTACAAGTGGTATCAGATCCTAGTCACCCTTGGTTTCAATTGTGGGTTGTTGGGTTTTTTGAACTAATCCAAATTTGAGTGGGAGCTTGTGTAGAAGATACTTTGTGATCTTGTTGTAGGAATTTTTAGATGGAAAGATCATCAAGGAGAATAGAGGTGGATAATTTTTTTGGAAATAATTTTGAAATGTAGAAGCTGAAGATGGAGGATCTATTGATAGATCAAACTCTGTGGGATGTTATTGATGAGAATGTTTCAAGGACTGCAAATCCTACTTTGGCTACTCAATATGATGTTATGGACTGTAAAACCAAGGGTTTAATCAAATTGTGCATGGTAGAATATGTTTTAATCAATGTCCATGAATAGACCTCTGCACAAAAACTATGGAAGAAACTTGGTGAGATGTATCAAGCCAAATATTTAGTGAACAAGATTTTATCAAGGAAGAAATTGTATTCCTTGAGAATGGAAGAGGGTGGACGAATTATAGACTACTTGGAAGCATTCAATATTTTGGTGGCTCAATTGGCATCAATTGGTGTCAAAGTGGATTGAGGAATGTTAGATCTTGCTTTGTTCTTCGCCTGATTCATGGGATTCTCTTGTTATGGCTATTGGGAGTGTAGTGTCAAAAAATGTACTCCCTTGTAGGTAATTGTACAATTTCACGCTTAGTTTGGACCTATCTTATTAACTTTTGCATTTATGAATTTTCAACATCTCCTAACTAGGCCCTAATCTCCTAAATTATGCATTTTGAGACCTATTTTATCATTTTTCGAGAAATTGTAATAATTGAACAAATGGAGTCAGTTAATACTTTCCCCCCAATTCTTTGTTTCTTGGAGAATAGGGCCAAGACCCATTCAACCTAGGGCGTATGGGTACCCCTATTTTGTTGGGGACCAATTTTTAATATGTCAGTGGTGACATTTTAACATTCAAAATTCAAAATTCAAATGCTAGCTTTCGGTATCTAATTTTTTGGAAATTATAGGAATGCCTATAAATACCTATTATTTTCACCATTTCAAACTAGAAAGCAATAAGAAAAGAAGAAAGAAGCAAGAGACCATTCCACCACA